>VMDO01001927.1:15958-135789 GCA_007922755.1 Pedetes capensis
GGGGGGGGGGGGGCGGGGCTGCGGGAAGATGATGGAAAGCTGGCAGGATCCAGCCGCTTCTTTACTGGGAAATTAGGAGGTGTCAGTGGGCCTTAACACTGGCCCAGAGAGGTTAGGCTCTGGTCTGAGGTCACACAGTGAGTTGGGGGGCTGCAGCTGGGCTTTGAGGGCAAGGTGGAAGTTGAGAAGGGGCTGCTTCTCCCAAATAGGATGAGGGATTTAGCCTCCTCTCTCACCCTGTTCACTTGTCTTCCAGGACTCCCCAGGTGTCTAAGCTTTCTGGCTCTAGCTTCTGCCCCCACCACTTCTTCCCCATCTTGCTGCCAGCTCCATTCCCCTACTTCTTCAGGTCTTGTTTCTGCTCTGCAACTTTCCATGAGTCACTATTGCCCTTCGGCTGAAGACCAGGCTCCTGCCCCTGATATCCCAGGCTCTCCAGCATCTGACTGCAATCTACTCTCCCAGTTTAAGTTGAAACTACTTCTTGCAGCTGCAATTGAATACATCTAGTGAGGCAGAAAGTGAAAAGAAGAAGAGAGGGAAATGGGGAGGCAAGAAGGAAGGGAGGAAGGAAGAGAGGGAGAAAGAAGAAATAAATGTAAAGTACCAAAATATCCCATATTTGCTAATGCTTTATTTAATGATGAAGATGACAAGGATGATGGTGATAATGGCTATGGTCTACTGAGTGCACACCTTGTGCCAGTCCCTGGCTCAACAACCCTTGCATTGCTCCTTGCATTGCCCTTATAGGACAGGTGTAGTAATCTCCATTCTACAGAGGAGGAGACAGAGGCTCATCCAGGTAAAATGATTTACTCTGTGTTATACTGGTCATAAATGACAAAAGCAGCCCATTTGAAATCAAGGCCAGAATTGTGACCCACCTCAGGCAGGCAATTGTCATTGTCCCCATTATTCAGATGAAGGCAGGGAGGTTCGAGGAGGTTAAGTGATATGTCCTACAAGTACCCAAAAGAAATAAGCAAGCAGAAATAAGAGGAATGAAAGTTCTAAACACCAGCCTTGTTCCATCTCCATAAACACCTCTTCTGGAGAACGTAGGGAAAATTCTCCGAGCAGCATGGTCCCTGCTTCCTGCCATCCAGGGCATTGGAAGAAGCACACAGGCTAGCAGAGACCCAGCCTTGTGTGCCTGATGGTGCCCCCAGGCGAAGCCTGCGGGAGGATCCTGTGATTTCCATCAATAGCCTTACCCAGGACTGTGAGCCCCAGACCTGCCAACAGAAGCCTAGATTTGGGGCTCAGATACTTAGCCCCCTACACTCCAGGCAGCAAAGAGTGAATGTGATTAAACTCATGCATTTTAACGACTTCTTCCGCACACCTCACTCCACCCGCTCGCTCACAGGAATAAGGTCTGACAGGTGCAGCTGAGTTAATCAGAGTGGATAATAGAGGAAAAGACAGGAATCTCTGGCCAAATTGCAACAGAGAAAAATGGAGCAAAATCATGAGATGAAAGTTAAAAGTGTCCATTTAAAGTGTGATGGTGTTTAAAGGGCAAGAATCACATTCTCAGCCTGTGGAATTTCTCATGCTGTGCTTGGCTTGGGGAATGTGTGGGTCAGCGGTACAGGAGCTCATTGCTGGTGGTATACAGATAAACTTTTTATTTGAATAGATATTTTAATGTGCATCAAAAAAATACAACTAGCATATAAAACAAGAATGAGTCTAAATTTGACTGAAAGAAGGCATTTACTTGCTAGCCAATTAAAAGAACTTTAAAAATTTTATAGATGGAAGAAAAAAATAACAAAAATATGAAGTTGGTGCTTACATGAGCAAAGCTTGGGAAACAATGTGTGAATTCCTTGTTACCCAAAGTGGGGGTCCATCTGTCAGCAGCATCAATATCATCTAAGAGCTTGAGAGAAATATAGACTTTTGGGAGCCTCCCTATACCTACTGACTCAGCACTTGCATTTTAACAAGAGTCCCTCATGATTTAGATACACATTTACATACATGTTCTAAAAACACTAATCTATCTTATTTATCAGCAGGACAATGAAGACCCTTTCAGACTTAGTCCCAGTGAAAGAGCACTAGACTGGGAGTCTATTCCAGCCATAAGACTCTATGACTCTCAGGAGTCTACAATTTCATAATTATAGAAGAATAGACTGAGATCCAGAGAGTATGAGTTCAAGACTGCACTGTATGAGGCATCAGCCCTTGTTCTGATTCAGTTTAGGTCTCCTGACATCTTGGCTGAAGCAGAAGAGAATTGCAGACAAACAAAATTTCTGTCATCAATGTGTTGTGACTTTGAAAAAAATGATTGTTAGCTGGGCATGGTGGTGCATGGCTGTAATCCCAGCACTCAGGAGATCAAGGCAGGAGTATCACAAATTTGAGGCCAATCTGGGCTAAATAATGAGATCCTGGCTCAGAAGTACTGTTAAAGACTCTGCAAGCAGGTAGCTGAGCATGGTGGCACACACCTGTAATCTCAGAACTCAGGAGGCAGAGGCAAGAAAATCACAAATTTGAGGATACCCTGGGGTATAGAGTGAGTTCAAGGTCAACCTGAACTACCTAGCAAGATCCTGTTTCAAAAAACCAAACCGAAACCAAAACAACAACAACAAAATGAAACCAAACCAAAATAAAACAAACAAGCAAACAAATAAACAACAACAACAACAAAAAAAAACAGGGGCTGAGGCTGTAGCTCAGCAGTAGAGAGCTTGCTTAGTATGCCAAATCTCTGTGTTCAATCCCCAACACTGCAAACAAACAATCAAAAAGACGGTACAAAGAAAGAAAATAACAGATCAATTTTTTTTTCACAAATCTACATGGAATCATCCACAAGAAAATAATAGCAGAGCAAATCTAGCACCATATAAAAATGATTATACACTATGACCAAGTGGGATTTATTCCAGGAATACAAGGTTGGTTTAATATATAAAAATCAATTAATGTAATATATCATACCAATAGAATAAAAGACAAAGATCACATGATCATCTCAACAGATAGAGAAAAAGTAGTTGATGAAATTCAATAATACTCTTTCATGGTAAAAACATTCAATAAACTAGTAATAGAAGGAAACTTCTTTAATATGATATAGGCCATCTACAAAAAAACCCACACACGTAAGGGACTTAACATGACCAAATGCATTTTCCTCCTATGATCAGGAATAAGACAAGGATGTCCACTCTCACCACTGTATTAAAGTTTGTACCAGAGGTCTTAGCCACAGAAATTAGGCAAGAAAAAAATAATGAACGAAACTTGGATTGGAAATGAAGAAGTAAAACTATTTATGTTTGTAGACTACATGATTTTGATTATAAAAAAATTCTTACAATTCTTTAAAAAATGGAATTAGTAAATGAGTTCAGCAAAATTGCAGAATATGAGGTCAGTATACAAAAATCAATTATATTTCTATGCTCCAAAATGAACAATACAAAACTAAAGTGAAGAAATCAACTCCACTTATAATACCATTAAAAATAATAAAATCCTTAGGGATAAATTTAACAAAAGAAGTGCAAAACTTGCAGAATGGAAACTAAAAAATATTGTTGAAATAAATTAAAGAAAACCTAACTGAATTGAAAGATATCACATAGTCATGAATCAAAAGATAATGCTTTTAAGATAGTATACTTCTCAAATCAATTGACAGAGTTAATGCAATTCCTATAAAAAGTTCACCTGGATTTTTAAAATAGAAAATGATGAGCTGACTCTAAAATTCACATAGAATTGTGAAGTATCTCAAATAGCTAAAAGAAGAACAAAATTAGGGAAGTCAAATTTCCTGATTTTAAAACTTACTACAAATCTACAGTAAGCAAGGCAGTGCGGTACTTGATGTTGTTATTGTAAGGTGCTGTGCCATTGAGTTAGGTCTGACTCATATCAACCCTATGTACAACAGAACAAAACACTCCCCAACATTGTGCCATGCCCAGCACTATGTCAGTGCTTCTCTGTTATTCATAGGGTTTTCAATGGCTGATTGATTGTTTTTCTAGATTGCTTTGGGAGTGGATTGCTGTGTCTTTCGCCCATTTCTGTGTTCTTGGGGATTGAAGCCATGGCCTCAAAGAGTGCAGAGTGGCACTTTACCAACTGAGCTATATCTCAGTTCATTGTGGTACTTAATAGATATATAGATCAATGGAACAGAATCATGAGTCCAGAAATAAGCTCTTACATTTATGGTCAATTGATTTTCAACAAAAGTGCCAGTGAAGAAAAAAAATTTCCACAAATGGTTCTTTCATTCCAAAAGAGTGAAACTGGACCCCTACCTCACACCATAGGTAAAAATTAACTTAAAATGGATCATAGCTCTAAATGTAAAACTAATACTACAAAATTTTAGAAGAAACCATAGGAGCAAATCTTTATCACTTTGGATTAGGCAATAGTCTCATAGATACAGCAAAAGCACAAGTAATAACAATAAGAAAAATATATAAATTTAATTTCATCAAAACTGGAAGTATTTGTGCTACAAAGAGCACCATCACAAAAGTGAAAAGATATCTCATGTAATGAGTAAAAAAATATTTGCAAGTCATACATCTGATGAAGGACTTGTATCCAGAATATATAAAGAATTCTCACAAGTCAATAATAAAATAACTAACTCAATTTGTAAAATGGGCAAAAAGATCTGGATAGACATTTCTCTGAAAAAGATATAAAAATGGCTAAATGTACATGAAGAGATACTCAACTACATTAGCCATCAGAGAACTGCAAACCAAAACCACAAGATACCACTTCACACTGACTAGGATGGTCATAATCATAGTGAAAAGCAGACAATAACAGATGTTGGTGAGAAATCTGAAGAAATTTTAACCCTCATGCATTGCTGGTGAGAACCTAAAATGGAGCAATCACTTTGGAAAATAGTATGGTGGTTACTGAAAATGTTAAACACGGAGTTTCCATATGATCCAACAATTCCAGTCCTAGGTATCCACCTAAGAGAGATGAAAACTTACATTCATAAAAAAGTATACATAAATGTTTATAGGAGTATTATTCATTATAGTAAACAAGTGGGAACAACCAATATGTCTAACAACTGATGAATGAATAAATAGAATGTGGCATATGGAAACAATAAAATATCATTTGGCAATAAAAAGGAATAAGGTACTGATACATGCTACAGTATGCTAAATGAAAGCTGCCAGACACGAATAATTGTCTATTGTAAGACTCTATTCATATGAATTGTCTAGAACAGGTAAATCTATAGAGGTAAAAAGTGGACTAGTTTTTGCCTAGGGCTGAAGAAGGGGAAATTGGGAGGTCATAAGGGGCAAATGGAAGTGACTGCTAATGAGCACAAAGGTCTTTAGGGAATGATGAAAATGTCCAAAAACATATTGTGGGGATGCTTGTGAACATACTAAAACCATTTAATTGCACATTTCAAGTGGATGAATGTGTGGTATAGTAGAATAACGGTGCCTCAAAACGTCCATATGCTGATTCCCAGAACCTATGAGCAGGTTAGGTTACATGGCAAAGAAGAATTAAGTTTTCATATGAAACTAAGGTTGCTAATCAGCTGATTTTAAACCAGGGAGGTTTTTCTGGGTGACCTGGGTGGACCCAATGTAATCCCAAGGGACTTGGGAAGTATAGGATAGCATCAGAGGAGAGAACCAGAGAGGTGGCATCGTGAGGACTCCAATTACAGGTGTTGAAGGTGTAGGAAGGGTTGCCTGAGCCAGAGTGCAAAGCTCAAAAAATCAAGGAAACAGAGGCTCCAGGAGGGAAGTTGGCATGCCAGAGCCTTGATCTTAGCCCAGTGACATCTACACCACATTATTGATACATAGAACTAGAAGAAAATACATTTCTGTTGTTTTAAGCCACTAAGTTTGAGGTAATTTGTTGCATTAGCAATAGAAAATTCATTCATATAGTATGTGAGTTACCCACTGGCAAAGATGTTTTACAAATGGTTGTTGTCTTAGGCTGCATAAATAGGAGGATGATGTCCAGAAAGATGGAGGTGACAGTCTCCTTGCAATCTGAGGCAGACCCCATCTGGAGCTCAGCCCTCAATGCCGCATTGTAAGAGGAATGTGGAAAAACCAGAGTGGATCCAAGGAAAGGTCAGTGTGCTGGTGGAAAGATGTGAAAAGACACTGGGTGAGGAGCCATTCAGGGGCCTGGATGTGTTTAGCCTGGAAAAAGAAAATCCCGAGGATCACCATCTGCCTGTTCCTGATGGCTATTATGAAACACTGCAGTGGGGTGTGTTTTTTGAGGCACAAAGCACAGACCTAGGGGAAAACAAATGTGACTTGCTCAAAAAAAATAATAATAATTAAGGGCTGGGGTGCAGCTCAGTGGTAGAGTACTTGCCTAGCATGCATGACATCCTGGGTTCAACCCCAGTACCAAAATAAATGAATAAATAAATACATAAATAAATAAGAAAGAAGGCTCAGCTTAGCATGAATATGAATTTCCTTCTTTATTTTTTAAAATATTTTATTTTGGCCAAAATACATGGCTACTCAAAAAAAAAAAATTAGGAAATTTGGATAAACAAGAAGAAGAAAGAGCAATCATTCCCCATTGCATTGCAAGTTATTACTGTTTCTAGCTGTGCTGCGCTGGGAAGGGAGAAACGTTGCTTGTCTTTTCCATGGTGATATTTCCAGAGTCTGGTGCAAAGTAAATGATAATAGAATGCTTGTTGAAGGAATACATAATGCACACACACATACAGGCATTTTTAATTTACAAAAATGGAATCCTACGTACATATTGCTTTATAATCTGTCCCCCTGCCATTACTAATATATGATGAGCTTCTTTCCAGTTCAGTAAATACACATTTACATCAGGGATGTAATATATACTGCCAGACTGCAAATAGAATTCAGGGAATCTGTGAATTCGAATAGGGAAAAAATTATATTCTTATTTTGACTAATCTGTAACTGAAGTTGCTTATTTCCTTTTATTTGAATGTAGGCAACAAGCTACAGTAGCATTGGCAGTATTTGCAGATTTCTTGAAATACTATTTACGCTTTGATATTACACTGGTTCTTACACCTCTCGCTAGGTCTTGTTAGTGAATATGTTAATACAGAAGCATATATATTACTATATCAGAAAAATTTTTAAAGTTTGTGCGTGCCAGAGTTTCACACATGCTAAGCAGATGATCTTATGCCTGAGCTATATCCCCAGGTTTTATAATACTTTACTATAACCATGCTTCAATACAATCAGTCTTTATGAAAGTCTTAAACATCTTACTTTATGTGTTTAAAACCACTATTCTAAGAACGGGTCCATAGGGACTCACCCAAAAGGTTCAGGGCATAGCAAAACTTAAAAAATCCCTGATCTGCCAGACTCCATGGCACGTACCTGTAATCCCAGGGACTCTGGAAGATGAGGCAGGAGGATCACATGTTCGAGGCCAGAGGCAGCCCGCACAATTTAGGGAGACTTTGTCTCAAAATAAAAAATATAAAAAGTGGCTGGGGATACAGCTCAGTGATAGACTGTTTGCCTGGCATGCATGAAGTCTTGGGTTCAGACCCTCTATACTGCACAAAAAGAAAAAAAAAGAAAAAAGAAAAGGAAAAAGAAAAAAGAGCCCTTAGTCTACATCACCATCTTTTTTTGAATTTATTTTGAAATGATTTTAAGTTGATAGAAAGTCTGCACAAAATAGGACAGAGAGTTCCCAAGTATTCTTCATCTAGCATCCCTAATGTCAACATGTTACATAACCACAGAATAAATACTGAAACCAGGCAATTAACACTGGTACAATCTTTAGATCAAACTTGAATTTCACTTGTCTTTCCACTAATGTCCCTTTTCCGTTCCAGGAGCCAGTCCAGAATCCTGTGTGGCAACTAACTGTCATGTCTCCTCAGTCTCCTGTGATCTGTGGTAATCCCTTGGACATTCCTTGCCTTTCAGGACCCTGACACTTTTGAAAATTGCCACGTAATTTGTAGACTGTCTCTTAATTTCAGTTTGTCTGATACTTGCTCACAATTAGATTAAGATTCTGCATTTTCAGCAAGAAGAGCACAAGGGCAATATTGTGCCTATGTCAGGGTGTCATATCAGAGATTGTTGTTGTTAGGTGCCATCGAGTTGAGTCTGATTCATAGCAAACCTACGTACAAGAGATGAAACACTACCCGACACTGTGCCAGGGACAGCACTATGTCAGTGCTTCTCTGCTCTTCTTAGGGGTTTCAATGGCTGATTGTGTTTTGGAGAGTGGGCTGCCATTTTCTTCTCCCAAGCCTACAGTACCCAGTATTCCCAGGCAGTCTTCCATCCAAGTACTAACCAGGCCCAAACCTGCTTAGCTTCCAAGATCTGACGGGATCAGATGCCACAGTGGTATGACTGCAGGCCATATCAGGTATTGTTGTTGTCGTTAGGTGCTGTCGAGTCAGTGTCTGACTCATAGCGACCCTATGCACAACAGGTGAAACAGTATTGTCAGTGCTTCTCTGCTATTCATAGGATTTTCTATGGCAGATTGATTTTTGGGAGTGGGTTGCCTGGTCCTTCTCCCAAGCCTCCCATCCGAGTACTAACCAGGCCTGACCCTGCTTGGCTTTGGAGATCTGATGGGATCAGAAGCCACAGTGGTATGGCTGTAGGCCATATCAGGGATAGTATGATATTAATATGACTTATTCCAGGGTGTGATACCTGCAGTTTTTCCGTTATATACAGAGGGTGCCAAAAATATATACATGTTTTAAGAAAGGGAAAAAAACTATATTAAAATTGTAATATGCAATATAAGTCAATCACAAAAGATGATTACAAGTCACCTTTGACTTTTGCCGTAACAAGAGGTGCTCAAAGTGGTTACCGTAGCAGAAGAAGCAGCACTTGTTGCCATGCGAGGCCTCCTGGATCTTTTCTTGTCCACATCACCCGCAGTACCACGCGTCCAAAATTTCTCAAGATCGCAGGCAGGTATCAGGTGTGTTGGAGGCTCTGGCGGATGCTCTCATCACCATTGTCATTATACTTCCACAGTGTTCTTGAATTTTAAATACCACTTCAAAACGGTCTTGAGCTCCTTGAATGACAACGGTGCTTCTGCTGTTTTCTTTACCTGTCCTGCCTGTCGCGTGGTGGCACTAGCCTTCATTTGATTAACTCTGTCTTTTGCACAAATGCCATACTACTAATCACTACCGTAATTCAATTCAACTTCGAAAGTAATACATAGATAACATCTCTTAAAATGGGTGTATGTTTTTAGCACCCCGATATTTACCAGCATGTAACATAATTTACTTAACCAATCCCCTTCCAATGGATTTGCAGCTTACTTTCAACTTAGGGCTGTTACAAACAGCATTACAGCTGGGCACGGTGGAGTATGCCTGTAATCCCAGCGGTTAAGGAGGCAGAGACAGGAGGATCTCAAGTTCGAGGCCAGAGGCAGTCTTCGTAATTTGTCTAGACCCTGTCTCAAAAAAGGAAAAAAATGGGCTGGAGCTGCACCTCAGTGGTCCAGCACTTGCAGAGCACGCAAGTGCAGGGCCCTGGGTTCAACCCCCAGTACAGCAAAAAAAGAAAAAAAAAAAACAAACAGCATTGCAATGAACAAAGAAGTACCATGTGTTGGGCAGAGCTGCCTGGAGAAGCAAGCGCAGCCAGGAGTGGTGATGAGGGCCCTGTCCCTGGAGGCATGCAACAACAGCAGAGTGGCACTGGGTGCTGCCCCACTTCCACCAGAGAGCACCTGGTGAGCCAGGACACTAACACAATGATCAAGAGCAACAGTAAAGGATGCTCTCCTCCCCCAGACCTCCACTTAGGGGCCCCATCTGCAAGGTGAGACAATGGCTGGCCCAATGGAGGTCGAAAACAGCTTCCCCACATCAGCCAGGTCTGGTTAGTATTCTGAGCTCCCTGCTCTGCTGCCAGCTAATTGCCCTTAAGAGCTGAGCTCATTGGAGGGGAAAATGCAAGGCAGCCTAACCTTTGCTGGGCTCAGCCAGCCAGCTGGCTTCCCAGATGAAAGGTCTGCACTGCCACGCACTGGCTCAACCCCTTCTCCCTGCCATGACTGCTAATGGAACAGGGCAGCCCAGAGTCCCAGCGCCTGGAAGAGCAGGCCACAGTGATTTGCCCAATCCCGAAGTGGACGGGGCTGCAGGGGAGTCAGCGCTGACGCTTCCGGCTGCAGGTTCCCTAAAATGCACCAGGTGCCAGCATTTTAGAAAACTGGTTGGCAGCATCTAAGAAAACTAACCACGTGCCCATGCAGTGACCCAAGCACACCAGCCCAAGAGAAACAAGTGCTGTGTGGAACAACAGGATGGTCTTACGAGCTTTATTCCCAGTCCCTAAGACCCAGAAATAACTCAGATGCCCACCCCTAGGGTAGACATGAATAGATTGTGATGTGCTCGTCCAAGGGAAGGCTGGGTGGCAACACAAAGCAGAACGAGCTACTGCCACATGCAAGGACACAGGACTCCTTCTTTAGACTCTGTGTTGAGGGAGAAGTCAGACACTCTTGTGTCATACCAGATAAATCTATGTGAAGTTCAAAAGCAGGCAACTTTACACCAGGGTGAAAGAAGCGAGGATAATGGTTCCCTTGGGAAGGGGTGGGTTGGCTGGGACGGGTCCATTCGGAGGAGACTCTAAGGTGCTGGGAATGATCTCTAGGCAGGGGTCCTCTGAGTCTTGGCCTAAGTAAAAATCCATGGGACTGTACGCTTCAGATTTTATGTTTTATTCTAATTCAGCTACAACAACAGCAAGATGGAAAAGGGTCAAAGGCGGGCGCTGTTGGCCTTGGCAGGTGGGAAAGGAGGCAGGAAGCGTGAGAGGTCCCAGCTCAGCCAGAATGGCTGTGTGACCTTGGCAACCAGATCAACTTGTCTCAGACCTTCAGCCAGGAAGGGGCGGATGGCACGGGCCTTCCTTGTAGAGTCACTGCTGTTGTTAGGTACTGTTGAGTCAGGTCCGACTCAGTGACCCTCACAGGGTTTTCAGTGGCTGATTGTTTCGGGAGTGGATTGCCACATCCTTCTTCCATTTTTGCAGTGCTGGGGGTCGAGCCCGGATCTTCAGAAAGTGTGGAGCAGCGCTCTACTGACTGGGCTAAGCCCCAGCCCTGCAGAGTCATTATGAGGAGTAAATGAGAAAGTACATGAGAAACCAAAGTCTCGATTGATTGAAAGCTGACGTTTGCCAACAGATTCAGCCAACATGTGTTCAGCACCAGTATGCGCCAAGCACCAGCCCAGCCCCCTTGGACACACACACACAGGTAGGACCAGCCCCTGCCTCGAAGGAGCTCAGGCCCAGCAGGGAGAAAGATGACTGGCCCACCCCCAGACAAGCCATGGCGAATCAGGACGGTATTAGAGGAGCCGACAGCCAAGGCAATGGCAAGGGACCCGGGGGTCGAATGGGAATCTGCTTGGGTTGGCTTTGGGGAAGAAATGACTTAGAAGCAGAGACCAGGAAGCCAGGGAGAAGCCAGGCTCATGGAGAGACATGGCCGGAGGAGGAATCGGAAAGGCAGGGACCTCGCTGCTGGAGAGCTCTGGGGTGCTCCAAGGGCACAGGGCAGCCTGTGGGCTGGAGAGGGTGGTATGAGATGCCAGTGCAGCCCTGGGTGAAGGAGGGGCCTGCGATGCTGCTTGGGATTTGTTGGGGAGCCTCTCAGAAACGCCATGAACTGATTTGCATTTTTAAAAGATGACTTCAATAACTAGCTAACAGCCAAACACAGAAAAATTACAGTCTGGATGAATCTTTATATGAGCTCCAAATCTCCCAGCCCTGGGGTGAGAGATGTCAACAGAGCGGTGAACTTTGAGGGCTGTGCTCTTGGAGAGGGACGGAAATGTCCCTGACGTGAATCCGGATGGAATGCACCCAGCTGTAAAAGTCATCCAGATGTACACATATAATCAGGGTACTTTATGGCGCAGTGTATTATTTGTGCCCCATACCTCAGTAAAAAAAGCAAAATAAAATGTAAAATTAGCACATTTATTGGCTAATATTTTTTAAAGTGAGGTTTATTGAGGTCTAATTTTCATAGCAATCACACTTGGTCTTTTAAAGCCTGCAGCTGGGTAAGTGGTGGACAACAGGATGCCAGGATGCCCCCCACCACAATAACGAAATGCTACATTTCCATCACCCCACGAAGCTGCCTTGTGCCCTGTGCAGTGGATCCTGCCCCTAACCCACCCTCCTGGCATCCACGGATTTGATTTCTGGGTCTACTTATCATTTGGCCCCTTCCAGACTATTGTGAAGTGGCATCACCCAGCCTTGAGCCTCTAGGAACCTGCCTCCCTCACTTAGAGAAACCCTTTTGAGAGTTACCCATATTTTGTGGATACTGGTTTTGTTTGTTTCTTTTCATTGTCAAGTAGTATTCCAAAGTATGGATGCACCGCCATTTATTTATCCATTTGCCAGCTGACAGACCTTCGGGTTGTTTCCAGTTTGGAGCGACTATGAATAAGGTTGTGACAAACATCTGCACATAGGTCTTTGGCGGGCATTCGTCTCTCTTGAATAAATACGTTAGTGCTGAGATGGGTGGGACTTATGACAGCTGTGGCACGTGTCATCCACAATGTGGGGGTGACAACCTGGGACAGAGAGCCCCTCACAGGTAAACCCTGCTCCCAAGCTCCTCCAGAGGCCACTGTCATGAGCAGGGTCAGCAGGCGAGCCCTGACTTGCCCAGAGAAAGGTTCCTGTAAGTCCCAGCCTGAAAATTAGGACTGAGGCAGAGGAGATGTTGGCAGGCCATGGTTGCTCCTCCAAGTAAGAAAGTAATGAAAGAAGAAAAAAGAGCCAGGCGACATGAAAGCAGAGAAAATTGCCAGCTACAAGTGAAATATTAATTCATTTGAAGCCAGCCATTCCCCTCCGTTCCCCACATCTCCAGATCCCCTGGCAAGTTTTCAAATTAAAGTGCTGAAGGGCCTGGCTCTTCCCTGACCCTCGGGTGGCCAGGACTGGCAGGGCTGGGCGCTGCGGCCAGAATATTGTTGGGAACCAGCAAACCAATACCATCACCCCACCCCAGCTGCAGATGTCCTGGACCTCAGCCTCCTCGGAGGTGGTGCCCCGACCCCCCACCCCCAGCCTGAGACAGGCCTGACCCCTGCAGGGCCGTGGGAGAGGGAGGTTAATGAGATTTTGATGAACCTGCAGTCTCCATTTTGCAAGGGGAAAGGCTCAGAGCGCTGCTAATTAAAGAGAACTGACCTGTAAAATGAGTCTGGGGATGGATGGCGGGGCAGGAAGGCCAATGAGGCAGGAAGGGAGGAGAGGGGAGGCCCAGAGCTTTCAGAGCATTCTAGGCTGATGGGTAGAGCAGGCCCAGAGAGTGTAAGGGATTTGCCCGAGAACACACAGCCAATCAGACTAGACTAGATGCTGAAAGAGGTGGGGGGATGGAGGAGAAAATCTTGAGAAACAGGGAGATGGATAAAGAGGCAGAGGGAGAAACAGAGACTCCGCTGATCACACGTTCAGGGGCGTGTCTGATGTTCTCTGCAGGCCTCCGTGCCAGGCCCTAGGCTCAGCACCTGCTATCCACCACACGACTCTGGGGGATAGGCAGTCAGACTCTACATGGAAAAGTGAGGCCCAGAGAAGTCAAGTGGCTTGCTCTAGGGCACGCAGCCAGCCAGGTGTTCCTGACCCCATGGTTGATCACCTTCCCTCTGCTGGGGGTCACCCTAGATCCCAACTGACACGTGCAGTCCTGTTATAAATATTAAAAGCACCCCTTTCCCTGGCCAAAGTGTCTCAGTTTAGGCAAAATGTTCTCCAAGTCCCCCACCTTGGCTGCACCTGATAAACTGCTCCCTGCGTGGCACGCCCAGCCCAGGATCCAGCACATAGTAGGGGCACAGTGAATAGCCCAGAGCAGATGCAGATGTCATTGTGTCATGTCTCAGAACTGAGGCAGAAGAACACAGTAGTAAGGAACTTGGGCTCTGGTGTTTGCCAAAGTTGGGCTCAAGCCCAATTATGTGACTTTGGATTAGTCGCTTGACATCTCCTGGGCCTCAGTTGGCTCATCTGTAAAATGAGAGTAAGCATGGCTACTTCCCTGGGTTGTGGGGACTACATGAAAAGAGGGGCATAAAGTGCCAACACAGGATTGCAATGAGATTTTAGCCTATGCCTTTCTTGCTGCACATGTACCAGGGCTGTGTTTGCTCTGGAATACAGCTTGTTCACAGACCTTTCTTCCATGACTTATTTTGAATTTTCCTACCCCAGAGCCTTTGCACATGCTGGGGCTTTCTGTTTGCTTATTTACTTAAATATTGTGAGCCAGGCACCATTCAAAACATATTACATATGTAATCCTGCTAAATCTTCACAATGACCCTATGTTTACAGATAAGGAAACTGAGGTCCAATATCACACAGCAGGTTAGGGGCAGAGGTGGTATTTGAACCCAGTCAGTCTGGCTCAAAGCTCAAAGCTCTACCCTCTACAGCACCTCCCTCTGTCCTGAGGGTGCCACCCCATCTCCACTGCTGACCTGCCTCTGCTTTTTTTCCTACAACCTTCGAACCTTTGCTGAAAAGGTACCTCCTTCAGGAGGCTCTCCCTGACTACCCACTCTAAATCACAGTCCTGCCCTGCCTACAGAATATTCTCCATCTATGTGATAACTTGTCCTCCCTGCCAGATGGTTCATTCCAGGTGGTCAGGGGTCATCTTCATAGCCCAGGTCTGGAACTCTGTCAGAACGGTGGATGTTCCCTATGTATTTGTTGGAAGAAAGAAGGAATGAAGGGGGTAAGGAGGAGCAGGAAGCTCCTAAAAGACTGGGGCTGCTTCTGACCGCGTCTTTCTGTTACTGGAGTCCAGCCCAGGGTCTGCTCAGTGCACAGTGGGCCCTCAGTGTTTGTTGGCTGACTGCACAGCTGGCTGGCAGACCCAGCTTCTCAGTCTTAGAGCTGTGGGAGGCCGGAGGGGACAGGGCTGGCCAGCCGGGGGCAGGTAGGGACCACTCTGCAGCCTCCTTCCTGGCCTCTCTGGCCACACCCTATGCCCCATCCCCGCCCCTCCCTTCTCTCTTCTTTTCCTTTCTGAGATGAAGCTGCAAAATGATTTTTCTACTTGAGCAGTTTTCAATTTAGATTAAGAAAAATGTGGTCTGCAGTCACTCAGCAAGACGCCCCTGCTGCCTCGTCCCTTTGGGGACTGGGGTTTGCTCAGCTGTTGACAAAGCAGAGCTGGCTGTGCAATGACAGGAGTTGGAAAGAGTCTTCCCACCCCTCCGCCTCCCTTCATCCTATTCCCACAGGTGGCCTCCTCCTGCCTTCCTGGGAAAGGGCCCAGGGCCCAGAATCAGACTGGGCCCAGGCTCTGCTCATGAGGCTGTGTGACCTTAGGCAGGTGCTCTACCTCTCTGAACCCTCTGGTTTCACCTACAAATTGGATCAATGGTAAACTCCCTAAATTGATCCCTGCCTTATACCAGATTAAAGGGTCTCTCCTAGCCCCCCAGCCTGTGGAAGAATAAACAGCAAGAATGACAGAAAGAAAGTTTAGCTGGGGCACGACAAGGTAGGCAGAGCCTCAGAGGCCTCAGGACCAGAGCAGAAATGAGAAGAGATGGACTGAGAGCAAAAGAGTCTTGACCAGCACAAATATAGTGGGACATTTCTAGGGTGACTCCCAAGGGGCCAGAGGCCAATTCAGTCCAAGTCAAGGGCCTCTGCATACATCAGGGGCAGGGAGGAAGGAGGCAGAACACCGGGCTGCTCAATTCCTTTCCTGCTCTGAAATCTATGCTGGGGTAGATTTTGAGCTGACTGATCCGGTTTCTTTTCAACATTGGCAAGCTCTTTTCTCCATGAGGATAAAGCGCATGTATTAGTCATAATGCCCTTACGTGTCTGTCAGCGTGTTGTGCTGTGGGGGCTTGCATGTTGTGATGCGCAAAGCTACGCCACGGGTATTTCAGGTACCAGTAGGGCCACCCATCGTGGACAGCTTTCAGCTGAGCTTCCACACTAAGACAGACTAGGGAGAAGGACTCAGCAGCCCACTCCTGAAACAATTAGCCTTTGAAAACTCTGTGAATAACAGAGAAGCACTGTCAAATACAGTGCCAGAAAATGAGTCCCCCAGTGTGGAAAACATTCAAGAAACAACTGGAAAAGAGTTGCCTCCTCAAAGTCGAGTTGACCCTAATGATGGGAATGGAGTAAAGCCCCTGGGACCTCCTTTTGCTGATGAGGCATGACTCAAAATGAGAAGAAACAGTGACTGCAACAATGGGTTCAACCATAAAAAGATCATATTCATGGCACAGTGTTGGATAGTGTTTCATTCTTCTGTGCTTAGGGTCACTGTGAGTTGTATCTAACTCCACAGCATCTAACAGCAACATTAATTATAGTGAACAGCACCAATTCTGGAGTGGGTACACCTAGGTCTCATTTCCTGTTCCTTTCTGGGTTGCTATGGATTTTGGACAAGTCACTTAGCCTTTCTGAGCCTCTCCAAACAAATGCATAATTTTCCTATTGCTCTATTTCTATTTTTATTTTTATTTTTGGAAATTGACTTTATGGAGATATAATTTGCTTATGATGGAATGCACCCACTTAAAGTGTACATTTTGATGAGTTTTGAATTTTATGCACTCCCATAACCATCACTGTGATCAAGCAAATGAGCATTTTTTTGTTTGTTTTTTGCAGAGCTGAGGATTGAACCCAGGGCCTTGCACATGCTAAGCAAGCACTCTACCCCTGAGCTATGTCCCCAGGCCTAAAAATGATCATTTTATCATCCTCTTTTTTTCTTTATCATTTTTATCATCCACAAAAGTTCTCTTGTGGCCCTTCCCCATCTTCCTGTTGCTTTTAATAGAAGAGTAGCAGATTCTCTAACTGCCGCGACAGCCGATCTTGGCCTCAGATAAGCTTCTTTGCAGGTGAGGAGTGTTTACTCTGACTTCATCTGTGCCTCACACACAGCACCATCGTGTAGACCCAACACTCACGTGTCCTTGTTAGGAAACCCAAACCCCCAGGGTGCAAGGTGCATCCCCTGCCAACGGCCCACTGTGTACCCCAGGTGACTGGTCCCTCTCTACACAGACTCCAGCTGGCAGCTGGGCTTCCTGGCCACTCACTGTGGCTTTCTATTCGGACACCTCCACGAGGCAGTGCACTGCTCAAGGGAAGGAAGGTCTGGGTGAGTGGATTGTCACTTACCACCTCGTCCTACTGCCCTGCAGGGGACTGGCCTACAGCATGTGCTCAGTAACAGGTGTTGAATGTATGAATGGGCAGAGGGCTGTCTGATGGGAAGAGACCACACACGGGCCTAAGCCTCTCCGCAGCGCCTGTCCTGTGAGTGCCACCGGCCCTACTGGTTCTTATCCTCTCTCCCTCTGCCTCACCTGGGGCAGCCAGATCCATGGCATTGTGCTTACATGAGAGGCAGATAGACATATAGGTACATATGTATGGAACGTTTCATTTTAACATGATGTCTAAGTTTACAGAAAAGTTGCAGATAAGGCCCATACACCCATACTTGCCCATGATAAACGTTTTGTCTCATTTGCTTATCATTCTCTCTTTCTTTAGTTTTCTTTTTTTTTTTTCTTTTCCAGTACTTGAGGGTTGAATCATGGCCTCACTTGTACTTTGCAAGTGCTCTGCTGTCGGGATGCACCCCCCAGGCCATTTTTTATTTTTTATGTTGAGTCAGGGTCTAAGTTACACAGGCTGCCTCTGGCCTCAAACCTGTGATCCTCCTGCCTCTGCCTCCTGTGTCGCTGGGGTTACAGGCCTGTGCCACCGTGCCTGGCTATCATTGTCTTTCCCTATATGTACTTATATATACACAGTTACACATATTCCTGGTATAGATTAAAAGAAATACTGCATGAGATTGTGTTACCACTGAAAAACACGTTCCCCCTCCTTAAAGGTGCCTCCCCACAAAGGGTTGCTCATTCTATCTCACTGCCGTCAGATGTGGCCTTATCACGTGCTTTGGCAGAAGTCTTGGTGCCATTTCTGATGGGAAGCTTTAAGAGCTGTCACGCGGTTCTGCGTCATTCTTCCCACAGCAAGTGATGGGGCCAAGGGGTTCTGGGCAGGGGTGGCCCCTTCAGCTTGGTCCTCAGAAGAAATGAAGTAGAATCAAAGCAGGCATGTAACCAGCTGGCAGTTTGAGCAAATCCTAAACGCTATTGTTGAAGACCATGGAGATGAGTGGCAAGGTCATTCATCACCAAAGCATATCTTTATTTAAGGTGACAGGTACAAATGTAATTAAAATGAAATATGTTTATGGATCACTTACAAATGCACTGAGATTTGAGACAGGTGGCATTAGCTGTGGTGATCCCAAAAGACAGGATGGCCCCATTTCATGGAGGAGAAAACTGAGGCTCGTTGGGACTCAGTAACCTGTCCAAGGCCTCTCAGCTACGGAAGGGGCAGCTCTGATTCTAGGGTCTCTGACTGGCAAAGGTGGTGGGATTGTCCTCTGGCCACACAGCTGTCTCATCTGGACAATCTCCCTTCTGTCCTGCTCCAAGACCACCAGGAGCCCCTCCCAGCCCCATTCCTGAAAGTTCTTTTCTCAGCTGAATGCCAAGTGATTCCCGTTAAGGAGTTAGCTGCTAACTAGAGGTGTTAACTGCTAATGAAAGTGCCAGCACTAACTAATGCATTAGCTAATGTGGATTAACACCTCTCAGGGTGTTGGCACTTTAATAAGGGACCGCAGAAAGGCCCAAATGATTTCAAGAACCTGAGGAACAGAGCTCCAATGGTGGCAGAATAATTCAGCCTACAATTCTTTCTGCCCCTGTTGTGAGCCGGACCTGAGCTAAGACATGCAGCTGATGTGGTGTAGAATCACAGGTCTTTACAGTATGCACAGCACTTGGCCATTTATAAAATGTGTGGTTTATAAAGTCACTCCCTCATCCATCACCTCTGTTACGTTTCGCATCAGCCCAGAGAGGTCAGCTTTTCTACCTTCCCCTTACCAGTGGGGAGAAGGACCTGGCGCCCACTCCTGAAACAATCAGCCATCGAAAACCCCATGAATAGCAGAGAAGCACTGACATAGTGCCAGCAAGTGCTCCATCTGTTGTACATAGGGTTGTTATGCATCAGACCTGACTCGATGGCACCTACCAACAATAGTGTACAGGCAATGTGTAAAAAGACTGCATCCACCAACCTGGAACATTTCTTTTTTCTTTTTCTTTCCTTTGGTGGTACTTAGGGACTGAACCTAGGGCTGCACACTTACTTTGCAAGGGCTCTGCTGCACTCCCAGCCCTTTTCTTATTTTTAAATTTTGAGAGGGTCTCTCTAAGTTATTCAGGCTGCCTCTGGCCTTGAACTTGCAATCTTTCTGCCTCCACCCCCCAAGTTGCTGGAATTACAGGTGTGCATCACTGTAGCTAGTTCAACCTGTCACATTCCTAAAGCATCCTCTACAGACCAGTGAGTTCTGCAGCATGGGACTAGGCTACTAGGGGAGGATAAGAGCGAGGCTTCATGGCCAAATAAGTTGGAAAGCCCTGGGCCTAAGACTTATCTATCACAGGACTTGTTGTTGTTGTTGTTTTTAGGTGCCATGGAGTCATGGCTGACTCATAGCGACCCTGATAGGGTTTTCAAAGGCTGATTGTTTCAGGATTGCCTCGGCAGTGGGTTGCCACATCCTTCTCCCTCTTTTTTGGTGCTGGGAATCGAACTCAGGACCTCAGAGGCTGTAGAGTGGTGCTCTACCAACTGAGCTAAATCCCAGCCCACAGGACTTCTTAGAGCCTTTAAAAGTAACATTTATTGAGCATTTACTATATTTCACGTCATGAGCTTCACAGCCTCAGGAGGTGCACACAAGATCACACCCACACTTCACATGGTGTCTGAAAGGAACCTTTCAGCACTGGCCACCCAGGGGGACTAGATGGTGTCAGAGGCCCCCAGACTTCTCCTCTCAGTTCCCTGAGACATGAAGCTACTCATGATGCCATCCAGAAAGGGTCTCTGAGGTCCTGATCAAATGCCACCTCCTCTCTGAAGCTGTCCAGATGTCCTGGCAAAAAGGAGAATTCTCTTTCTCTCCCTCTGCACAACTTGCCATCCTGCTCAACCCAGCCAGTCCTGTGCTGCCTGGTTTGTGTTTGTGTCTTCTCTGACCTGCTGGACTGAAAGCTGGGGAAGGTGGAAGTGGCAGCCAATTAATTTACCCATTTCCATAGCCCAACCCAGTTGTTGCCAACTATGAGTTGGATTCAACTCATAGTGACCCTAAGTCCAGCAGAATGAAACACTACCCAACACTGTGCCATACACATGATCTTTTTATGTTTGAGCCCATTGTTGCAGAAAATAAGTTTCTTCTCATTTTGAGTCATGCCACATTAGCAAATAGAGGTCCCAAGGCTTTACGCCATTCTCATCATTAAAATTGACTCTATTTTGAGGAGGCAACTCTTCCCTAGTTGTTTCTTGAATGCCTTCCAACCTACAGGACTCATTTTCCTGTAGTACATTTGAAAGTGCCTCTCTGCTCTTCATAGGGGTTTCAATGACTAATTGCTTCGGGAGTGGGCTGCTGAGTCCTTCTCCCAGTCTGTCTTAGTCTGGAAGCTCAGTTGAAACCTGTCCACCATGGGTGGCCCTGCTGGTACCTGAAATACTGGTGGGATAGCTTTCAGGATCACAACAACATGCAAATCCCCACACTATGGCAAGCTGATGGACATGTGCCTGCTATGTAATAGGTGCTCAATAAGTGTTGGGTGAGTAGCTAGTAGATAGATGGATGAGAAAATAAAAGGAGGGAAGAGGAAGGAAGGAAATGAAAGAGAACAGGAGAGGACAGAGGGATGGATGAGAGAAAGAGAGATGAGTAAATACAAATGGATGAATAAACGGGTGGTAGTACCACACAGCAATGGATGGATGAGAAGATGGATAGCTGAAAGGCTAGATGGATGGGAAATGAATACAGATGAATAGGCTGTGGGTTGATTGATAGATGCACTCATGTGATGGAAGGAATGGGTGGATAGATGGATGGGAGAATGGATGGCTAGAGGAGTGGGAGGACGCATGGATGGGTGGATGAGTGGGTAGAGGGATGGAGAGGTGGGTGGCTAGATGGGTGGATGGGTGATGGGTAAATGGATGGAGGGGATGGATAGACTGGGTGGGCGGACAGGCGACTGCATGGATGGGTGGCTGGATGGGTGGCTGGACTGTGTGGATACGTAGCTAAGCATATCCACAGAGACTGAGAGGCACTGTGCAGTGGCTGCTCCAGAATATCCATGTGGAGTAGCAGTGTGTTTGAAGGTGGGTCTGGACACTTTACATAAGACTGAAAACCCATTGATTGCCCATATGAAAGAAATGGGGCAGAGATGAAGACCATGGAGAGCTGGGCTCAGCCACCTCTCCACACTTCCCCCGAAGGGGTAACTGCAATCATCAAAACCAGGAAACCTCTGCAGCTGACAAGGATTCCAAGGTTTAGGGGTTCTGTGTCTGTTAGAACTTAAGCCTCTGCCTTTAAGATCTCTGCATCTCTGTTGATGCCAGCGATGTGCCACGTGCCAGGCACCATCCTAGCACTTTGAAAAGATTGCTGTTATTGTTGTTATTGTTGTTGAACAAAACACTCCCTGACACTGTGCTGTGCTCAGCACTATAGATGCTTCTCTGCTATTCATAGATTTTCGATGGCTGATTGTTTCAAGATTGTTTCAGGAGTGGGCTGCCAGGTTCTTCTCCCATTTCTGAAGTGTTAGGGATCAAACTCAGAGCCTCAGAGCACGCAGAGCAGCACTCTACGAACTGAGCTAAACCCCAGCCCTTACAAAGATTAGCTGTTTTCATGTCACAGCTTCCCCTGGTGTAGATGTTATTGCCATCCTTATAATGAGGCACAGAGCTGTTAAATCATTTGCCTTAGATCACACAGCAAATAAGTGACAGAACTGGAATTTGAACCCCAGCAAGCTCAGTAGCTCCCAATTTCATGCTTTTAACCCGTGCATGATCCTACCTGAAAGAATTAAAGATTCTGTACTGCTAAGTCTAGAAGACTCAGACCTCAGGACTTCAGAGCTGGGCTGTGCGCAGTTGCAGCCTGGGGCAGCCTGGCAGAAGTCTCCAACAGTGAGGGAGAGCAGGAGCGCCTGGCTCCAGCTCACCGCTGCTGTCACGCACTTGGCCGTCACTCTTCCATCACCTTGGGGAAAACTGCCTTCCTGGCAGATAACACGCATGAAGATGCGGCAGCCCTCACCTGCCCTGGGCCTGATGGATGGGCTACATGGGCCCCCCCGACCTGTGTGTGTACCGTTATCTGCTCAGCCAAGGGAAGCTGTTCATCATGCAGACAGCTCGGCGAGACCCACCTGCTGGGTCTGCACCAGCCAGAGCCGCCAGCATCCCAGATGGAAAGAGGGGTGGGGGACCAGAGTGGGGTGAGGCAGGGGACACACGGAGAGGAGGGCCAAGGATGTGAAGGGGGGCAGCAGCGTCCCCAGGCCCAGGACTGGCCCAGGGGTTTTCAGAGGAGGCTTCTAAGCTTGGTGTCTGGCTCCTCTTCATTGTAGTATCATGGATGTGCTGTGTGACTATGTGTTAGTCACTCAACTACTCTGAGGTGTAAAATGCTATTAAGCTTTGCCAGAAACCTGAAGGTCACTTTTTTGTTCTTCTTACGCTCCACAACAAATCACTAGGTTCTATCATGATCCTGTGCATTTCCCACGATGACCATCCTGGTTTGGGCCACCATCATCTCTTCCCTAGATGATACCATGGTATCACCCTCCCTGGGCTCCCTGTTTCTGTCCCTGTCCCTGTATACTCAATTATCCACATTTTAGAGCTCAAAGAGGTTAAGTAACTAGTACATGCTCACACAGCACATCTGTGGTGCTACCAGGAACAGAAGCTGGAAATTATGCCCACAATTCAGTGCCACAAGCAGGCATAGGAATCTGTATTACAAAATCAGATTGCATCATTCATTTACTGAAACCCATCAATAGCTTCCTTAGAAGCTATTCAGAAACAAATCAAAACTCCTTGTTAGAGCCATGATCACCTGGGCTCTCCTATCTTGTCCAGTGTCACATCACCGTTGTCCACTTGCTCCCCAAGTTCAAACCACATTCCCATGAACTGTCCAACCTTAGCCTTTGCACATGCTGCTCCTCCCATTGGAATGCGCTCTCAGACCTCTGTGTGTGACTGACCAGCTCCCTGGTCACCTCCAGCCTGACATCATACTCCTGCCTGACTCACTGTCACAGAGTACTAGTTACATATTACCTTCTCAGTGCTTACCCCATCTGGAAATAGTTGTCTATTTATTTGTTGTCTGTCTCTCCCCTTTAAACGTAAGCTCCAAATTTCATGGATTTTGTCTTACCACTGTGTCCCTGAGCTGCCTTAGTAGTGGGCCAGATATTCTCCACCCTAGGACTTTTGCAGCAGCTCTTCCTCTGCCTAGAACCCTCTTCCCTCTCTTCTTCCCCAATTTAACTCCTTCTTACCCTGCGTGGGGCAGATTGTATTTTGGAGAGATAGCTACAACAGTGTCTCTCATCCTACCTAGTCTTCATAAAATGACCTACAGTCATCCTGGGGAGAGGCGGGAGTGCGGAGCAGCCTGTGACTTCTTGTGACCATAGTATACGGTGGAAGTTACTCTTAGCATTCTGAGGGGGGGCTGAGGACGCTGGCTCGGGAACACTGAGCACTGTGTGAACACATGGCTGCCCTGACTAATGTGGCCTCTTGCCACTCGGTGGCTCCCGGCCAGCCTCTGTGCAGAGGTGAAGGGTGGGGTCCTGGGGTGATGTGCACAGAGGGAGAGAGAACCCCTGCAGCCCTCATTGCTGCTGCCCCAGCCACCAAAATTTTGAGCTGACCCAGTTCAGGACTAGTCAGCAGAGCCTTCCGAACCCCTGATCCACAGAAACCAAGAGCAACCACAAAATGCCTGTGTGGTTTTAAGCCACAGGTTCATTTTGTACAAGCAATACACAACAGAGCAAGCATTCCACCATGGATCACATCCTCCGGGAGGCCGTCCTTGCAGAGGATCAAGCCCTTACAGCTCCATTTTATTATTTTCTTCCTAACATCATACTTCCCCTATAAGTCTATCAGCTTGTTGTGCTGTGGAGACTTGTATGTTGCTGTGATGGTGAAAGCTTTGCCACTGTTATTTCAGATATCAGCAGGGTCACCCATGGTGGGCAGGTTTCAGCTGACCTTCCAGACTAAGACAGACTAGGGAGAAGGACCTGGGAGCCTACTCCTAAGGTAATTACCCATTGAAAACTCTATGAATAGCAGAGAAGAACTGTCAAATATACTGCTGGAAAATGAGCCCCCCTGGCTGGAAGTCATTCAAGAAATCACTGGGGAAGAGTTGACTCCTCAAAGTAGAGTTGACCTTAATGATGGGAATGGAGTAAAACCCCTGAGACCTCCATTTGCTAATGTGGCACAACTCGAAATGAGAAGAAACCTAGTGTCTACAACAATAGGCTCAAACATAAAAAGCTTGTGTGCATGGCACAGTGTTGGGGAGTGTTTCATTCTATTGCACGTGGGGTCGCTATGAGTCACACCCGACTCAACTGCACCTAACAGCAACAATAACAACATTACACAGTTACTCATGTAAAGGCTGATTTTTGTTTCTCTCTTTCTCCCACTGTAGTTCAAGTTCCTTGAAGTGGGAGAGCAACTCCGGCCAGTTCATGCTCTATCCCCAGCAGTGCTTAGTGTCTGGCACATAATCGGTGCTCAGGAAGTTAACCGAGTTAAACATTTCACTAAGTAATTGCACTTGTCCTATAAAGTGGGCTTTATTATCCCTGTTTTGCAGACAAAGAAACAGACGCAGAGATGTTCAGTCCTTGCCTAAGGCCACACAGCAGAGGGTGATCCCAACCTGATTCTCTCTTCTGGCAGGTGGTGAAATAGTGTACTAGCCTGCAATCCTGGAAGTGGGAGGTGAGAGGAACCATGAATGTCTTTTGATTTAACATTTTGTTTCACCCTTGGAGGAAAAGAGGCCCAGAGAGGGGAGGAGGCTTACCCAAGGTCACACAGCAAATCAATGTTCAAACTGGGTCAAGACCCAAAGTCCCACGTTCCTGATTCCTTTAGTTACATCCTCCAAACTAACTGCCTTGAATCCTTGCAATGCATAGAGCCCACACCCAGACTCCAGGAGGGGCAGAGGAGGAAATAAAATGTCCCTTCAACGAGAAGAGAACCCAAATGTCTGTGTGCGAAGCAGAAAGGAGAAGAAAAGCCACTATTTATGGAAATCAGTTATGCTCCCGATGAACCTACCACACAGTTCCCGCCACAAGCCTAGGAGATGCTATCATCCCTGCCTTTCACAAGAGGAAACTGAGGGTCAAAGCTACTATAGGACTCGCCCAAGAGGCCAGGTTTATCCCTGCCAGCTCAGGATTTGATCCACAGCTGTCACCTCCCATGTGGCATGCTGCCTCCGTAGAGCTGAGGGGCCCTGGAGACCCCATGAAAGTGGGGAGAGAGGCTTGCGGGGGCCCCCAAGGAAGCAGGGTGGTGGCCAAACACTGAGCTGAGGGGATTGCCTTGGGGGGAGGTGACGTGGCAAAGGTCAGAACCTGGGACAGGTCTGGGGCCTGAGGACTGGGGAGGTGGGGGCTGGGCACTGGGGCAGGAAGTGGACCCCCCGTTCCTGCCCCTTGCTCCCTCCACTGTCCCCCAGTCACCTTCCCCAGCCACCCACCCCGTGCCACCTCAGCCAGAGTAAGGACTGGAAAATAAATGAGTCTGTTTATGAAGCCCATAATGTTGCCAGCAAAACAAGGCACTCAGCAAAGCAGCTCGGCGCCTCTAATGGGACATTATTTATGTCATTTTCCTCCAGGCGCTGGAGCCATTACCGCCTGGGATGGTGCTCCGTCACCCTCCACTCCCCCGGTGATGTTCCAATGTCATGCTGAAGGATGTGCCGTGGTCGTCCTGGGGAAGGCCCAGCTGCCGGCCCAGGACCTGGGTGAGGAGGGAGAGTGGTAAAGTGTCCCCTTCCTGCCGGTGGGAAGCCCTGGGCCCCCTTGCCAGGAACCCCAGCTTTCCTGGGCCGTTCTCAGGGGTGGCCACCCCGGGCTCCCCACAGCCCTGCAGATAAACCTGACTCTCCAGACAGTGGCAGCGGCCTCTGGGCTTTGGACCCCCCACCCCACCCCCCTCACTCTTGTCCCCTGTGTGTCAGCTCTGGAATCTGCAGATCTGGCCTGTCAGTCATCGGGCGAACCTCTTCCCAGAGGGCCTCAAGCAGCGGGCCCCCTGGTGTGGAGTGTTCTCCACCCTCCATCCTGGCCTCCGTTTCCTCCACCAGTCCAGCCCTCAGCCGCCCTCGCCAAGTTCATCCACTAGCCCATAGCAGGGATCCCGGCACTGCACCCTACTTTCACACTCATGACTTGACCGCACCTAACTACAACCTTTGCCTGCAACTGTATCACAATGGCGTCTGATCCCATCAGATCTCGGAAGCTAAGTAGGGTTGGGCCTGGTTAGTACTTGGATGGGAACACCAGGTGCTGTAGGCTTGGAAGAAGGACCCAGCAATCCACTCCCAAAAAACAATCAGCCATTGAAAACCCTATGAACAGCAGAGAAACACTGACAATAGTGTTTCCCCTGTTGTACGTAGGGTTGCTATGAGTTGGATACCTACTTGATGGCACCTAACAACAACAAAGCACCTTGCTTAGGGCTGGATCTGCCTCCCCTGGTGGCTCCCCCCAGGGGCCAAGTGCCAGCACCCCTAGAATAAGCTGGGATATAGGGAGGGGCATGGGCATGGGCATGGGGTTTGTGCTGAAGAACAAGATTCTGCATGGCTTGTATCCATGTCCCCATGCCACCCAGCACCGTAGCTCGGCAACACGGGGCTTCCTCTGCGCTCTCTCTTCTTTCCCCTCTCCCTTCTTCCCCTCATTCTTGCTGCCTCTGGCTGCACCTCCCCATAAAGTCTATAGTCTCAGCCTCAGCCTATGTGTTTGGACACCCCGTCCGATTGGACATCCACCTTCCTCACATACTGGGGCAAGTTCATGACCTCTGAGCCTCAATTCCCTCAGCTATAAAATGGAGATGGTAATCATCCTAGCCTTTGCTGACAGTGCTCGGTAGATGTCTAGAATACTTGCATTATGCTGCTTTGAAGCTACTTATGTTGTGCTGGTACAAACTATTTTCAGGGCCAGGGATACTTGCACCATAACCCTGTTCATCCTGCGTGTTTACCTTAGGTATCATCTACTGATCCCAGGATGGGTCACTGGCCCTCCCCTGGGCTCCTACAGTGACCTCTGCTTCTCCTCTGACTTCACTGAGCTGTAAATGTACCATATTCTTCTGTTTACCTGTTTCTTTCTCTAGACTGAAAACTCCAAGAGAGCAGGGCTATGCATTTGGCTCACCTTTATGCCACTGGTACTTGGCACAGTGTCTGAAAGATGCTGTATGCTATATGTTTTTCTTGAGTGAACAACGAATGATCATATTTAATTATTGCCACAATTTGTGCTGTATTATCTCCATCATGTTTCTGCTTTTATCTTTTTAAGTCTCTTTCTTCTACCTTCTTTGGATTCATTATGCTTTGTTTCTAGTATTCTGAATTGAAATTTCAATTAATTTCTTTTTAATCAATCCAACAAAGGCATTTAAGACTATGAATTTCCCTCTGGTTACTAGATTGTCTGCACTCCACCAGGCTGGATATGACATTCTCTCATTGCCTTTTAGTTCTAAATGATTGTATTTTAGCACCATTTTACAAATAAGAAAACAGAGAAACAAAGCTGAGATTTAGGATCCCATGTACCCTTTACCCAGTTTCCCTCAATGGTATCTTGATGATGGTGTTTGCAAGGGTTTCTACCTCAAGGGTGGGTTTGAGGATGTGGGTCACTGTTTTCATGAGGCAGCCCCAGGAAACCCTAGGAAACCTCAGACTTCTATCTCAGTTCCACTGAAGGGGAGTTGGGAAAGAGAACAGACCTTTATTGAAACTTCCAGGCCAGAAATTTCATGCAACTAATTTCCTTCAACTCACATAATCCTATTTTCACTTTAGGAATGAGGGCACTGAGGATCTGAGAGGTTAATTAATGAGCCTAAGGTCATACAGCAAGTAAAATGCAGATCAAGATTTGAACTCAAGTCCATGCGATTCAAAGGTCTTCACTTTTCCCTCTAGGCCTCTGGACTCCAAGGTCACTTTTTAATCTCTTGCCATTCCTAGCAAAATCCAATGCAGAATGGTATATGTACACAGTGGTGAATTATTCAGCCATAAAGAAGAACGAAATTGTCTTTTGCAGGAAAATGGGTGGAAATTGAAGTCAGTTGGTCAAGCGAACTAAGATATACTCAGACAGACAAATATCATGTGTTTTTCTCTCATAGGCAGAAATTAGATTTTGTTTTTAAAGACATGAAATAGGGGGGTATTATTGGGAGTCCTGGAAGGTAGAAACAAGGGCCTTGCACTTGCTAGGCAAGTGCTCCCCCACTGAGCCACACCCCAGCTTCTCCCTCCTTTTTCACTTTTTATTTTTGAAACAAAGTCTAAGTTGCACAGGCTGCCGCTGGCCAAGAACTCTCAAACTTCCTGGCACAGCCTCTCAAGTCACTGGGATTACAGGCATGCGCTATGGTCACGCCTACAATCCCAGCGGCTCAGGAGGCAGAGGCAGGAGGATTGCAAGTTCGAGACCAGAGGCAGTCTGCGTAATTTAGCGAGACCCTGTCTCAAAAAGTGAAAAAAAATAAAAAAAAGGGGGAGGGAGGGCTGGAGGCAGAAGCTCAGTGGTCCAGCACTTGCAAAGCATGCAAACACAAGGCCCTCAGTTCAACCTCCAGTACCGCAAAAAAAAAAAAAAAAAAAGTATGTTATCTATATGTATGAAAATGGCATAATTCAGCCCATTATTTTGTACAATTAATAATAAATAAATACAAATAATAATAAAACTAAGAAGGAAAAATGCATTGTGAGTCATTAGTGAGCTGTGGGCAGAGTAGGGTAGTGGTTAGCCACTGGGGTTAGGAGATCACAGGAGCCTTAGGTCATTAAGGCTGTGCTGCACCATCCACCTCAGACTCTGGGCAAGTCTCTCTTCCTCTCTCAACCTCAGTTTTACCTACTTGTAAAGGGTGGATGAGAAGCCAGCCAGGCAGGTCTTTGGACAAGGCCGCTTTTGGAGACAGCAGAGAGTCCAGGAAAGGGTTAAGGAGAAAGAAGCTTTTATTGCTCTGGCAGCAGGCAAGAGCAGCATCTTCACAGCCAGCTCCCCCTGTTTACAGTCCATTAGAAGCCATTATTGCTGTGTCTGGGGCAGAGGCACACCCTTGACCTTGACGCGTGCTTGGCAGCGACAGGCAGCAATCTGGGGAGCAGGAGTCGTTTTGGCAGCATGTAAAGGGCCACGAGGGGCTGAGGGCCTCTTGCAGTGTCCTCCTCCTTCCTGAACTCTGAACCCAGCCTCTCCTAGCCAGGGGACAGAGAAGGAGCCCAGTGTGGGCTCCAGGTGCTCAGGCAGCCCCAGGCCTCTGGGGGGCTCCCGATGATCACCTTGAGTTTGAAGCCTTCGTAGGTTAACAGTGATGGAGGAGAAGCCCATAGAGAACGCAGGTCCCCAGAGGAGTTGAATCCAACCTCTAACCTGTGTCCAGAGAGGAGAAACAGGTTCAAGGTCAGAAGAGAGCCAGAAAGAATGAAGCTAATGTGGGAATCTTGGGCCGTGACCAGAGATCAGTGGCAGTAGGATGTTATAGCACGTTGGGTAGGCGCTGCCACCTCCAGCTTTCAGGAAAGACGTTGGACACAGGTGACTCCAAGCCGAGCTTCTTCCCACCAGGCTCCAAGGCCCGTGAGGAAGGGAGAAAAGCCATGAGAGAGAGCAGGATACCACCTTCAAGATGCAAATCAGCAAGTTTGTCTCCAAGCCCTTGCATTCCTCTCTGCCCAGCTCTCCTTTTCTGCCATTTGATGGCTTTTCCAAAGCATTCAGGGCCTCCAGGCTTTTCTTCCTGTCCCTTTAACAAACTATATTCCAAGAAAATAATTGAAATCTCATTCATACTCAAGTGTAAATGACTGACAACAGCTGTAAGGCAGTGGGGCTCCCTGATATTTTAGCAAGACTTCAAGAAATAGGTAAGAACAGGGTCACACATCCTCCCTTCCCTACTTAAACACAATCCCTTCTTTCAGTGGCAAACACCCTTCAAACCTTCACTTAAGACTCTCTGCTGGGCACTGTGGTGCAAATCTATTATCCCAGCTATTCAGGAGCCTGAAGCAGGAAGATCACGAGCTTGAGGCCAGAGGCAGCCTATATAACTAAAAAATAAAAAATAAAAAAGGGGCTGGCATGTGTGAGGCCCTGTGTTCAAACCCCCACATGGAAGAAAAAAGAAGAGTCTCCTCCTCCATGAAGCCCTCCTTAACCCCCAGGCTGACCTAAGTTACTGTTATATATGCTCACAGAACAGAGTCCCCCCTCACCTTTTTTTTGGAGACCTTGGTCTTTGATGACAACTCACGGATGAACATCTGTCACCCCTATTAGGCTATGAGGTGACTAAATGCACTATTTTTTTTCTCTAGTGTGTCTCCAGGGCCCCTAGAACATAGAAGATGCTCAACAAATGCATTTTAAATGAATACACAAATTATTGAATGAATGAACTTGTACCTACAAGTCTGGACTCTGCCTTATTCTGTTCAGAACAATCTCTCAGCCTCCTTTGAAGTAGGGACTCTCCCCTGACTGTAGTGGATCTTTGGCAGCACACCCAGGTCCCCTTGGCCTGCTGCTGTAGGGTTGAAGCCCCCCTACCCCAGTTACTCCTTTCTCTACAGAATTGCCCGGAGCTCACCAGGACTACCTCTTCCCCGACCCTGAGCATCCCACAGATAGGGATGGCAAATAATGGGTATAAAAGGCAAATTCCTTGTTATAAGGCAGAGGTAGTTCTGTGGTGCATTTTGTGTTCAGAGGCCCTGTGTATCAGGCCAAGAATAGACTTTTCTGGAAGCAGCATCCTTACCTGTCCTCTTCCCTTTTCCTCTCCTGCTTCCTTCTCACTTTTGCTGGTCCTTCCTTCCTTCCTTTCTTCCTTCCTTCCCTTCGCTTTCTTTCTTTCTTCCTTTCTTCTTTTCTTCTTTCCTTTGAGGCACTGGGGGTGCTGAATCCAGGGCCTCACATATGCTTTGTAAGTGCTCTACCACTATCCTATACCCTCAGCCCCTTTTTTATTTTTTGTCTTGACACAGGATCTCACTAGGTTATGCCTGCTGCCTCTGGCCTGGAACCCATGATCCTTCTGCCTCTGCCTCTTGAGTCACTGGAATTGCAGTCCTATGCCACTGTGCCTAGCTTTTGCTGGTTTTTCTTAAGAGCACTTCTTCAATAAATCTCATGCACAGAATCTGTCTCAGGCTCTGCATCTGGGACTCTGATCAGAAGGAGATAGGCCCTTCTCAAATCTTCCATGGCCTCCAGGATAATGATATTTCCCTACTGGGCAATTAATTAAGCTCCTACTATGTTCCAGAACCCTTGCTGGATGCCTTGAATCTACTACCTCACATTATGGGAGAAGAAACTGAGGATCAGAGATACTTGCTCAAAGTCACACAGCTGATAAATGGTGAAACAGGGATTTGAACCCAATTCTAGCAATCAAAGCAGTGAAAACAACCTACCAGGATGATTATCATTGTAACAGCATAGAAGAGAGAGAAATTGGCAGCATCAGGAAATGGAGAGATGGCAAAGGAAGTCTTCTCAAAGGAGAAACATGTGAGTCTTGGATCTTGAGTCTTGGAGAATAAAAGACTTGCAGATAGAGTAGGAGAGAGGGCATGCAAAACAGGAAAGAACATACGCAAGCATGGGCAAAGAGGCAGAAATAAGCACTCATTTCAGGTGGGTGCAAAAACTTGTGTGAGTAAAACTCATGGACACACTGGGACCAGATCCTAAACAGCTTCACTGCTGAGGTATGATGCCACTATTGGTGTTAAGCACAATGTTAAGGAAAATAACTCTGGTGGATACAACAGACAGATTGAAGGAAAAAAAAAAAAACCTGAGATCCAGGAGGCTATTTCAGAGAAAGAGGAAGGGGTTGTATTTCAAGGCTACGGGGATAAAGGAAAGTAGGTAAATTCAAGAAAGAGCAACTTGGGAGATAAAAAACATCAGGTCTAGAATGCTGGACACGGGAGATAAGGGGGAAGGAGGAGACTGGGAAAATTTCCAGGTGGAGTTCTTCAGTGGCATCACTTGCCAAAGTGAGAAAAATGGGCAGGTTTGGATACTTTCACCAAGATTAGTTTCGAGCACACCAATTTTAAGGTTTTTCTCCAGGGGGCGCTGTCCAGGAAGCAGTAGACAAATGGCCTTTCTCTTCTGGTGCTCAGAGAGGGGTGGGAGGTGAAGTTCTTGGTCAAAAACTCTGATTGGCTCTTTGTGACATCACAGAAATGGGGATGGGGCTGGTAAAGAAGCCCTTGACCGTGAAAACATTAAGTGACCATAACCCAGTTTTCATGTCCAACTCGCTGTCCCAGGTGAGCTTGCCAGAATTGAATTCTTTCAAACGAAGCTCTTGGGGCTTTTTTTCAAATTCTTTAGGATCATGAGCTTCCTGCTACCAGTCCCTATCCCCAAGCCCTTTATTCACTGCCCCACACATATCCTTTCCAAAAAAAGAAAGGAAGAAAAACCAGCAGAATGGATGATTTGGGAACCGAAAACCTCCAAATGGGGAGGTTATATCCTCCAGACAGCAGCATCAATCACCACATTTTCATTATTAAGTAACATCGCGGTATGCTGGGCTGGTTCTGCACCTTATCTGAACCTAGCAGCTGTGCCCTAAATTCCAGCCGTGGCGCCTGTCTGCAGGAATTCAGTTGCCTGTGTTTAAAATGAGTGTTAGCATCTATCATTTCCCCACACCAAATGGTTTTGTGTCGGTGGTTGGCAGCGCTAATCTGTCACCAGGGTACTCCACTGCCTGGCTCGATACCCTCTTCGTCACTGCTGGGGGGTGAGGGACAGGAGGCCTCCAGGATGGGGGAAATGTCACTGTGAGGACAATTGCAACATTTGGGACTCTTTCATACAAAAAAGAGGAGGGAGGGAAAACCATCTGTGTTGACTGCCGATTCTGACTTCCTATCCCACTGATTCTGGGCAGTCAGAGGTCTTCAATCAGCCATCCTTTAGGTCAGGGTGAAAGTTGATGGGACTTGGCTGAAGGCGGGACCATGCTCTGTCCATGGTGCTGCAGGGCCTTGGTACTGTCCATGGTTTTTCAGCTCACACGGGCTCAGAATCACATCACAGCACGAATGTGCTGAAGAGGACCTTGCACCATCTGCACTGGCATGTCTCAACCTCTTTCGGGGAATCATAAACCTTTTAGAATGTAAAAAATATCTCATAGATTTTCTATCCAGAAAAATATTTTAAAGCCCCAAATTGTATGCATACATATGGAAAGTAGCCAACTACAGATTCCATGAGGTTTGTGGACTCTTGGTTAAGAATCTCAGATGTAGCCAAGTATGGTGGAACCCAGCACTTGGGAGGCTGAGGCAGGAAGATCATGAGTTCAAGATCAGCCTGGGTTATGTAGCAAGACACTGTCTCCAAAAAAATCAGATATAATTTAACCTCTTCTTACAAATGGATAGGCTGAGCCTCGTGGAGAAGAAACTATTATTCAAAATCTTCAGCGTAAACAGGTGGAATGTAAGGGGACAAGGGAAGGAACCTAAAGCAGTCAGGTCTAGTTGAAAAAAGGAAGGAATTAAGAGTAAGAAAGGCCTGGGTTTGAATCAGCTCCACAGCAAGTAGTTACTAATTGTGTGGCTTGGGAAATTGATACACTTTCCAAAATTCTGTTTCTCATCTGCAAAACTGGATGGTAATATCTAGTCTGTAGGACTGCAAGAGGGATTAGTGTTAATGGGAGAAACGTGCTGTAGTGCCTGCTGCCGTGCACACCGCGATTCCCCTTCAGAACTAAAGGATTTATTCCGCCAGCTACTGGGAGTGTCACTGGCAGGAAGCCATCAGCTGTCAGGTCCCTATGGGAGCCACATCAGCTGAAGAGCACTGCTTCGCTCGGGGTAAGCCCTCTTCTGGGGCAGACTGTGTCCCATAACTGATTGCCGTGGCAGTTTAAAGGCCCACCCCAAAACCTGATAACTCTGAAATGTCTTCCCCAGTTCAGAACCATCCACAGGGGGTGTGGAGTCCTCTGCTTCTTAGTCCCACTTTTGCCCCTTCTCCCCCAAGAGCACACACTAATAAGCACCCTGCTTGTGGTCTTCTGTAAGCCTACCTTCCAGGGAGGCCAATCTCAGTGTGTGACTACAGTGGTTCCTGTTGGCTCACAGGTTCCGGGGCAGTTTCCTAATGGTCTTGTGATTTGAATTTAGAAACCAGGACTCTCAGCTCCTAGTGAAGTGCTCTATTGAGCCACAAAGTCCTAAATTCTGATCTTTCCAAGTTCTTTCCATTCAATCCATGGGTTAGTGCCTCTGGGAAGGAGATGGTACTTGGGCTAAGGTGAATTCTTTCCATCTAACCCTCTGTCTCCAGGTAACAGAATGCTGCAAACTGACCGGGCAGAGATGCCTGGACTGCTTGGCAAAGTGTGGTTGTGTTTGTGGTTAGGTGCCATTGAGTTGGTTTCCGACTCAAAGAAGCTCTGTGTACATCAGGGGAAACACTATTGTCGGTGTTTCTCTGCTATTCATAGGGTTTTTGAAGGCAGATTGTTTTTTGGGAGTGGGTTGCCAGGTCCTTCTCCCAAGCCTTCAGCACCTGGTGTTCTCAGGTGGTCTCCCATGCAAGTCCTAACCAGGTCCAACCCTGTTTAGCTTCAGAGATCTGAGGGATCAGACACCACAGTGGTATGGCTACAGGCAAAGTGTGGTTAGGTGACTCCATTCCTGCTCCACCCTGGAGCTAAAACCCTTCCCAGGCCCATGTCCATATGGTCTGCAAGTATGGCCTGGGTAATAGCAGCCGTATCTGCAGCTGGGACACCCACGTATCCAACATTGGGCCAGTGGGTGCTGGGTAAGTGCTGTAGGAAGGCTCTGTGCTCCAGAGAAAATGGTCTCGTCTTAGGGGACTCTGGGAAAAGAGAACTGCACTCATTAAGTCAGTCTTTCAACTAATATTTATGGAGCCAAACCTTCTGTTGTACCCTGTGGAGGCAGTGGTGACCAAGAAAGATGTATCCCTTCCCTAAAAACATCACACTCAGATCCTCCCCTTCCCAGGGTTTTGCTCCCCCTCAATTGTCAAAGAGAACTTCCTTCTACTAGTCATAACTCTCTGGCCAAAATTTGTGATGTGTTCCCCCCCACACACACATAGCTCTTATTTCAGCTTTGAAGTGCCTCCTATCCACCAGGACTTACAAACCTCTCCATTTCTCCCTTGTTTCAAATCAGTATCATCCTCATGGCACAACTCTAGGCTGAATCAGCCTGCTGGTAAAGAGGCTGAGGTCACAGGACCATTCAGCATGCTCCTCCCTTGGCATTACTCGGAGACCAAATAGTGTCTACTGCTGGTCTTTGTGGGTGAGACTGCCCGAAGCTGAGTGGACACATCATTTTCCTTTATGAAGAACCGTCTTGCTATGTTTAGTGTCCCTCTGCAGGCAGTAAGCATATGTCCTAGTGTGACAGCTGGAAAACAGTAGTACAAAGCTGGGAAATGACTTGGCCAAGGTCACGCTACTCTCTTGAGGTTGAAATTCTACCACTTAACTGAATATGAGAGACTGATGGGTACAAACACACAGACAGGAAGGGCAAGTGACAGATAGGAAGAGAGGCAACGAGTGGGTGTAGGAAAAGATTGAAGAGGGACAGTATGAACGAGAGGCAGAAGAGAGGGGGAAGAGAGAGACAGAGACAGAGAGACAGAGACAGAGAGAGGGAGAAGGAGAGAGGAAAGATTTCAGTCCAGAGGAGGACGTCTTTGCTTTCCTGAAGCATTTACCTTTCATTTGACCTTATAAGAGTCTATTTGTGTTGAGATTTTAAATTGAGAATGTTTTTCTTTTTAAAAACCATCCCTGTGCAGTTAGCACGGTTCTATATTAATTTCTATTCATGCCAGTGGCTTCAGTATTTATTCTCCTCCAAAATCACTGAGTTGGAAGGGACAGAGTGAAAGTCATTTGGCTTTGTGTTTGTTTGGATTCAGAGCCTGAGGCTCAAGGAGCCGGCTGGGGGTTGGGGTGTGCTCATTGGGCTGAAAGCTGGAAAGGGGTGCATGACAGTGTTGTCGATCACCTGACCTCTCTTCAAACCACATGGCAGGCTGAGCTGTCAGCTCTGAAGCACCAAGGGCAGGGGCCTGATGAACATAGCAAGATGGACAGGCCAGAGTACTGAATCACTTCAGATCTGGGATCCCAGAGGTGGTGCCTGGACTGGACTTTGAAGCTGCTGGTAAATTGAGGGTCAGTGTGGCCCAGAGGCCCAGTTAAGGTCTGGGTGTCTGATTGGCAGGGTGTGTCCCCCAGCTTCACTACATTCTGTCTGCACGACCTGAGGCCAGCCATTTCATTTCTTGTGGGCCTCAGTTATCCTCATCTGTAACATGGGACCAGCAAGAATGCTGACCTCCTGGGGCAGGTGTGAGGGAGGACCAGGGAAGGGACCTCTCAGGAGAAATGTGGCACAGTGCCTGGCACACAGCAGGACCTTTCTGGGTTGAATGGAGATAGACCATGCACTGGCATAGGAATTCTGCAAGCAGAATTCACAAGGAGGTAACTAAAGATGTAGGCTCTGGAAACACCTAGACCTTCCTGTAGACCTGTTGTGTATTTCCCCCTTTGGCTGGGAGGCCAAGTGCCTAATTTGTGTTCTGGCTTCACCATTTCCTGGCTGTGCAAACTTGGACCAGTTAATTTACTTCTTGGAGGCTCTGTGTATTTGTATTCTAGGTGCAGATGATAATAGCACTTCACAGTGTTGCTGGAAAGACTAAATTAGAACACATGTATGTGGAGCTTAGCGTGGTGCCTGGTGCACAGTAGGAGTTCAATGCACATTAGTTAGAAATGAAACATAGCCTAAACATAGAAATTCACAAAAAAGATGGATGCAGGCTTTACAGACAGATGGAATAGCAGGTGCAAAGGCCAAGAGGCACCAACAAGCACAGCGTGATAAGGAGACTGGAAGCAACAAGTCAGGGTTGCAACAAAGAGTGAGTGGTAGACACTGGGCTGCAGAGGTGTGGAGGGAAAGCCGTGCAGCCTTCTCCACCAGTCTAGGGAGTTTTGACTTCTCTCTGGAAGCCACAGAAAGCTACTGAGGGTTTTAAGCAGAAGAACATGGCTGTATTTGGACAAACTGAGCTTATAGCCTCCATGAGGTCCCTAGGGATCAGAGCCAGATGGTGTTAAAGGGATGGACAACTGAGACCACGTGTGGGGAAGGACTTGCCTGGGGCCTGCTGTGAAGCCTCCCTCCACAGACCTCAGGCCACAATCCTGGCTTTGCCCGACTCCTTTTTTTCATCCTCATGAGTTTGGCTGAAGACCAGAAAGGCCCAGCCTCCCCGGGCACTGTTAGAGTGAGGGCTGGGCAGAAGGCAGCAAACAACCAGAACAATGTCCGCAGGCACCAAGAAGCTGGGCTATCCTGCAAGTGCAGGGTCAGCTGGAGCAGCTCACCCACTCTCTCCTCCTCCCGGATGGCAGTCTGGCCTAGGCACGTCCTGGGGCAACGCAGAAGCACAATTGGCAGGCCCCACCACGCAGGTGCCCTCCCAGCCCTGCGCCTCTGCGATGATCTCATTCGCCAAATCAAGACACACAGCTGGGCCATGGCAAGATGGACTGAGGCTGGGGGGCTCTGAGGAGTGATGTGGCATGGAACTGGGGAGGAAGTAAAGAGCAACTGTCATCCAGTCAGCCAAGGGGTTTCTTGGAGGCTGCCAGGGGCTCCAGATCCTCTTCCTGCCCCAGATGTCCACATTACCTCAACCATGACCCCATGAAGGTTGAAGGTAAGGCCACCAGCATTTCCCTCGCACCCACACTGTGCCCCATATTCTCCAAATCCTTGTGCTTTAAGGCACACCGTCTGCCCTGCCTGCTCACACTGTCTCCCCCTAACCTGACACTCTCTAGCTGCACCATTACCCCCAATGCCAAGCACACTGTGTACCTCCTACCTCAGGACCTTGGCTCACGCAGGGCCCTCTCTCTTCCCGCTTTACAGGCTGATGGCTTCATAAGTATCGTCTTCAAGGGCTGTTTCCTGACCCCCCCCTACCTAAGTCTCCTGTTACCATCTACCACAGAAGCTTGTTCATTTTCTTTATAGCTCCTATCATTACAACTCTGTGTTGTTTTTGATTTGTGCCTGTTTCTTTCTCTCTCAAGACTGTGAACACCCCTAGGGGGCTTGTAGCCTATTACTTTGACTAGAATCTTCTACATAGTTGTTGCTGTTGTTGTTGTTGTTGTTAGGTGCTGTCAAGTCAGGTCCAACTCATAGTGACCCTCATAGAGTTTTCAATGGCTGATTGTTTTAGGATTGCATCAGGAGTGGATTGCCATGTCCTTCTCCCATTTTTGCAGTGCTGCGTATCAAACCTGGGTACTCAGGGGGTGCAGATCAGCACTCTACCAACTGAGCTAAACTCCAGCCTCTTCCACATAGTAGAAGCCAATATTTGTTGAAAGAAAGCAAGGGGAAGGGAGGCAATGAGGAAGAAAGGAAGAAAGGAAGGAAGGAAGGGAGGAAGAGAGGAATGGCTATGGGAACAGAGAAGAGGAGAGGAGAGGGAGAGAACACAAGGCAAGAGTTTTTCATGCCTATTTTACAGATTTAAAGAGACTCAGATAGGTGGAGTCCCTTGCCCACAAGCCCACAGCCACACCAATAGGGAGCTATGCTATAAACCCAGGCCTAACAGAACCCCCATGCCCTTCCTTCTATGCTTCCCTCTACACCTCTCATTGTCAAAACTTATTGTAAACATAAAAATGTGTAGCTGATCATGCAGCAAATTCCCATGTGCCCAGCAGGCAACCTAAGCAATAGAACATCACAAAGACCTTTGAGATCCCCGAACTCCCCCCACCCCGACGACCCCCATCCTTCCTTCCTGCATCCCCAGAGGTAATCAGCATCCAAAGGGGGTTTTTGGCATTTTGGGGCACATTTTAGACCTTCACACTGGTGCGTGTGCCCAAACTGTACTGCTCTACACTTTTAGCCTTTAGATAGAGTATCTTTCTCCACGCATCTTTGTGCCACCTACTTTTCTTCACTCAGTATTCTGTTTATGGGTTTCATCCAGTAGCTCTATTTCACTCATTTTCATTGCTGGGTATGGGTCCCCTGCATGAATAATCCATGGTTTATTTATCCGTTCTCCATACGGATGGACATTTAGGTTGTTCCCAGCTTTACGCACATGTAAAGGTTACCTCAAAAGAGCTGTTTTGTGGCAGCTCAACATATCAAGCAGATAAAAGCAGAACAGTCACATCTGAGTAGAGAAAGGGGCCGCTCCAAGGGCCTGCGGCAGGACTCTGCTGCCAGGAGATCTGCTCGTACTCCTGGGGTTCCTTCCCAGGGGTCTGGCTGGTAGGTAGGGGAGGGAGGCAGGGGAAGGCAGAATGGGAGAAAGAGGCTGGTATCGCCTCAGATTTTGAGTGTGCAGATCCAGAGGAGGAACAGGTGTTCCTGGTTGAGTCTTATCTACACACACACACACGTACATGCATGCACATACACACATGAACATACACAGGTTCTGCTATCCTAGGCCCACACCAGGCTCAACTCCACCTCTGTGTCTCCTCCATACCATCCACTGGGCTTCCCTTCCCTTCTCCAAATCCTACCCATCATTTATCATTCAAGGGTCAAAATTCTCCAGGCTTCTAAGCTTACTACATTTCCATTTTTACATTCACAATATCTCTCTCTCTCTCTCTCTCTCTCTCTCTCTCTCTCTCTCTCTCTCTCTCCCACATACACACAGAGAGAGAGAGACACGTGGAGACATACACAGTTTTTTTCAAAATTATTTGAAGGCAGGTTGAAGATACAATGCCTGCCATCCCTAAGCTCTCAGATGCTTCTTTCTCCCAAATGAAGGGCACTCTCTCATGTAACCTCATGACAGCCACCCAAACCTGGAAGTTAATGCCAATGCAATGTCACCGTCCAATCCACAGGCCCCTCTCTCATGTTGCCAGAGGTATCAACGTGTCTCATTTTCTTTTCTGGTCTAGGATCCCACCCAGGACCAGGCATCATACCTAGCTAATGGGACACTTTAGTCTCCTTTGATCTGCAGCCATGCCTCCTTCCATTCCTATCTCTCATGACCTCTTCAAGGAGAGAAAGCTAAGCCTCCATTACAGCATCCTCCTGACTCAGCCACCCCATGAATGTGGCTCAGCAGAGATTCTCTATTTCCATCTTTCTTCTATATTAGTTATCCACTAAATGAATAAACTTTTTCCTTCCTTCCTTCCTTCCTTCCTTCCTTCCTCCCTTCCTTCCTTCCTTCCTTCCTACCTTCACTCCTTTCAGTATGGATGGATCAATTCCTATTTTATTCAATGTATTACAATTTGTTACCACTGTGATTCATTTCAAGGTTTAAATTGCCTCAGGTTCAACCAGTAGAAGACCCTTCAAGCTGGATCTGTGTTCCCTTCATGGAGGATAGGATTTAAAAACCAAGATTCCAGGACCACATTAGTCAGATTTTGCATCACCATACCCAAAATATTTGACAGAACAACTCAAAGAAGGCTTAATTTTTTCCCAGTCATCTTATTTTATTAGCAATTTTTAGCATACAACTTAATGGGTCTCCCTGTGACATTTCCATACATGCATTTCATTATATTGTTCCTGTTCACCTGCCCCCTTATCCCCTCATGACTCCTCTCCCCATCAATTGTCCTCCTTCTACTAGCATGTCTTAGTTGTGTGTGTGTGTGTGTGTGTGTGTGTGTGTGTGTGCTTTATTTTAGCTCACAATTCAGAGGATTTCAGTCCATGGTGGCAAGGGAAGTGGCCAAAGAGCTGGTGGCTAGGGCCTGTGGCAGAGGACATCTCTTCACATCATGGCAGACAGGAGCAGAATGAGAAACTGAAACCGGGGGCCCAGAGAAAACCTTCAAAGGGCCACTCACAGTGATCCACTTCTGCCAGCCAAGTCCCACCTCCTAAAGCTCCACAGCCTCCCCAAGTAACGCCACCCTCTGCCCACCAAGTGTTCAAACATGAGTCTGGGGGGACATTTAATATTCAAGACATAATAGGTATGTAAGGCACTATTAGTGTCATTGCTGCCAGGCCCTCTCAGCAGACAGGAAATTCTCATGCATATATGGACACATCCTTCATGTGCCTATCGCCACCTCTGACCCATATCTACCCATAGGCATCAGTTCACTTCCATATCTGCAGTGCCAGTCGAGCATGGCAAGCTGCTTTCCAACTTGGGAGTGCTGGTTCCCACAATGCTCCAGGTTTCTCCTGGCTTGCTCAACTCCCCTAGGCATTAAAGATGCCCCTCCTGTGTGGACTCATTCTGGGCCCTCCAACCTCCCTGCTCTCCAGCCATACTGCTGCTGCTGTGACCTTGCTGCCTTTTCAGTCCTTGGCAATGCTGCCACTACTAAAATGGGGGAAGGATGTGGTAATCTACTCCTGAGGCAATCCCGAAACAATCAGCCATTGAAAACCCTATGAGGGTCGCTATGAGTCGGATATGACTTGATGGCACCTATGAACAAATCCAATGGTTGGGCTTGAGTTTAGCTCAGTTGGTAGAGTGCTGCTCCGTGCTCTCAGAGGCCCTGGGTTCCATCCCCAGCACCACAAAAACAGGAGAAGGATGTAGCAAGGATGTGGCAATCCACTCCTGAAGCTATCTGGAAAACAATCAGCCATTGAAAACCCTATGAAGGTTGCTGTGAGTCGGATCCAACTGAACAGCACCTAACAACAACAATAAATCCAATGGTTACCCCTCAGTGCAGCTTACTTGCCCTAAACACAACAACTGATACAACAATCATGCTCTCCTTCTGGAAATACTTTTTTTTTTCTTTTGGTGGTAATAGGGGGCTGAACGTAGGGCAAGTGCTCTACCATTGAGCTGCAACCCAGCCCATTTTTAAAAATTATTTTTTATCTTGAGACAGGGTCTTGCTAAGATACACAGGCTGCCTCTGGTCTCAAACCAGTGATCCTCCTACTCCATGTCCCAAGTTGCTAGGATTACAGGTGTGAGCTACTGTGCCCAGCTTGGAAATACTTTCTTCACATGGCTTGGCCTAGCTTTTCTCCCACCTCACTGGAAGCTGCTTCTCTGGACCCTTTTTTGGTCCCAATTCGACTTCCTCCCTATTCAGTTTTGGCACCCAGGACTCTGTCCTTGGGCCTCTTCACCAATCATCACTGCCTCAATGATCTCATTCCGTCTCAGGGCTGATGTCTCCCAGATCACATCTGTAGCTGGTCCTTTCCTGCACACATCTCTAATTGTATTCGTTTCTTGGGGCTGTCGTAACAAATTTCTACCAATTAAGTGGCTTAAAGCAACAGAAATGTATTCTTTCACAGTTCCAGAGACTAGAATCGAGGTGTTGTTGGAGCATGAGGGAGACTCCAACTCCTGCCCCTTTCCTAGTTTCCAATGGTTGCCAGCAATCCTTGGCATCTCTCAGCTTGTAGATCTCTCTCTCCAGTCTTTGCCTCCGCCTCTGCATCGGGCTGTCTGAGTGTCTACTCATCATCTTCCCTCTGTCTGTTTTTGTGTCTGGATTTCTCATTTATAAGACACCAGTCATTGTGCAAGGGCCCACTCTAATCCAGCACAACCTCATCTTCACCTCATTACACCTGAAAATCAGGTCACATCCACACAGATGTTAAGGAGGATGTTATTTTACCCCAGCCCAATATCCCACTCAACAGCCGCCTACAGAATGCCTCAATACACTGCCATCTTAAAATGCCCAAGCCTGAATCCCTAATCTTCTGTTTCTGCCCCCAAATATGCTTCTTCCTCAGCTGCCTTGATCTCAGTAACTAGCTACTTCACTCTTCTAGCCAGTTTCAGACCACAAACCTCAGGGTGGTCTCTGATTCCTCTTTCTTTTACTCCCCACGTTCAATAAAACAAGAAATCCTGCTTCCTCTACCTGTAAAAGGTGTCTCAAATCTGATTCTTTCTCACCACCTCCTCTACTACTGCCTGGTCCAAGCCCCTGTCATCTCCCACCTGCGCCCTTGTAACCGCCTCCTCCTCAGGCTCCCAGCCCCTCCCATTCCGCCCTTCATTTTGTGCTGCCCACGCTGCTCAGAGCGATCCACCTGACATCTGAGTCTGAGCATGTCACTCCTCTGCTCAGAACTCTCTGATGTTTGGTTGCCAGATAAAATACAGGATGTCCAATTAAATTTGAATGTCAGATAAGCAGCAAATAGTTTTATTGTAAGTATGTTCCAAGCAATATTTAGGATATCCTCACCCTAAAAAATTGCAATAATTTCTTTTCTTTTTCTTTTTCTTTTCTTTTTTTTTTTTTCCCTCTGTATCTGAAATCCAAGTTGAACCAGGCGTCCTGTAATTTTAGTTGGTAAATTCCATATTCATAGTCCTGTGGAGTGCAGGTGGCTTTGCCTGGCTTTCCTCCCACCTCATTTGCAGCTGCTTCTTTGGACCCTCATTCAGAGAAATATCCAGAGTTCTCACCAGACCCTGTGTGCTCTACCTGGCCACATTTCTGACTTCATATCTTTCTACTTCTCTCATTTCTTACCCTGCTGTAGCCACACTGGCCGCCTTACAAAGCTGAAATACACCAAACATACCCCCAGCTCAGGGTCTTTGCCTGGTGCACATGATTTCTTCTCACTTCTTCCAGGTCTTTCTCAAAAGCCTCTCCCTAAGGCCTTTCCTGATCACTCTATTCATTTGCTCCCAATGGATCTCCTACCCGCTTTCCTGCTTCATTTTTCTCCATAGCCTTGCCATCTTCTAGTATACCATATTCAGATGCTCCTTGACTTATGATGAGGTCATGTCCCATACAAAGTTGAAAATACCTTAAGTCAAAATGTATGAATACCCCTAACCTTCAGAGCATCATAGCATTGCCCAGCTGACCTGAAATGTGCTCAGTACACTTATATTAACCTACAGCTGGGCATTGCAAGAGAGTGTCATACCACATATTGCTAGACTAGGAAAAAAAATCAAAATTCAAAATTTGAAGTATTTCTATTGAATGCTATCATTTTCATACCACTGTAAAGTGAAAAAAATTGCAAAGTGGACCATCACAAGTCAGGGACTGTCTGTGTTTTACTGAATTTTTATCTATGCCTTTTATTATGATGTTGGCGTCATGAGGGCAGAGTGTTTGTCTACCTTGCTCACTGCTGTACACACAGAGGCTAGAACAATGCCTGGCCCAGAAAAGGAGCTCAACTAGTATTTGTTGAGCAAAGGACTTCTTGTTTCTTCATCTGTAAAGTGGAAATGTCTGTAATCATGGAGTCGTAATGAAGACTGCATGAATTAACAAAATAAAGTAGTACTTAATAGATGCCTCCCTGCTCCAGGTTACAGACCCGCTCATAGATTCTATTGTTGTTAGGTCCTGTCGAGTGACTCATAGGGGCCTAGGTACAACAGAAGGAAACACTCCCCTACACTGCCATGTCCTCTGCTATTCATAGGGTTTTCCATGACAGATTGTTTCAGAAGTGGGCTGCCAGATCCTTCCCCTATTTTTGTGGTGCTGGGGATGGAATTCAGGGCCTCAGAGTGTGTAGAGCAGCACTCTACCAACTGAGCTAACCCCTGACTTAGGATCTTAGAAGGGCCATAGAGCTGGGTGTGCTGAGAGTTGGGTCTACTGAGGGTGGGTCACCCTTGGAATTCCTGCTGTCCTCTTAGTGGCAACTCTTGGAATTACAGACCCAGTGCCCCAAAATGTTAACCTATTATTAGGGGCCAAGCCCAGCAAATCCCTTTTAAAGCTGCCATAGCTACATCCAGGACTCCTGAACAGGGCTCCCAAGAATGGAACAGCCACTAAGTGACACAGAGATCTGAAGCTCACAAAGGTCTGCTTTCCCTGCTTTCCCCAAGCCCTTCTCATTTCTGGGTCTGGTTTTTAAATTCTGTCCCGTGATCTACCTTTGCCTTCATTATCCTCTGCCTGCCATGGAGTGGTTAGTTAAAGTGTCAGGAGCGATGTCATTTACAGCCTCCTGTTGCTAAGCAACGGACCCAGGTGAGCCCTTCAACTTCTTTCTTAAAGCAGCTGAAATGGATCTGGTAGAGTGATGAGGGTTCCAGCTGAACTATTTCATCACCTGGGAAAATCTGCCAGCCTGGTGGCCCTGTCCCTCTTGAATCCCAGTTAGGACTGATCCAGGGCTCTGGGCCCTGCCGTCCTCAGCTTCCCTAACCAACCAGCAGCCTCCTGGTATCCAGCCCCGGATGCATGTCTGTGGAAGAGACACATCAGGCCTGCTCTGCTTTGGGGGGCCTCTTGGTCTCAGTGCAGAGACAGTCCCACAGAATCTGAAAGGGGTTTCACAGGAGCGTCAGCATGCTCTACCCTCCGGGGATGGTCCCTGGGGAAGGTGACTGAATGGAGTCTTGAAGAGGGGACAGGAACAGGCTTTCCAGGTGAGGACCCAGACAGCATAACAGCCCAGAAGCAGGAAAAGTCCAGCTCCTCCTTGTAGCTTCTCCTCACTCTGGTGGTGGGGACAGTGGGAGGGGCTGGACTCTGGGCTGTAGAACCCACCCTGTAGCCAACTCTCTCCACACCCTCAGCTCAGTCCTTGCTTCTCTCTGGATCAAAGTTTACAGCAGAATGCAGGAGCAGGGATCGGATGGGATCAGCATTCAGCAAAGCACGGTAGACAAGGGATGTGGCTGGGGGTGCTCCTTAGGTTTGGGGTGTTTCAGCCTCTAGTCATATTCCTTTACAGTGCTTTATTTGAATTTTTTTCTCTCCCAAACAAGTTGTTTTAAAGAAAAATATTAAGGAACTGTACAAGCGGTCCCTAAAGAGTGCCCTGGGGCTGCGCAGACCATAGAATCAGTAAGGCAGCCTTTGAAGGCTTTCTATCCTCTGGCCATGCGAGGACCCATGCTGTCCACTGCTCTTGGTCACTCAGCCACAGTCCCCAGGCACCCCTGCAAGATGATCACCTTCATTTCACAGGAGTCACTGAGGCATAAGAGGACATTCAGGTAGTGTGTGGCTAGGCGAGCTGGGCTCTGAGCTCATGCCACATGGCCATTACTCACCAGTGCCCCGAGTCTCCACCCGCAGCATGGGTACAAACAGTGAATTTTCAACTGAGAGCATCCAAGAGCGAACCTTCAAGGTCAGCCTTGCTGGTGACGACCTGCCATGAGGCTCTGGGCCTGTTGCTTCCCCTCCCAGGGACTTGGTTTTGCCATCTGGATGATGGGAAAGGGCTCGGTGGGATGGTGTGAGGGTCAGGATCCTCACTGGGTGTGTGTTCTTGAAGCCTAAATTTCTTTTGTTTCTTTATTTATTTTTATTTTGTGTGTGTGTGGTGCTGGGGGATTGAATGCAGGGCCTTGCACATACTATGCAAGTGCTCTGCCACTGGGCTATACTCCCAGCCCTGCTTTTATTTTTTTATCTTGAGACTGGATCTCACTAAATTCTCCAGGCTGCACCTGGCCTCAAACTCTCAATCCTTCTGCCTCTGCCTCCTGAGTCGCTGGGATTACAGGCCTGTACCACTGCCCTCTGCTCTGCAAAGCCTGAGTTGCTGAGAGCCCTGGATGTCCCGGATGTTGTGGGGAGAGAAAGATGAAGCAGGAACTACCTCTCAGGCCATATTAGTCTGTCAACTACCATGAACTGCCTAGAGGTCCAGAAAGGTGCTTCCCAGCACAGGCTTGCTTAAGACTCCTCGTCTCTCTTCTTAGCACATCCTGCTCTTTTGGGCCTGACCCTCCCTCCCTCTGCTGTGTGGAGGAAACCGATCATCCAGTTTCGTAGAACCAATGGGTTCCTAGGATATGAGATGGTAAGTTTTAAAGACAGACTGGCCTCACGCAAGCTGAGGCAAGTTATTACCCATTACCTCCTGCCAAGCCCTGATCTGAGAGCTTTTTCCCTATCTCTTTCTGGAGTCCCTGAGGAAGGTCCCACTTTCCAGTGAGAAGAACAGAGGCTCAGATAAGAAATGACTTGCCAGGGTCACAGCTGTCCCACAGTGGAACTGGTTTTCACATCCATCTCTGGGGGTATCAGAGGCATTGTATTTGGCACAAAACCGTTCAGCAGCTCAAGAGTCTCAGCGTTGGGATGGGCCAGGGTGGGTGACTATGAGCCACTACCAAGGCCCTTCTCTGGGCTTCTCTGTGTCTGAAATGATTTTGTCTTCTTCTTCATGAAGGCTGGAGATTTGAACTACAGTGCCAGCCCTCCCCCTAACTTAATAGATAACCTTGAACAAATCATATGCCTCTCTGGGTCTCAGTTTTTCCTAACTTCTTGTTGTTGGTGTTCCTAACTAGAATATCAGAAAGTTATCTTGGATCATTTTTAAGACCTTCAAAAGCTACAAAGGAGGCTTAGAGATCATCTGGTTGAATTGCTTCTGTAAAATGAAGAAGGAAACTGGGCCTCAGAAAGAGAAGTGACTAAGTCTTTCACTTGCTTGTAGTAGTGGATAATGAGGTTGGTACTCAAAGAGCAGAGCTAGCATTAAGAGAAGATGCAGATAGACACAGAGGAAAAGAATGAGTGAGAGTGGGCAGCTGTCTGTCTTTGGTTTCTAGGTCCAGTCATGCCTGAAGTCCACTTAGGCTTCCTAGTGATTAGACCAATACATTCCTCTTTCAGCCCTGCATGGTGTCACACACCTGTAACCCTAGCACCTGGGGGGCTGAGGCAGGAGGATCGAGAATTTGAAGGCAGCCTGGGCTACACAGTGAGTCCTTGTTTAAAAAAAAAAATCCATCTTTTGCTTAAGCTAGCTTGAGTTGGGTTTCTGTCACCCACAATCCAAACAGTCCTCAGTAATGTTTACCAACTCCTGTGTCCTTCCATTCAAGGATTCAGTGATATGTATATTAAGTAATTAATTCATTCCTCCCTTCAACAAACATTCATTAGCATGAACTATATAATAGGAACTGCGCTAGGGCCACAGTGTGGATATAATGATAAACGAGATACAGCAGGAGCCTCAAAGGACTTGCAATACAGTTGGGGAGGCAGATAGAAAATAAATGAGTGTAATGAGTGTGATGGAAATCTGGAGAGAAAGAGAGAGAGAGAGAGGTTGCGCACCAGAAAGGGAGACAGCAAGACTCTCAGGCAGACATGTTGTTGTTAGGTGCCATCGAGGCCGACTCACAGCAACCCTCCATACAACAGGAGAAACACTATTGTCAGTGCTTCTCTGATATTCATAGGGTTTTCAATGGCTGATTGATTTGGGGGAGTAGGTTGCCAGGTCCTTCTCCCAAGCCTACAGCACCTGGTGTTCCCAGGCAGTCTCCCATCCAAGTACTAACCAGGCCTGACCCTGCTTAGCATTTGAGATCTGACAGGATCCAACACCACCGTGGTACAGCTATAGGCTCTCAGGCAGACATAGGGGTGGCCAAACAGTCTGGCTAAGAGATGAAACGGAGGTCACCCTTGGAAAGGATGTGAAGCATGCTCAGGGTGGAAATGGGTGGCAGAGGCAGAGGGCCCAGAAGGGATCTGCAGATTCAAGCTGGATTAGTGCTGCTCTGCATTTAGTCCCGGGCAGACTTCGGTGTTTCCAAAGGGAGGAACACGTGGTCTCTCCAGTGATAGAGGGTATAGAAGCCCACAAATAGGTAGAGACACTGTTGTTGTTGTTGTTGTTGTTGTTGTTGTTGTTGTTGTTAGGTGCCGTCGGGTCAGTATCCGACCCATAGCAACCCTACATACAACAGGGGAAACACTATTGTCAGTGCTTCTCTGCTGTTCATAGGGTTTTCAATGGCAGGTTGATTTTTGGGAGTGGGTTTCCGAGTCCACCTCCCAACCTACAGCACCTGATGTTCCCAAGTGGTCTCCCATCCAAGTGCTAACCAGGCCTGACCCTGCTTAGCTTCTGAGATCTGATGGAATTGATGCCACAGGGCTACCACTGCAGGCAGAGACACTGTGGAGGTGGTCAATTCCAAGTGGGAGAGGGTGTCAAACTTTCTTATAAAAATCTTCTGAGCTGTGTCTTTTAAATGGAGGTGGGGTGGGGCAGAGATGAGGAGTATATTCCAGGGGTGGCTGGGCAAGGATTCAGGAAGAGCCCGCCATGTCTGTGCAGCAGAGGAGCCACAGGCAGGACAGAGCCCTGCCACTCAGTGGGGGTCTTCCTGAAAGCAGATCCTGAGCCATGGGTTTGGGGGCAAGGGGTTTATCTGGGAGGTGATCACAGCACTGTGAAAGTGTGGAGACGTGAGACAAGGCCGGGAAAGACGCCAGTATGGGGTATGCTCAGGAGCAGGCCACTGCATGGGCCACTGGAGCTCATGCCCTTGGGGCTCCTGGAGAGAGTCCAGCAGGCTCAGTGCAGGCCTGTGAGGGCACAGAGGCCGACTGAAGGCTGCTCTTGAGCTCTTAGCTCCCTACACTTCCAGCCTGCACTGCTGGCTATGCTGGGTTCAGCAGGCCAAAGAGTGCCCTTGGTGAAACACGGCCAGGATCTGTGTACTAGTGACCCAAGTGTACACAGCACCAAGACCACCTGCTGCCACCACTTGGCAGCATATGACCGTGGCCTCTCTGCATTTTGGTTTTCTTGCCTGTGAAAAAGGCCAACAATGGAACCTCCTGCAAAGGAATTATCCAGATGATTCATGTTTTATAATTTACTCCAGAAATTAGGCTTTTATATTTCACTCTAAAATTTTTCCAATAGCTGTTGGCCAAAAGCACTAAAAATCTGATTTTGGCAGCTATGTAAATTACCAACCTCCACCAGCCCTGCGTGTGTCATCCTCTCCAGAGCCACCTCCAGAGCTGTGAGAAGTAAACCCAACCTCAGCTCCCAGGACTCCCCATGGCCCTCAGAGCATCCATGGACTGGGCACCATCAGATCCTCACCACTGTGAAAAGGAAGGAAGGAAGGAAGGGACAGAAGGAGGGAGGGAGGGAGGGAGGACGTAAGTGAAAGAGAGAGAAAGAAGAGAGAAATGAAAGAAAAGAGAAAAAAGAAAAGAAAAGAAAAAAGAAAGGAAGAAAGGAAGGGAGAGGAGGTGGAGGAGGGGAGGAGAGGAGAAGAGAGGGGTGGGGAGGAGAGGAAAGGAGAGGGGAGGAGAAGAGAAGAGAGGGGAAGAGAGGAGAGGAGATAATCACAGCAAGATGAAGTTATTTCCCAAGGTCACGCCAGCAGGATCTAGCTGATCCCAAATCTGAAATCTAATTTGCTCAAGAGGCCGGATCTGGGGTGCAAAAGCCCAAATGGGGTTGGAGGTGTCAGTGTGATCAGGTCCAAGTCTGAGGATTGCAGGAGCCAAGAAAGTTCTATTCTGAATCTCCTCTTCTCTGTTTAGGATGGTCTTAGGAACCTCCTTGATAACCCACATGGGTGATTTCCCTCCAAAAAGTGTTGCCTAGTTTTCTAGTCCATAGGCATTCATTTGTTCATTCATTCATTCATTCAACAAATTCATGTGCTAGAAACCCTTAACTCTAGGGACAGAGATCCCCATCAGATATGGTCCTACCTTCTGGGGACTCTCAGTGTAAACCAAGTGACAATTCAGAGACCATACCTGGGGCCAGCGGAAGCTCAAGCGGTTACAGGAGCAGAAAGGAAATATCTAAGAGGCCTGAGGGTTGGGGGTCAAGGTCAAGGAAGAGTTCCTAGGAAGACGTCCTTCAGCCAAGCTCTGAAGGGAGGTGAAAAGCCAGGGAGGAGGAGCGTTCCAAGCAAAGGGAACAGCACCTGCAAAGGCCTGTCAGAGAAGTGGGGGAGGAGACTGAATTGTCTACTGCCAATTCCCCAGTGTCTATAGCAGTCAGGCACATAGTAGGTGTTTTGAAAGTATCAGCTGAGTAAATAGAGTGTGCTCCATCTAGACATTCAGGAAACTGCAGGCAGTTCAGCGCAGCTGGATGACAGCCTGCAAGGCAAGGAGAATCATGAGAGGCTGGAGAAGTCTATAACGATTAGGTCAGGAAAGGTCCTGAGTGTCACATGAAAAATGCTGAGCCCTGGAGAGCCACGCAGGGTCTTTAATTTGGGAGGGTGGGCAGATGCTTGTTTGGACTGAGTTTTGAAAGCCCTTCTGGTGCATCATGTGGAAAATGAACAGGAGAAGACGAGGCTGGAGGCAAGGAGACCAGCAAAGAGGCTGGTGCCGTACATCAGCTTTAAAAGGATGACTTAGAATGTCACCTTCTCACCAGCTACTGTGCTGCCTACCTGCCCACTAGGATTACTGAGAATCCCAGGACCATGATCATCCCAGTTCTGTCCTCTTTGCTGCCTCTACTCTGCACAGAGCAGATCCAGAAATCACCCTCCTAGGTCTAGGCACCATGCTCCTGGTAACACGGCCAGGTAGCACTCATGTCCAGAACAGCATGATGCCTTTTTCATACCTTATTAATTATGCAAGGTGTATGTCAGTTATTATCCAATCAGAGAAATAGAAAGCACCAGATAGTTTGAGCAGAGAGGGACTGAGTGAATGAAATTTATTACAACAGTTGCAGGGGACAGAGAACAAAAGGGAAAAGAAGGTGAACTCCAGTTGCCAAGAAGCCACCACCACTCCAGGCTGGGCCCACAAGCCAATGCTTTCTGCTGGGCTGGTACAGGCCATGCCTCTGCCACTGGGCCACACTGTGGTTGCTACTACTCCACTGCCTGCTGGAGCCCACATCTGTCTGTGGTCAGTCAAGCTGTCTGTGGCTGCTGCTGTGGTATTCAGTCTCCTGCTGGGGCCTCCGGCCACCAGGACCTGTTGGCTCCATGGAAAAAAGCACTCAGGACATGTAGTTGGCAGCAATAACCCCAGCAATAACAAGAGAGCACAGAAGGCTGAGGTAGGGGAGAGAGTCATCAGCAAATGACTGACCCATAAGGCCTTCTTAGTCATCACAGCAAATAAAAGAACCCCTTTGCAAATGTAGAACAGAAGTTGTTGCTGTTGTTAAGCATCGAGTCTGATCTGACTCATAGTGACCCTACGTACAACAGAAGGAAAGACTCCCCAACACTGTGCCATGCTCAGCACTATGTCTTGCTTCTCTGCTATTCATAGGGTTTTCAATAACTGATTGTTTTGGGAGTGGGTGGCCAGGTCCTTCTCCCAAGCTCACAGCACCTAGTATTCCCAGGGAGTCTCCCATCCAAGGATGAACCAGACCCTCCTCTGCTTAGCTTCTGAGATCAGATGGAATGGAACACCAGATTGGTATGGCTGGAGACTCTAGAACAGAAGAGGGTGGGCTTAGGTCCTTTGGAACACTAACATGGGAGCTCAAAGAAACCTTTGGAATGGATGAGCCCTCAAGACCAGGGTTTCCAATAGTATAAGAAGCCACAACCCTCTTTGACCAGATGGGGCAGCTGCATGTGTCCCAGACACAGCTCTAGTGAGGCCAGGGAGGGGTCCTGTTGTACCCACCTCCAAATCCCTCCACACAACCAGTCCCTCCTCTCCCCAGGCCTCCTCACAGCCCCTACCGAGGCATCACACAACCCTCTGGCTCAGGAATTGATTTGTCCTAGGGTCTTTACTTACAAAGGTGACTGAGAGACAACACACAGGCTAATGCCATTGAAAGAATTTATTATTCACAGTTCCCATCAGAAGAGGGCGCGCCATGCTCCAAGGTCCCATGAGGAAGCATGGGGTCAGGAGGCATTGCCCATGCTGTTCCCTCAGGAGAGCAAAGTGTGGGGCCAACAGCTCTGGATTGGCTGGGGGGACAGGGCTGTCTCAAATTGTCTGGTATCTGGCCCTGCATTGATGTGAGGCAGGAATAACAACGCTTTGGTGTTTGAGAGTCAAATAAAGGAAGTAATCCAGAGTATGGGCCCTGGATGCAGGGGAGATGTCAACAACTCTCCATGTTGTTTTGACCCTGTGATTCATAGATGCCAAAAAAACCAGGTTCAAAATCTAAGAAAATACACACAAGAAACCAGTTGAAAATGACTGAATTTGTTCTCACACGTTTGCCTTTTTTTCTTTTTCTCAGACTTAGGGGTTGAACGTAGGGCCTCGCACACAATTTGCAACTGGTCTACACTGGGCTGCACGCCAAACCCATTTTTTACTTTTTGTCTTCAGACAGGGTCTCGCTAAATTATGCAGGCTGCCTCTGGCCTCAAACCTGCAATCCTCCTGACTCCAACTCCTGAGTCCCTGAGATTACAGGTGGGGGCCACCCTACCAGGTTTACATATGCACTTTTTACAGATGGAAGGGGGAAAGAGCCTTCCAAATGTTTCACACTCCAGTTCGTGTTGAGATGCACTCAGGCTGTCTCTTGTGTCCCAGCCCAAACCGTTTCCTGACAGTCCGGCTGGTAAGTGTCAGGATTATCTGCAAGGCTATTTAAATCTTTCCCTGTGTACTGGGTGCACTACCCGCCCCATGCCCTCTGACTGTATCTCCAGCCGGGTCAGCTTTCTTGCCCAACCCAAACTGGCCCAGCCCTGCTGTGCAGCAGATTGGAAGGTCACCTCTCCAGTGGTGGGTTCAGAAACCATTCTGGAACTGCTTTCTGCCTGACAGCAGCTCAGTGTGGTAGAAAAAGCACAGGCAAGGTGCATGTGCTGGAACTACAAGTGCGAACGTGGCTCCATCTAGGAATACACGAGGCCAAACAAGCAGGCTGCAGGGTCGTGTCCATGTGTCAGATCTCTCTCTCTCTCTCTCTCTCTCTCTCTCACACACACACACACACACACACACACAGACCTCAGTCTCCTGTGTTCTTATCACTCAGGCCTTGTCTCCCATGTCCCTGACCACCCCATCTCCACCACCTCCCTGCACATAAAGTCCCTCACAGCCCGGTTTTGAAGACTAGGGACTGGCTTGCAGATCAGCCCACTGGCTGTCACCTTCTGGAGGACAGGACTTCGTCTGTCTCATTTCAACTTTCTAGGGTGCTTCACATACATCAGGCATTCAATAGACAGTGCTGAGTGAATGGACGGATGGGCCAACGAAGGAACATGGAGAGGCTCAGAGAGAGAACTTGCTTCCCCAGACTCCCCAGCCTGTGGGAGCCAAAGGACAGATCCTGAGCTACTTCTCCCTCCCCTCCATCCCTCCCTCCCTAGGAGTTCCGGCTCCAGGAGGGTTTCAATCTGGGCTGGTGGGGGTCTCTCTGCACCCCCAACCCGCACCTCGCCTGCAGTCCCCCATCGTGAAATTGGAGGGCCCAGGGGTCCCTCGCAAGACACCTGTCTCTGAAGAGCGTCCTCCCCTACAGAAAAAGGAGGGAGGGGCGGCTCATCCCTGCCACGTGTCCCCCGCCCGCCCCACACCAGCCCCTGGAAGGGGAAGGCGCTCACAGCCCCCGCACCCACCGCCTCTGCCAGGGCCCGCAATCTGCAGCCCGACCTCAATTAGCCCGGTGCCTACGCGCGCCAATTACCGCGTCAATCACTGCGCCAGGGCGGCGGGAGGCAGAGAGAGGGAGGCGGGAGGCAGAGGCAGGAGGTAGGAGGTGGAGGCAGGTGGGTGGCTGCGCCCGGGAGGAAAGGAGGGGGGGGAAGGAGAGGGAAGGGGAGGGGGCCAGGCTGCAGCAGCCCTGCTTGTCCTGGACTGGCTGAAACCGGTCCAGGCCTGGGGAAGCTGCAGCCAAGACCCCTTTCCTCCTCTGCAGCCCACCTCAGAGCGCAGAAGACCTTTCTCATTGTTAGTCTGGACTCCTCCTACCTACAGAACCAGAGGGCCTCCCCCACCGAACCCACACCCTGCTGCATGCTCCACTCTGCTCACCTTATGTGTGTGCCTCAGTTTCCCCAAGCGCTAGATTGTATATCCTTGAAAGAGCTGGTAACTCGCCTACCCTGCATACCCTAAGCACTCAATAGTAAGTGAATTGTGACATAATGAAAAGATCTCATCTGCTATACTGGGAATCAAAATAATAACCACAAAAAACAGCTGCAAGGGTAAAGCAAGGTATCCAGAGAGTTACAGAGGATTGGCACACAGTCAGTGCTCAATAAATGCTGTTATCCTCTTCAACCATTTATTCAAACAGCATCTGATGACACCATCTCTGTGCCAGGTTCTGGGCTGGATGCCAGGGACCCAGCCAGGAAGCTGGTTTGGTACACACAGGCACTCAGTCTGCTGGTTTTGACTAGATTGTTAAGGTTTGTCTTCTCTCCATGGTGCCTCATGTATCAAGCCCTGAAGGAGGAACAGAATAAACATTTGGATAAGAGTACATGAAGGAGATGAAATAGTCCTAGCCTCTGTTCTTGAGGAGTGTCCCACCCCACAGAACAGACAGACAGCAGCCCTTCCTCTTCTTGTTGGCTGTCCCCATGTGCAGAAGAGGGTGGCCCCCGACTGGTCTCCTTGGCATTCTTTTTCAGCCTTCTTTTTTTCTGGTGCCTTTGGTCGCCTCCCCAATTCCCTGCCTGTGGAGGAGCTGTAACCACGATGCTGCCCCATAACAACACCACCATTCCATGAGTCTACTCAAATTTTATGCAAAGGTCTTTTCTTTGTTGATATTCTAAAACATAACAATTTAAGAGATAAATTTCAATTAAAAGTTAAAATAATTAAACAGGGCGTGGTGGTGCACACCTGTAATCCAAGCACTCAGGAGGCTGAGGCAGGAAGATGGAAAGTTCAAGGCCAGGCTGCGCAGGGTAGTGAGTGCCAGGCTAGTCTGGGATACATAGCAAGATCCTGTCTCAAGGAAAATAAATAATCAAAGACAACACCATGGGGTCTCCAATCTTCTCCCATCACCACGTTTCCCAAACCCTTCTCCCCTGGTGAGCCCCGTGGGTATTCTCAGTACACTGCGCTTCTGTTCATGAATGAGGGTCTGGTAAATCCAACAGAGCTGCTTCCCCCTGGAACAAAGAAGAGCTTAGCATTTGGAAGAGAAAAGCCCTGCTTTCCCAGCAAAAGTGGTTTCTAGTATTAATGGGCGGAACCTTCTTGTGGATTGATCCCCCTTTTCACAGGACTAATTATAGATTTATTAATATTTATGGGCCTCTCGTCACAGCCAATAGCTCTTGTTTGAGGACATTAAGCCTTATCTCACTACCTCCAGGAAGGGGCATTTGAAGCCAGCTCTAATTGGGTGACCTGCAATCAAGATAGAAGGGGAAAAATGACAATAGCTCGCCTCTTGCCATATATTAAAATACGGTCCGCCCGCTTAATGATTATCTTTAGAATTAATAATCTCGCTAGTCCAGGTTTGGGCCCTAATAGCAGGAAATTGTATTAAATACTTTGCGAAGAGCAATCAGCTTTTTGATAAGGCTAATGGCCCCAGCCCTGTCTATTTCTCATTGCTGAGCATTCTGCTTCCTACCCTCGCAGAAGGCCACTCTGTCTCTATCACTTGCTATCTAAAGTCAGCATCACCTGGTGCTGCCTCCTGATGGGGCTCCTGCTGTCTCTCTCATCCCCATCCAATCCATCTTAGGTGCCGCAACAAGATCAATCTTGGAAAGATGCAATTCTGGCCTTGCCATGCCCCTACTCTACAATCTTTGGTGGCTCCCTATTGCCTACTGTATAAATGGGAATCTGGCTCTCCAGAATCCAGTCCCAACTACTCCATTCTTTGCTCCCTTCACAGACCCAAATCTTTAACCACATGGCACGATTATTTGTCTGCCAGCCATAACCACAGTGTCAGAGAAACAGCACAACGGATTTGGGAACTAGACTACCTGTGTCATATCCCCAGGGTACAACTTTCTGGTTGTTTGATCTTATGCAAAATGCTCAACTGCTTTGAGTGTTTCCTCACCTCCAAAATGGAGATAATGATATTGTCTCCCTCATACAGCTGTGGTAAGGACTGCATGTGACCAAATAAGTAAAAGGCCTCACTCAAAGCCTGTCACACCCCCCAGAACAGGCACATGGTTAGTGCCTGTACCTACCTCCCCCTAAATCTGCAACTTTATGCCTCTTCCCCTGGAGTGCATAAGAGCGTGGCTTCAGAGCTCAGGTAACTAAGAGTTTAAGTGCAGGCTTGGGTGAGCTTGGACTAGTATCTTAATCTGTCTAAGGCTCAATATCTTCATCCATAAAATGGGCATATTAGTCCCTATCATCTACTGCTATTTTGAGCCTTAAATGAGACAATACAAGCAAAACAGAGCCTAGCACAGAGTAAGTGCTCAGTAAAGATTAGCTTGCCCATCATTGCATTCCTAGGCTCAGAGCACGGTTGAAACCCTGCTGTTCTGGGAACTGCTCCCACCCCCCACCTTCACCTGACTCTGCTTTGTGATGACTATCTTTGCATGAGCCATTTGGATGTTTCCGCCCTCTCCCACCCCCATAGTGGGCTCTGGGTGCTCAGGGACAGAGTTATGCCCAGCTCTACACTCTCTCCCAAGGCCCCAGATGGCTGGCATGAGGTTTGGCATAGAGCAGCTACTAGAGTGTTGGCTGGATATGATAATCATCATAGGTGACAAGTACAGGGTGCTCAGTGTGCCAGGCATTGTGGAGGATGCTTTACAGCAATTAACTCTCACAGCATTATTTAATAATAATTATTATTATTAGTTGCAGTAGTAGTATTTTCGAGATGGGATCTATGTAGCCCACAATGGCCTTGAACTCAAGAGCCTCCCACCTCAGCCTCCCGAGTGATGAGATTACAAGTGTGTGCCACCACATCGGGCTAATTTTTAGTGTTGATGGGAATTAATAGGTAATTCACTCCCTATGGCAATTAACAGTGGTCCATTCTTACAAACATCCCCCTAAGGTGGGCTCTGTCAGCATCTCCAGTTTGTGGGGTAGATACTGAAGTGCAGAGAGGCAAAATGACCTGCTCAGTTAGGCGGTACAGGAACCGGAAGTCAAATGCAGCCTAGGCCTGCCAAGAGCCCTTGGCCACCAGCAACAGGGAGGTGGGTGCATAGTTCTTCCCTGAGCTTATCTAGGCCTGCCCCCACTGATAGAGCTGTGGCTTTCTGTGTCCAGCACTGGCAGTGTCCCCACTAGATCCTCCTCAACATTATCTCTTTAAATTGACCATTATCATTCTCATGTTATAATCATGGCAAGCAAGGTTCAGAGAGGTAAAGCAACTTGCCAGAGGACACATAGCAGATAAGTAGAAATGCTGGGATTTGAACTTAAGTCTGAGGGCTCTGATCTCTTCAGGACTGGTAGGCTCAATCAGAAGGATGAGGTTTGTGTGCTAGTTCTCGCCGGACTGCAACAGGGTCCTCACCTCTGTGCCCTTTCCCTGGGACATTGGCACTCTGCGAGATGGTCAGATGCCCCTATCCTCGGGAGGCAGGAGTGCTCTGTGCCCTTCTCTGCACCCTTTTGGCCTCATTCCCCATCACCAGCTGGGATCTGATTTTAACCACCATGAAGTTGTCCTCCTGAGATCCAGACCCTCCCGCTTCCCCACTCTGATTCTTGTTCCATTGGGTTGAGGGAACTGAACCCACTGAGACTCCCTCCTTGAGCCTCCAACACTAGGGCTGGGAGGCCTCAATTCTCCTTCCTGGTAACCAATGTGTACAATAGAAGAGCTGGAGTGGGGGATGAAGGATGAAGGCAGGCTGTCTGAGAGATTATGAGCATGCCCTAGGAAGGGTGAGGCCAAAGAGGGAGGCTGAAACCTCGGAAGCAGAGACCAGGAAACCCAGGCAGGCAGCAAATCAGGTGCCATTGTCAGCGAAGAGCTAGAGTGGAACTGTGCGGATAGCAACCATCAGCATCAAGGCCAGTGCAACCAACCCACCTGTGCAGAAGGGGGCTGTGATTTCCAAAGATGTAGACCCAGGGCCTCCCCCCTTCCATGAAGAGAGGTTAGGGAGCCGTGCAGTGAAGACCCGCAGACCCAAGAACAGCCGCTCCTCCTCTCCTCCTCACTCCTGGCAGCTGTCACCAGGACAGCAATGCAGTGTTGCGACAGGTGCCCCAGCGGGCTCACTGTCACCAGCAAGCCCCTGACAGCCGCTCCAGCTGTCTCCCATCAGAGAAAACACACTTCTGAGACCAAAATGATGAGGTTGTCTCCAAACAGCCATCAGGGGAGGGAGAATGGGCAGGCAACAGGCCGTCATCACAACGTGTTCTGCCCATCTCCCCGACGCCACCCGACAAGAGCCTCTTAATCATCAGAGAGCCGCTGAGGGCCTTTCTCGGGTTCCCTTGACCTCGCTGGCACATGTATGTGCCCGAACACGCCTTAGACAGACACGAGAGCTACCTACGCACCTCATGACAGGCATAGACATTTACGGAGGCCTCCAGCATGCAGAGCACGCAATCCATGCCTCCCACACTGGAGGAGGCACACCCACATAGTCCGCGTGCATACACTCACACCAGTCCTCAGGCGGAAAAGCACAGACACACACGCATGCACATTGTGATTCCTGCACACTCATGAATGCAAACACACTTGCACACATATCTACAGATTCACACACAGTCCACCCTGTCTAAATCTGTTCTCTCAAAAGAAGAGTCTCAGACAGGGATTTAGGTACAAGTGGCCTCTGTGAGATGCCCAGAATCTTGGTGCAGAAGATAGGAGATGAAAAAGCTCAGTCAGTGCATGAGTTACTGCTGGGGTTCCTTGGAGCTCAGGCCTGATGACCACCCTGTGAAACGCTCCATGGGACACACTTCAGAATTGTCCCACCGAAAGACAAAAGGCTGGGTGGTTCCTCTAAGCTCCTGCCCCTCCTTGGGGGCAGGATGCCCGAGGTATGAACTGCCTTGCATTTCTAGGCTCTGCATACACAGAAGTAGCCTTACATGGAGACGCAGAAAGCATAGCATAGTCGCTGGCTTTGGTGGTGCATTCCTGTAATCCCAGTGCCTTGGGAAGCTGGGAGCATCACCAGTTTGAGTCTAGAGGCAGCTTGTGTAACTTAGTGAAACCCTGTACCAAGATACAAAAATTAAAAAGGGGCTGAGGATGCAGCTCCGTGACATAGCACATGCAAAGTATGCATGAGACCCTGGGTTTAGCCCCTCAGTACCACAAAAATAAATAAATAAAAAAGCCATTGGCATGTGCAGGACCTATTTCAAAAGGGACTGACAAGGAAGGCCAGGGTTAGGAGTGCACATTGAATGTTCCTACTACACACAGGCACCCCCAACACACGTGCTTTCAAAACATGGAAAAAAAGGGAGTGTGGAGAGACACTGTACATACTGATCCCAAGAGGTACATTTTAAACACACTAATATCATTGAACAACAACAACATCCTTGAAACTGAGATATGCTTTATGATTCAACTACCCAGTGATTTTGTCCTTTTTAAATATGTGCAATGTTAGGTTCATTGGTAGAGACTTGGATTTAATGGACTATGATGTACGTATATGTACGTATATGTACTGCCATATGCCATATGCCATATGCCTATGACACACCAAAGATGAAGGAAATGGCATTGAGAGAGACACTGACTTTTATAACAGGTTTCTTGAGATATAATTTAAGTGCCATACAATTCAGCCTCTGAAAAGTTCTTAGTATATTCACAAAGTTGCATGACCATCACCATATTTAATTCCAGAACAGTTTCATCACCCTAAAAAAAACCTTATACTTATTAGCAGTCACACACTATTCCCCCCTGCTCCCAGCCCTAGGTAATCTCTTATCTACTTTTTTATCTCCATGGATTTCCTTATTCTTGATCTCTCATATAACTGGAATTATGTAATATGTGGCTTTTTGTGTCTTCTTTCATTTAGAGTAATGGTTTCAAGGTTCATCTTTGTCGTGGACTAATTCTCCATTGTATGGACGTACCACATTTTATTTACCCATTCATCAGCTGGTAGACATTTGTCCAAGGGAGTGGCCAAACCTGCAGGTAGCAACCCCTCAGGAATCCCTTGTGGGCAAGCTGAGGCTCATGTGTCGGCACGGCAGGTGTGTGGCCCACGTATTCAGGTGCACACACATCTGGAACAGCCACTCAAGTTAAAGAGAGGCCTAGTCCAGATGTTTAATGGGGCTGGGGGCCTGGATTATGAATCTAAGGGCACTTGGTAAGTAGGACCAGCATCTGGAGGGGGGGGTGCTGAGTGGTTGCAGCTTTCTGGTCTGGTATTCTGGGCCCACTGGCCTCGCTGTCATGGTGATCTCATATGCCACATTTTGCTCCAGCTACTCAGACCTAGCTTGGTCCTCCCAGCAGGAGGCCTGGACACAGCTTTTCCAGACCCTGTGGGTCTCTCCTTGGTTCCCCTTGATTTGTATCAGCCCTCCCTGTGCACTCTTTCTGGCGTTCAGCATCTGCAGGTGAGGGTTATGTTTGTATTTTGACCTGTTCCACCCCTAGAAATTATCTTCTGCTCTGGGCCACCCACTTCAGGGAGCACCCAGGCAAAGGCTGAAAGTCGCTGGGGAAGAGCTTGGGTGGTCCATACACAACGAGATCCCCCAACTCGCTCTGACACCAAAGGTTCTGAGGTCTCCCAAGCCTGAGATGCTACAATTCAGGATTCTTAAAAATACAATTTCTTTTTATTACAAATTACTAGCAACATTTAAAGGATAATATAATAAAGACCAATGTACACTACCCGGTTTTGACCTACAATAAAAATATGCTTGACCTGTTTCAGTTCTTACAGTTCGTGTATTTTTTAAAATTTATTGTGTTAGCAAGTCAATGTATTCATCCCCTCTTGGGTTGCTTCTAGGTTTTCAATTTTGTCAGTAGAACCATTGTATGCATCTTGATTGTGTCTGTTTGTGTGTGTGTGTGTGTGTGTGTGTGTGTGTGTGTGTGTGTGCTTGCGCGCACCTGTGTGCCGGTACATGCATGCATGAGTTTCCCTTGCGGATCAACCTGGGCATGGAATTGAAGACTTGAGCTTCTGAGATCCTGCCAGACTGTCTCTCAATGTCGTTGTATCAATTTGTGTCCTCCAGCAGTGTCTGAGAGGCCTTAGGAATCTCCATCCTCTGGGGCCCTCACACAATGCAATGCCACCCAGCAGCGGAAGAGCATAGACAATAACAATAAGCAACAATAAACATGAATTGTAGCAGTACAGTAACAAGTGAAAGAAGTGAGCTGTGCAGGAATGCAGTGAGTCCCTTACATACCCACCATGTACACAGAATGTATCTACATGTACACCCTGTATCTTTTGTTACTTAACACCTTTGTAAGGAAAGAGAACATTATAGATGCACCGCAATGTCCTCCATATACTACTCTCTAACCCCATTCCATTCAGTTTCACCCCAATTTCCCCCAGAAAAGAAATGCTGCAGGGGATAGTGTGGATAGTTTCCCACCTGTCATGTTGTGTTTTAACTGCTCGCAGGTGTCTCCATACTTCGGGTAGGTTTTGATATTTACATCAATAGTGCCAATCATCCAAATCCTCCTGCAATTTGCTTCCCCCACCACACTCACGATTACAGCTTTGAGATGGATTCAAGTCAATGCATGTGACTAAAGTCTATAACCTATAATAGTGCACTCAGCTTATTAATTTGCCACTCCTTATTTATCCACCTTCTTACAGATAGAAATTAAGTGGTACTGAGTTTTTGAGATTCTAAGAACTCATATTTCAATGATGCTTGTGAATAGGGGTCCATTTTTTCATTCCCTCCTAATCCTGCCCTATTCTCCAGCTGGTGTCTCCGGGGGGCTTGGGTTAGCAGGGCCACACCCCTTAGAGGAGGGAAAGATTGGGAGACAGAAAGTGAAGGAGGTGCTCTAGGGAATGACAAAGGTTCTTTGCTTGACCAAACTTGAGTTTGGCTCTGAAATCTTCTCCTGGGCCCATCTGTGCACTTCCTTGTAAAATGGAACTTTAGCAAGAATCCTGCTAAAGCAGTTTAGCAAGAATGACCCCCCCCCCACACACACACACATACACACATGCTTGATATTTGCTCAGGGACTGCACCCTCCACCAGGCCATAGGTGATGTCGGATCCCTTCCGGCATGTCTTCAGCAAGAGCACTATCAGGTCAGCTCAGCCAGACTCCTTCCTCACTCCTGATGTTCCATCTCCATAATCATCTGACCTCAGTCCCAGGCTGTGCCCTGGCCACAAACTCCCACTTGCCCTTGATGTATTCAGAGCTGAGACCAATCTCTCTCCCCTTGACAGGATGCCACAGCAGTGGTCCCTGTACTAGTGACAATAAGCAAAGTCTGCCTCATGGTGCTTTCTCTAGTGTCATTGACTAATGCTTTCTTCGACAGGGGCAGCCAGGCTCCCAGTTGCCCCTGAGACCAGGAACATAGTTCCCTCAGCTGAGTTTAAGGAAAGGGGCCAGAGGGAAGTCAAGAGCCCCTAAAGCCATTGTTGTTAGTTGTTAGGTGCCGTCAAGTTGGTATCCGACTCATAGCGACCCACATCGGGTTTTCAATGGCTGAGTGTTTCGGGATTGCCTTGGGAGTGGATTGCCAGGCCCTTCTCCCATTTTTGTGGTGCTGGGAATTGAACTTGGGTCCTCAGAGACTGCAGCGCAGCGCTCTACCAACTGAGCTAAATCCCAGCCCCCTAAAGCCATAGGCCTTGAGAAAGGAGCCCTACAGGGCAGAGGCCCCTGGGCCCGGATGGCCAGACAGCATCCAGGACACTCCCCAGGCCAGAGGGGCCTGTGGATAGCAGTGTGCATGGTGACCAGCCACAGAGGGCCAGATAGGGCAGCAGGGGACAAATGGAGGCCAGCTACCCTCCCCCATGACCTGTGGCAGCCCCCAAAATGCCAACCTCATGAACGAGGGGAGCCTAGTGTGGCTGCATTTCTTCCACCTCCAGCACAGGGCCTCGGAACAGAAATCCCATTGCACTCTTCAGGAACCAAGCGAGCTGTGTCCCCCATACACCTGGGCGTGGGTAGAAAGTGAGCCCCACTGCGTTCAGAGAAGGACCTGGGTTTCTAGCAAGACAAGCCTTCTGGAATCTAAGATCCTATGCTCCCCACACCTCAAGGTTCAAGAACAGTTTAGAGGTAGAAAAAAAAAAATCTGGCTTTCGGGCTCCTGAGGCCTCTGCCTGGATGTTGCCCACTTCCCTCCAGGCCCTTACAGGACAGCTAACAAATCCAGAGCTTTGCTGTTTTCATCCTACCTCAGGAGCCTGCCAGTCTTTGGGAAGGCAGGGCTTGGGACCCTGGTCCACTGAAACTGTAACATTTCCCTTGGGGAGGCTTTGAACCAGAGTGGAAACTGAGGCCCATAGAGGGCTTGATGTTGCCCTGGTCACACAGTCAGCGGTGCAGAGCCAAACCACATTGCACATCCCTTCTATCCCCCTGTTCCCCCTGACATCACCCATCCCCAAGTCTGCCCTGCCTCTGCCTTCTGCAAGGACAGAAGCTGGGATGGGAGGAGGGAGCGGCTGGGATGGGTGCCTGTGTTCCCCACTGCCCAAGTGGTGCCTGTGACTGGCTCCCTCAACCCTAGGCCTCTCGCTGCTGTGCTTTGCCATCCATTTTCTGCCCTCCTCATTTGTCTGCAAACCACAAAGAAAAATCACCCTCGTCTCTCTACCTCGCTTTGCCCCTGTGATCTACGGCCTCCGTCAGGACCCTCTTCCCCAGCCAGCACCCTACTTTTCCCCAAACTCCCCAAGGCTGAGGTCAGGGGATGGACAGTCAGAGCCATTTGGGAGACAAGGGCCCCACCTTGTCTTTGCAGAAGGAAGATAGCGCTGGCATTCCAGTCACCTCTCAGCATCAAGACAGCAGTCCACCCCCACCAGCCTCCCACGGTCTGTGTACAGCTCTTCCTTCATTGCTACTTTCTGTCTTCTCTGCAGGGTGCCTGATGAGGATCATCATGGTTGTCGTTACCCTTGGTGCCGCCCCTGGAACCACCATCTTCGCTGAGGCCCAGCAGCCCAGGGCAGAGCCAGCCTTGCAAAAATAATGGCAGCGTGCAGATGGAGTCGGCAAATCTGGCTTGGGCATGTGGGGACTCTGGATGAAGAAGAGGTCCCTCTGTTAGCAATGGGGTGGAAGGGGATGGAAATTGGGGTGGGGTGAGGCATCTGGGGGCTCTGAAGAGGTGGTCTCTAAGCTGGGTTCTGTGACTCTGAGGGTAGGAGCTTGGGCTCTGGCATTGGACTGCCTTTCTTATATCCTGCTGTGTGGCCATGGGCAACAGACTTGACTTCTCTGAGCCTCTGCTGACTTCAGCTCTGGGAATGGGAATCACTCTTGGAGGGGAGAGGGTTGTGATAATAATAAGTCACAGAATAAGGCACCGAACCTTCTAAGCAGGATACCTGGCACAGAGAGTGAGGTGATGGTCTCACAATTTGCAGAGTGTCTACGAGTTTACTTTAGAGGACAAGGTGGGACAAATGGCTTGGGCAAAGGGAACAGCCTGTGCAAAGGTGTGGGCACAGGGAAATATGTGCAGGGGGAGGATGCTGGAGCTCAGGAAGTACTGAGAAAGGAGGCTGTGCAGATCAGGCTGAGGGCAACGGGGAGCCCCAGACGGGTTGAGCAGGAGGGAGCAAGGTCAGACTGATCGCTAGAAAGATTCCACGGATGGTGACTGGAGAAGAGAATTCGGAAGGGTCACACTGGGACTCAAAACCCTGGTCTCCCTGTGCAAATGCCCCTGCACATTCCAGCAGGATTTCAAAAGGATCCAGGGCTCCACTGCCTGAATGCCCACCTCCCTCTGGCTCGGTTCCCTGGGGATAACTCAGTATCTCAGAGGTATGGATGGGAGGTGAAGAAGGCCAACCTGGGGAGGGAGACCCCATGGCTGATTCTGGCTGGAGTAGGAGTGGTGGTGGGCAGCCTCCAGCCCTTCCCCTGTGGAGCTGGTGGAGCGTTTCTCCCTCCAGGGAGCTGGAGCCATCAGGCATGTCCAAACCGCGCTCCCGACTGCCTCAATTTCACTTCCCCCAGGTAGCGCAAACACTATGAACGGACCGGAAATTGAATGCAAAATCAAAATGCAGCAAATAAATGGATGCAGAAGTCATTTGGAGCCAATAATAAGAACCACCTCCGGACTCAGTAGCAGAGAAAGTTGTTCAAAGGCTGAGCTGGCCTGGCCAGCAAGGGGAGGTTAGTCTGGACATCTGCCCACCCCCTCACTGTCTCCAGAACTCCTCTGTTGACCTACATTGCTGGATGGTCTCCAAGGTCACTCAGAGTACAGACATGGAAACTGAGACTTGGGAAGAGAGGGCCGTTAGAACCCAAGGGCCCCAGGGAATGAGGACCCTAGAGGCAAACAGAGTGGGCTTTGCTCCAGCTCCTTCTCTTTCCAACACAAATGACCTTGGGCAAGTCACCGACTCTGCAGCTTCTTTATCAGACAAATCTGAGTGCCACGAATATGAGCTGGCCAGGGTAGGAGCCACGCCAGTCTTGTTTCACTGCTCTAGCCTGGCGCCTCTACCGTGCCTGCACACAGTAGGTGCTCAATGCACAGCTGCTGAAAGCATGGTGTGGACAGCTGTCCTGGAAGCTAGCAGCACAGTTCTGCTTTACTTGCTGATGGAGCCTGAGAGCTTTGTATGGTGCCTGGCACACAGTTGTTGTTGTTGTTGTTGTTAGGTGCTGTCGAGTCGGTATCCGACTCATAGCGACCCTCATAGGGTTTTCAATGGCTGAGTGCTTCGGGATTGCCTTGGGAGTGGATTGCCAGGCCCTTCTCACATTTTTGCGGTGCTGGGAATTGAACTCGGGACCTCAGAGACTGCAGCGCAGTGCTCTACCAACTGAGCTAAATCCCAGCCCTGGCACACAGTAGGTGCTCCATAACCCACCCGGGAATGAGTTTAGGTTTAAGTGTCAACTTTTTCCTCCCTCCAGTTCCCATGATGAAGAACCCTAGTCCCCCAAATCCCCCAGTCTGGGCTCCCTGGGGGTTGCAGACTAAACTTTCACTCCCTCAGTGTCCAGATGTGGGAGAAACGTGTCAGACTAACATCTGATCGTCACACCAACAAGGACCAGCAAGGTGCTTCACGGCTCCGAGAGTGTGTGCCTTCTTGGCCCCCATCAGCTTCACGGATGGAGAAAGAGAAACTCACAAGGTGACATGACTTACCCAGGGTCACAAGGGGCGTGCAGCAGGGTGACCTGGGATTGTAATGCCAAATGTCTTTCTCTTTGCACCACGCATCCCTTCAGCAAAGGTGCGATGAGCAGGGGAGGCTCAGAACCTACACTGGTGCTGGTCCCACTCTTGGAGCCATGAGGGTCACAGGTCAGCAGGCTGAGAGCTGAGGCCCACTTAGGGCCACCAGGAGCTGTGGGGACAGGGCAGTGAGAACAAAATGAGAGAAAAACAGAGAAGCCTCTGCCTGGGCACCTGGGCAGCCAGGCCAAAGCAGAGAGAACAGAAGAAGCTGAGAGGAAGGCAATTACGCCAAAGTCATCTTTTAAGCTCCAAGTGTATCCCAGGAACCCAGGACATAGCAGTGAACAAAACACACAGCAAACATAGGTTCTGCTGGGAGACATGGTAAGTAATCGCCCTGATTTGTAACCATTTGTTACAAGTAGAGGCTCATAGGGTGAGAGACACCATTCCAGGAGGGAATATGGCACTCAAACATTAGCTGAGCTGGGGGGACCTGGGAGGGCTTCCTGGAGGAAGTGATACTTGGGCTGAGATTGGAAGATGATGAGAGAGGTGGGGAGGGAGAGACAAAAAGAGGAAAAGGAGGATAGAAACAGAGACAGAGAAGGGGCGAAGCAGAAGCAGAAGCAGAGGAAGGGACTTTGAGGAAAGACAAGAGGCCAACACAAGGCTCCATAAATGAGAGACAGTTGGAGTACAAGGCGGAGAAGGAGAGAAGCAAGCCGACTCCGAGGGGGCTGACTGACAGAGGAGAGAGGAGTGGGAATGAGGGGGGCTAACAGGAAGGAAAGAGCCAAGGAGGAAGGCAGGTGGTGGGGAGAGAGGCGCCACGGCTCACTCCCAGCTCCCACACGCCTAGACTTTCATCTCCGACACAAAAGAGGAAGTGCAGCCCCTCGGGAAGCAGGGGCCTGTGGGCCCCACTTGAATAATGCATTTCACATTCCAGCTGCTGTTTCATCTTCCTCTCCGCAAGCCAAGGTCCAGAGCAGAGCGTGGCTGTAGCCCATGTGACGGGGCAACCGGCTGAGAGCAGGAGGGGGCTGGGCCTGCTGCTGCCTGGAGGTCCAGCTGGGCTGGACCAGAGGCCCAGGCAATGGCCAAAGGACTGGCCAAAGGACTGGCTGTGTAATGGTGGAGTGAGTGACTGGGAGGTGGAAGGGCTGTCTCTTGGCCCTAAAATCCTGCAGAGTAGGCGGGCTGTGGCTCTGGTGATGGAGTTCCAGGTTGTTTCAGGCTTTCAAGGCATACTGGGAATCTGCCAGGATCCCAAAAGGCATTATCGATCAGTCCTGTCCCTCCAGGCTGATGTATTCTATTGTGTGACACCTGGGAAACAGGGACCCCAGTGCTGCTGCTCCAAAATCCCTGGCTCAGATAGCCACAGGAGGGCGGGGCTGACCTCCAGGTGGTCACTGATTTGTTAGGCAATACTCATCAAGCATTGCCCAACCCAGGCCTCAGGCATCTGGGAGGGTTTGAGCAGGTGTGGGAGGAGTAGCCAGCTACCTTTTGCCCAGTGCTACCCACTTCACAGGTCCAGAAACAGAGACGGGAGGTGGCTCCGTTCTAGGTACCAACCTCCCCTAGGCCCAGCCAGCTCCATCTCCATCCCTGACTCCTGCCTGGCCCTTCTCTCCACCCTAGGAGATTCCGTGCCTCGGGGCAATGGCAGTGATAGGAAGGACTCAGTGGTCACCAGCTGTCCCCCTGAGGCTGCAGGGGGCTGCTGCTACAGACCCAGTGCCATCTGTGCTGGCCTCTTTCCTAGCCCAGTCATGCTGTCCCCCTTTCTCCTAGACATGGGCAAGCCTCACCTTGTCCCCTGAGGTCCCTCTGGACCCTCAGGCCACAGTCCAAGCTGTAGCCCTGATCTTTACTAGCGAAAGCACATTAACGGTCCCCAGGACCCTGGGAAAAGCACTGCCCATCTCTGCTCAGGTTCCCCTCCAGCCAGCCAGGCTCCACTCCACTGGGCCTTGGCACAGGCTGCATCTCTACTGGAATACCAGCCCCCGGCCACTGTCGTCTTTGCTTATTGGCTGACTCTACTCAGCTCAATGCCAGTTCTCTGGGGAGCTCCTCCTGAGCTAGCCCAGAGCTCCTGGGAGCACTGGGGGGAGCTGCAAGATCAGTCATGTGAGTGTGTGTGTGTGTGGAGGGAGTCCTCTCACCTCCCCTAGACTGGAAGCATCCTGAGGCCGGGTCAATGAGTGAGTGAAGGTCAAGTATTCATTTAGATACACCCAGGGAGAGAAAGAGAAACACCCGTGTGCATGCGCACATACACAACACACACACAAACACACAGAGCAGGAGACCTAGAGTCCACTCCCACTGCTCCTTTCTGACTGCAGAGGTCACTTGAGCACTCTAGAATTCCCCCTTTGTAATTCCCCACTGTTTTTTTGTTTTTTGTTTGGTTTGGTTGGGTTGGATTGGTTTTTTTTTTTCCCCCAGATTATAATCTGAAACTTTAAGTACTTTACTTATATATGTATATATATTTTTTCATCTCCCTTTATTAGTAAATGATAATAGAGTACAGAGTAATACAGAATTGGCTTTTTCCATTATACAACCATTACATCACTTCTGACTACACTTTCATTAACCCACAAGGTTTATGGAGACTTCTGGTTAATATGGCCTGGAGCTGTACCACTGTGGCATCTGATCCTGTCAGATCTTGGAAGCTAAGCAGGGTTGAGCCTGGTTAGTACTTGAATGGGAGACCGCCTAAGAACACCACATGCTTTAGGCTTTGGAGAAGGACCCGGCAACCCACTCCCAAAAAACAATCAGCAATTGAAAACCCTATGAATATCAGAAAAGCACAAGCAATAGTTTTGCAGTGGGTAGAGCACGGCGCTGCAGTCTCTGAGGTCCCGAGTTCAATTCCCAGCACCGCAAAAATGGGAGAAGGGCCTGGCAATCCACTCCCAATGCAATCCTGAAAACAGTCAGCCATTGAAAACCCTATGAGGGTCGCTATGAGTCAGATGCCGACTCAACGGCACCTAACAACAACAACCACAGGGTCAGTATGCAACTTTACAATAAATGGAGAAAAGATTGAGGTTGTCTATGATTTTGCTTTACTTAGTTCTATAATCAACACCGTGGAAGCAGCAGTCAAGAAATCAAAAGGCACGTTGCTTTGGGAAAAGCTGTGGAAAAAGATCTCTTTAAAGTATTGAAAAGTAAAGATGTCACATTGAAGACCAAGGTGCACCTGACTCACACCATGGTATTTTCAGTCACATCATATGGTTATGAAAGCTGGACATTGAACAAGGGAGACAAGAAAAGAATTAATTTTTTAAATTATGGTGCTGGAGATGAATATTGAATATACCATGGACTGCCAAAAGAACCAACAGATCTGTCCTAGAAGAAGTACAACTAGCGTGCTCCTTGGAAGCAAGGATAGCTAGACTGTGTCTGACATGTTTTGGACATGTAGTCAGGAGGGACCAATCCCTGGAGAAGGACATCATGTTTGGGAGAGTGGCAGGTCAGTGAAAAAATGGAAAACCCTCAACTAGATGAATTGACACATTGTCTGCAACAATGGGCTTAAACATAAATAAGACCGTGTGTCTGGCACAGAATCGAGGAATGTTTCATTCTGCTATACATAGGGTCACTGAGTTGGACCCAACTTGAAAGCACCTAACAACAACATGGCTAATATGTAGTAAAACTCAAATGCATATTTGGTTTATGTTCCCCTATTTTTCCAATGTACTCATGAAGTTGCATTGTTTGCATTGAGATTATCCTCTTCCCTTTTATTCCTCTACATTGACCCTCCTCCCCATCCCACCTTCTACAATTTTCACTTCCCTCTGTTAGTTCCCTCCCTCCTTCTTTCCACTCTTTATATTGTGCCTTCTTCACTAAATTTAATTCTGCATTTTTTTATATATCAACTTATGAATAGGATTTTTTTCTTCTTTTAAGTAAGACTCAGCTCCCACCTATGAGTGAGAACATATGGTATTCCTCTTTTTGATCTTTTCTTTGTTTTGCTTAAGATGGTGTTCTCCAGTTCCATCCATTTTGCTGCAAATGACATTATTTCTTTTTTTATTATTGAGTAGTATTCCATTGTGTATATGTACCATAATTTTTTATCCATTCTTCTGTTGGTGGGCACCTTGGTTGGTTCCACATCCTTGCTATTGTGACAAGTGCTGCATTGAATATGGAGATGCAGGTGTTTCTGTGGTATGGTGACTCATCTCCCTTTGGGTATATTCCCAGTAGTGTTATAGCTGGGTCATGTGTCAGTTCTATTTTTAGTTTTCTGATGTAGCTCCACATTGATTTCCAAAGTGGTTGAACCAATTTACAGTCCCACCAACAGTGTAAGAGGGTTCCTTTTTTTCCACACCCTTGCTAGCATTTGTTATTGTTTGGTTTGTTGATCTTGGCCATTCTTACTGGAGTTAGGTGGAATCTCAGAGGCACTTTGATTTGCATTTCCCTAATGGCTAAGGGGCTGGGATTTAGATCAGTTGGTTGAGTGCCACTCTGCAGTCTCTGAAGTCCTGAGTGTGATTCCCAGCATTGCAAAACCAGGAGAAGGATGTGGCAATCCACTCCCAAGGCAATCCCCAAACAATCAGCCATTGAAAACTTTATAAGAGTTGCTATGAGTCAGACACGACTTGATGGCACCTAACAATAACAACAGTAGCTAGGGATATTGATTTTTTGTGTGTGCTTCATAGTCTTACAAACATCTTCATTTGAGAACTGTCTGTTCAGCTGCTTTGCCCAATTGTGCAATTCCCCATTGTTTATTGGGATAAACAAACCCACCCCATGCAGTGTGGAATGAAAGGCAGCAGGGGGTGGGACACCCCCCCCCCCAGCTGGTCCCCTCAGGTACACTGCCCACTCCAGCCCTCACACACAGCCCCAGGCCAGAGGTCTCTGCCCAGAGCTGACATCCACTAACTGTGCAAAATTGGACAAGTTGCTCCACCTCTCTGTGCCTCAATTTTCCCATCTGCAAAGTGATAATAACACTACCTGCTTTAAGGAACAAACGAGCTAACCCAAGCAGAGTGCACACTGTCACCATGTACTTGAGGCTCACTGATGTGCGCTGCGGGTCCAGTGCCTGGCTCCCTAGTGTTTTGATGGTAATAAGCAACCCTTTTGGGGACCCTATGGGACCTGGGACTATAGTGTGTTGGATGTCTCTGAGAGGTCAGACACCTCTGGAGTGGCCCATAGCTAATGGCCAACAGGTGCAGGAGTTTGAAAGTCTCCTTTCCCCTTTCCAGACTCCCTGTGGGACCAGACAACACCCTGCCTGAAGTCACACCCTTGCTCGGTTTCCTCCCAGTTCCTACTGGGCAGCCTTGCCTCCTTAGCCCTTTTACCTAGGCACATGTCACAATAAATGTTTGTCACAGGGTCTGCTTTCCAGGATCCTTTGTGACAAGTCAGGCTGTTTAGCATGGACCTGGCTCAGAGTAGATGGTCAATCGATTTCAGCCACTGCCATTTTATTTCTTGGCAACTATGGGACTACAAACAAATACAGTTGTCCCTCAGTACCCATGGGGAACTGGTATCAACCCCCACCCCCTCCAATAGCAAAATCCAGGGATGCAAAAGTCCCTTATATAAAATGATGTAGTATTTATATATAACCTGCAATCCTCCTGCACACTTTAAATCCCCTCTAAATTATTTATAGTGCCTTCCATAATGTTGTTGTTAGGTGGCATTGGGTCAGGTCCGACTCAAGCAACCCTATGTACAAGAGGATGAAGTGCTACCCAACACTGTGCCATGTGCACGATCCTTTTATGTTTGAGCACATTGTTGCTGTCACTGTGTATTTTCTCATTTTGACTCTTAGCGGCTATACTCCATTGCCATCATTAATGTCAACGTCCCCAGTCATTTCTTGAATGCCTTCCAGCCTGGCAGGCTCACTTTCTGGCACTATGTTTGACAATGCTTCTCTATTATTCATAGGGTTTTCAATGGCTAATGGTATTGTGAGTGGGCTGCCAGGTCCTTCTCCCTAGTCTGTCTTGGTCTGGAAGTTCAGCTGAAACCTGTCCACTATGGGTGGCCCTGCTGGAACCTGAAAGACTGGTGGCATAGCTTTCGGTATCACAGCAACATGCAAGCCCCTATGGCATGACAAGCTGACAAACGTGTGAGCGTACTAGAATGTATATGCTGTATAAAGTGTTAGGTTGCATTATTTTATTGGTATTATTTTCATGGCTGTACCATGGTCTTTGTAAGTCGGTTGTTGTTTTGAGTATTTTTGATCTGGGGGTTTTTGAGTCTAAATATGCAGAAGCTGGGGATGCAGGCACCAACTGTACCTTTGCCTTTCTGGGTCTTAATTCACTCATCTGTGAAACGAGCACAATGACACCTTCCCCGTGGAAGTCCTTGCTGAGTAACTGAGTGAAGACACAGTGGCTTGCCTTAGCAGCAGTGGTCCTGGTTGGAAGCACAGTGGCTGTCCTTCCTCTTCACCCCACTCGCAGCTGCTTTCCCAGGCCCAGCCTCCACCCCTCCACTCCTCCCTCCCCTAGAAGCAGGAAATCTTCTTTGGGAATCCAGACACCATCTTGAGATCAGCACTGCCCTCTCCCAACTTGAGTAATTGTCCCCATTTCCACAACCCCGCTGACTCCTCCAGGTCCCATCACAGACGCCTGGGCCACCGCCCCATCCAGGACGTGCTGGAGCCGGCTTTCGCTGGGTCACAAGAAGCTGGGTACATTCTCAGGAGTTTTGAGAACTAGTTGCTGAACTGTCTGTTGACAACTTGAAATCCGCTGTAGTGGGAGTAGTTACACCATGGCAATTGGCAGGCCCTGCAGGTGGCACTTTCTTTGGGGACACAGAAGACCCATGCACAATGGATACCGTCCCCTTGCCAAACTCCTGCCTGAGCCCAGTCCCATCTGGATATATCAAGTCTTTTATATTTCTCTAAGTTAAAAAACCTAAATCACTTTGCTTTCCTCATGTGGTCCTTTTGCAGAATTCTCTTCTTTGGGTAGGAACAAAAGATTTTCCAGCCTTGGCTTGCACCTGCACCCTAACACACATTTCCCATAGGAACTTCTCTCTTGACCTTCCCTTTAAAGAATTCTTCACTCACAGTAGCTTAGAAATATCATGTCATAGAAACCTTAGATTCTGGAATCCTGAGAACTTAGGCTTCTGGATCTAAGACTTGGAACATTTTGGTTAGGGGCATTCAGTCTGATTCAGGGATTTGATTCTAGAGTGACTGGAGAGCAAATACACCAGTCAGGTGTAGTCAACAGTCCCCTGGCAATGCCTTCAGATAGGCCTGAGGCTGGGGACCGCTCATCTCTCAGTGCCTCCAGCCCTGCTGGCTTTTCCTCCAAGGCAGGAAAAAAATCCCTGCCTTTCCAGTTGAGGAGATGAAATATTTGGCGTGAGTTCAGGGTGATGGCATCATAAACTATGTATTTTTTAACGGTGGAATTCATTCAAGGAGGCAAAATGCGCATGCGCATGAGAGGGACCTGGAAGACAAAGCCACATGCCTGCGTTTTACATTCTCTGTGGAGGACGTAAAACCCCCCAACTCTCCATCTCTCCCCTTCCCCAGTCCTAGGTGAAGGTCTATATAGCCTTCAGTCATAGAAAATTTCAAGCATAGAAATTTGGGGTTGGAAGTGACCTCACAGCCAAGCCCCACCAAATGTTGGAGTCTCTCTCACAGCCTCCCCCAAGAGAGTTCATTTAGCCTCTATTCGCGATCGCTTCAGCAGTGGGGAGCTCACCCCCTTGCATAATTGCCCAGAGCACTTCTGAGCACCTTTAATTATATTGTTGGAACAAAGTGAACCTTTCTAAATCCCCAGTCATTAAGAAAGGTCTACCAAGTGCCTCTCCTGCAGGAATTGGGTGCACAGAGGAAGTCAGCCCCTGCCTGGAGCCCAAAAGCACCAGCGTTGAGACACAGACAATGCTCTGCTCACTCAGAGAAGTGACAGTGACCTCCTTGGCCCTGCCCCAATGTTGCATGTCATTTCGGAGAATTCTTAGACCCCTGAAATTCCATGACCCGGTCTAAATCTCTCATGGTGTCAATGGGAAAACCGCAGGCATGAGAGGGACAGAAACTTCCCCAAGGTCAAGGTCATGCAGTACCAAAGCCAACGCATCTGAGTCAGGGTGCAAACCTGCATCTGCCTCAAATCCAGGGGCCTCCCACACCCCAATCCCGCAGCAGGCCCCCTTCCCCAGCTAAGTGTAGACAAACCGGAGCCTGAGATCTGAAGTGACCCCCCTGCTGCCCCCGCCCCTTCACCCGGACTGGGGGCTTCAATCTGCACAGCCACCCCCAGCCATTTTGAGCCACAGGAGGCCCTGGCGCCGACCCAGGCCACCGAAGGGGGCGGACAGCTGGGCCGGGTGATGGGTGGTTTTAATATTTAAACACAGTTTGCCGCTGCACAGCCACAGGCAAAAGCAGCTGCCTCCTTTTTCTTCTCCTTCCTCTGTTTCCTTCCTTCCCCCCTTTTTTTTAATCTTTAATGTCTCCTGCCAGCCGCCAGTGGGGGAGGCGTTGTTCCTGTGACATATTTCAAAGGGTTGCCACAGCTGGAGGGATATTCAGAGCATTTCGAGCCAATCCATTGTGTATAAATATATGGATATATATATATAGGTTTCATTATCCCCTTCAGGGCTGCCAGAGAATATATTCTTTTAATATGTATAATATATTTGAGCTGCTACAGGACTAGCAGGAGGAGGGAGGGAGCCCACAACTGACATTTTAGAAGCATTTCCAGGGACAGAGAAACAGCTGACTTTGGGAAAGGGGTGGGTGGCCTCTGAGACCCTGTCACGAGGCGGCTATGGGGTCTAAAACACGACCCCTATCTCATGCCTGGGCCTGGCCTTGGCATTCGGTTGGCCCTTTGAGATGACTCATCTGATCTTTTTGGGCATTCGTAGCTTTCTGTTAAGCATTGGTCTGCTATAACAAAAGATTTAGGGGCACTGTTGCCTGCCTCTTCTGGGCAAGTTCAGGCCATATGCCTGCCGTGTGACCTTGGGCAACCGGCTTACACTGCATGAACCTCAGCACTTCATCTGTGAATGGAGATAGCAGGCCTGCCTGGCAGGGTGAACACAGAACGCAAACGTGGAGATGCCCCCAGGTGCAAGCAGGCGCTGAGCGGGGCTCACAGGCACACAGAGCAGTGACGCTGGTGGTGAGACCCAAAGGAAAACTTCCAGGAGAAGAGCGTCAGGGAGAGAGAATGTCCGTGCACCTCCCAAGGCTGCCCAGGCAAGGATCATTTGACCATTCGAGACCCACTAGTGGCGGAGTCCACAGAGAGACAGTGGCCTCAGGACCCCAGCTCCACCTCTTCCACCTCCGCAAGGACGCCATCAGCACATCAGCCTCTGGGTCCTGCTCTGGTGGCCCAGGCCTGCTTGGTGCCACTTTGCAGGAGGTAAAAGACTGCTTTCCTCAGTGGCCAGGATCACTTAGAAATGACATCAAAATAAGAAGTTGGCTTGTCTTTCCTGGCCTGCCTCCACCAGACTCTCTTGCAGCCTCTGCCTGGGAGTCTCTCTCAGGCTCCCTCCTAACTCTCTGCCACTGACTTTACCATCACCTGGGTCTAGAAACCTACAAGAGGAGAAATCTTGAGCTTCAGGTCAGCAGCTCCCGCTGCACCCAGCCGAGCTGAATCAGCACAGCTCAGAGCCTCTGAGCCTGGCCATCTGAATCCAGAGATCAGATTTCCCAATGCCACACAGTGATGCTGAGGTGAGGCAAGTTTGGGAGCCTTGATGCTTGAGTTCAGAACCACAACCCACCCCCAAGGACAAGAGCATAGGGAAAGAGGGCTGGCCCCCATTCCGGGACCCCTATCTTCCTGCCAACAGCCCTTATCAGTGCAGGGCATGTCTGCCCACCCAAGTTTTCAAAGCACCATCCAGCATTTCTCTGTGTCACCTACATTACATCACATAAAGTCCATCTGGAACCCCAGGACGCCTTCCTGGTCTAAGCCACCAGCATCTCATCCCTGAATTATGGCAAGAGCTTCCTCTCTGGTCTGGCTTCCATGCGTGCCCTGCCCAGGCTACGCTCCACCCAGTGCCAGGAGGATCTTTCACAGAAATAATGTGATCATTTTCTTTGCCTGAGTGTTCACCCCTTGCAGCTTCCTTTCCACAGAGCCTGGTCTTTACATTGCTGCCTCCTTCACACCTAAGAGCTCATGGTTTAAATGCTACCTTGTTAAACGGACCTCTCCTGACAGCTACAGGGAGCTCCTTCCCCCTCAGTTATTCTTTTTGTTTTTTTCTTACTGTTGTTTTGAGACAAGGTCTCATTATGTAGTACAGGCTGGCCTCAAACTCATGACCTCCTGCCCCGGCCTCCTGAGTGCTGGAATTACAAACATGTATCACCATGCCCAAATCTACTCACCCTTTTCTGGCTTCCCTCACAGCATTTATCACTATTTGTTATTATTTGTCTGTTTGATGTTTACTCGTTAAACTGTCTCTCCCCATCCTTGGATGGTGAGGTCTCTGGGAACACAGCCTCATTTTCCTGTTTCCTGCTTTATTCCCAGCATGCACACAGGCCTAATATACAATGGGGGTGGAAGAACAGGAGAGCAATATGTGACTGGCCCAACTCCTCCCTGGGAGTCAGGCTGCTTAGGTAGCCAGCACACATGCCCTTGACTCAGGCGACCATCTCATGGTCCAAGTAAGCAGGTCCAGAAACAAGCAGGGCCTGGACGTGGTGTCTCTGGCCCATGGAACAATGAGTCCTCAGGATGCGGCTAGCCACCTTTCAAGCTCCTAACCTGAGCTAGCCTGCAGCTGTAGCCCCGTGGCATCTGATCCCATCAGATCTCGGAAGCTAAGCAGGGTCAGGCCTGGTTAGTACCTGGATGGGAGACCGCCTGGGAACACCAGAAGCTGTAGGCTTGGGAGAAGGACCTGGCAACCCCCTCCCAAAAATCAATCTGCCATTGAAAGCCCTATGAACAGCAGAGAAGCACTGACAATCGTGTTTCCCCTGTTGTATGCAGGGTCGCTATGAGTCAGATACTGACTCGACAGCACCTAACAACAACAACAACCACCTGAGCTAGGTTGAAATCCACAGGAGGCGAAGCATAGGCTCTGGCTCACTACATACCCATTTTATAGATGGGAAGACACCCTCACTAAGTCCCACGCCCTTGCCCTCCAGACCTCACCCCTGCCTCCCACACTTCCTAGCAGCACAGGAAGGTCTCTGAGGGCAGAGAGGTCACTGAGTCCCACCCCTTCCCTGTGAGTGGGTCTGAGCAGCCCAGATAAAGAGCACTGCCACCCTATTTCCTAGAAGCCACCTCCCCACCCTCTTGAAGTCTAGAGAGAGGTTTGGTGCGGCGGAATTTGCGACTGGGATTTAAGCGATCTAACCAGCCTCCGGTTTCCTTCCAAGGCCTCGTTTTCCCTTTCTGGGCAAGTGCAGGGAAGGGTGCGCAGGCTATTGTGGGCATCAACCTGCTTAGCGCGGTCTCTGCGCTCAGCTGCCTCTCCATGGAGCGCTAGCGCCCCCTGCTGCAGGGAGGCGGGCGTGCAGGCCGGGCTCTCTCCACCTGCCCGCGGGGCAGCAGGGCTCAGGGCGAAGGTTGCACAGGCGCCAACTAGGTGCAGCGCCACCGAATCTGGAACTACAGATGGCCAGAGACTCGCAAACACACAGAGACACACTCGCTGGCCTCAGAGATCCAAACCCCACCCTAAAACGTGGGCACAGTGACAATCCCACCATCTTAGAAGTCTAGAAAGCAAGAGGAAAGAGCTTGGACACGAGGCCCGGATTGTCCACAGGTGTCCATGTCCCGGAGGTCCCTCAGGAAGTGGGAAGGACAGGGGGAGGGGCGGGCCTGCATAAACGCCCCATGCAAGGTGGATGGCCGGGTCCTGAGGGAGAAGGGAGGAGGCAGGTCCCAGCTGCCCCATCTCAGCATCGCAGGATGCCCTTGGGGAAATGCCGGGTGCAGGGTAGGGACCCCTGCAGGACCTGACCACTAGTGCAGGTTTTGTCCTTCAGGCTCCTGGCGGGAACCACATCAGGATCTGGTAGCGAGGCAGATGCCCCAGGTCAGCGCATCCCTGGCCAGAGCCTCAAGGTTGGAAATGAGATTTACTGGCTTTTTATCCATTCACTGTGGACCTACCATGTGCTTGCTAGGCACGGTGCATATCCTGGGCCAGCAGAGTTCCTGCCCTCACAGAGCTGACCTCCCTGGGATGATGGACCATAAAAGAAATAAGCAACTAAAATAGGTAATATAATGCTGGTTGATAATGCGGCGATACCACCATTAGGCACATCCAAGAGAAATAAAAATACACATCCCTGTGTGCTGTGGCTTGAACATGGTTCAGCCCTTCTGAAACTCATATTGAAATTTAATCCTCATTGTGAAATATTAAAGGGTCAGATGAGGAAAGAACTTTAAGAGGTGATTAGGGCTCTGCCCACGTGAGCAGATGGATCCATTGGTGTGTGTCTAGTGGATTAATGGGTTAATGTATGAAAGATCCAGTTCTCCACATGCCCACCAGCTTTGGGGATTGTCTTTTTACTTCAGACATTCTGATAAGTGCATAGTGGTGGTACACTGGGGGGTTAATTTGTATTTTCCTAATGGCTAATGATGTTGAGCATCTTTTTTTGGGGGGGGGAATTTTTAATGTACACCTTAATGTGATTCATTCTGACATACTTTTCATTGTGACATTTCCATATGTGCACTTCGTTGTATGTTACACAGAGAAGTTCCTCCTTACCTTCTTGTGCACTTCCCCATTCCCCCACCAAAGACTTCTCTTCCATTTGCTGGTCTTTTTATAGTAGTATTTTTCTATATATCCTTGGGTTCCAATTATGTTTAAGACTGAAACTTTTTCTGTAGTGAACTTTCTTTTTACATTGTCAGTATTATTACATGAATTTTCTAGTCCATCTATATTAATACCATTCTTTGGTATTATTGGTATTATTATAATTATTTCCAGGCTTATTAAAGTTGGGCTGTTCACCCTGAGGTCACCCCCCCATTCCTCATTCCTCCTTGTTCCTCCTCTCCCCCTTTCCTCTCCCAGATTTCCTCCTTTTGCTAGATCTCTCCCTCCTTCTTTTGTGTACCCCAAATTGTCCCTCCTCCAGTAGGTCAACTTTGTTGTTGTTGTTGTTGTTGTTGTTAGGTGTCTTCAAGTCAGTATCCGACTCATAGTGACCCTCATAGGGTTTTCAATGGCTGTTTCAGGATTGCCTTGGGAGTGCATTACCAGGCCCTTCTTCCATTTTTGCGGTGCTGGGAATTGAACTCGGGAACTCAGAGACTATAGCGCAGTGCTCTACCAACTGAGCTAAATCCCAGCCCAGGTCGACTTTAGCTTTTTTTTTTTTTTTTTTTTTTTTTTTTTTTTTTTTTTTTTTTTTTTATTATGTTCCGTCCTCATAGGATTTTTTCCTTCTTATAATTTTGATTCAGCTTCCACATATAAGTGAGAACATGTGGTATTTCTCTTTCTGAGCTTGTGTTCATTCACTTAAAATAATTTTCTCCAATTCCATCCATTTTGCTGCGAATGGCTTTTTTTTTATTGCTGAGTAGTATTCCATTGTGTATATGTATGATAGTTTTTTTATCCATTCTTCTGTTGATAGGCACATTGGTTGGTTCAATATCCTTGCTATTGTGAAAAGTGCTGCATTGAACATGGAGATGTGCAGGTGTCTCTGTGGTATGATGACCCATCTCCCTTTGGGTAAATTCCCAATAGTGTTATAGTCATATAGATCTATTTTTTGTTTTCTAAGATACCTCCATATTTATTTCCACAGTGGTTGGACCAATTTACAGCTCTACAAGCAATGTAAGAGTGTTCCCTTTTCTCCGCAACCTCATCAGCATTTGTTATTTGTTTTATTGATCTTGGCCATTCTTACTGGAGTAAGGTGGAATCTCAGAGATGTTTTAATTTGCATTTCCCTAATAGCTAGGGATATTGAACATTTTTTCATGTGTTTTATGGCTTTACAGGGCTCTTCATTTGAGATCTGTCTGTTCAGTTCCTTTGCCCATTTGTGTACTGGGTTATTTGTTTTCCCAGGTATTTTATTCTTAAGTTCTTTATAATTTCTGGTAATTAGACCTTTGTCTGATGTATAGGATGGGAAAATTTTTTCCCATTCAGTGGGGATTTCCTTGACTCTGTTAATTGTTTCCTTTGCTGTACAGAAGCTTTTTAATTTCATGTAATCCCATTTATCTATTCTTGTTGCAATTTCTTGAGCAATTGGAGTCCTATTAAGGAAATACTTTCCTATGCCTGTATGTTGGAGCATATTACCTATCCTATCTTCTATTAGTTTTAAAGTTTCTGGTTTTGTGTTGAGGTCTTTTATCCATTTTGAGTTACTCTCCTGCATATTAAGAGATGTGGGTCAGGTTTCATTTTTCTGCATGTGGATGTCCATGTTTCCCAGCACCATTTATTGAAAAGGCTATCCTTTTTCCAATTTACTTGCTTTGCTCCTTTGTCAAAAATTAGGTGGCTATAGGTGTGTTGAGGTATTTCTGGATCTTCTATTTTGTTTCACATGCCTTCAGGTCTATTTCTGTGCCAGTACCAAGCTGTTTTTGCCACCACTGCCCTATAATATAGCTTAAAGTCAGGGATTGTGACTCCACCTGCACTACTTTTGCAGATTAAGAGTGTTTGGATTATACGTGGTCTTTTGTGATTCCATATGAATTTTTGGATCAATTTTTCTATTTCTGTAAAGTTAGTCAATGGAATTTTAATGGGGATTGCATTAAATCTATAAATTGCTTTTGGTAGCATAGCCATTTTTACTATATTGATTCTCCCTATCCAGGAGCATGGAAGGTCCTTCCATTTTTTTGTATTCTCTACTATTTCTTTCTTTAATGTTTTGAAATTTTCCTTGCAGAGATCTGCAGGGTCTTTTGTTAGAATGATTCCAAGGTAGTTAATTTTCTGGTGGGCTATCATGAAAGGTATTTTTTCTGTAATTTCCTTCTCTTCCTGGTTATAGTTGGTGTAAAGAAAAGCTATTGATTTTTGTGTATTGATTTTATATCCTGCCACTTTGCTGAAGGAGTTGATTAGACCTAAAAGTTTTCTGGATGAGGTTTTGGGGTCTTTTAGGTATAGAATCATGTCATCTGCAAATAAGGATAGTTTGACCTCTTCATTGCCAATCTGTGATTTCTTTCTCTTGACTGATTGCTCTGGTGAGGACTCAATTACTATGCTAAATAGAATAGGAGAGAGTTGACATCCTTGCCTTGTTCCAGATCTAAGAGGAAATGGTTTCAGTTTTTCTCCATTTAGTATGTTGGCTGTGGGTCTGTCATAGATGACTTCTATGATGTTAAGGTATTTGCTTGTTATACCTATCTTCTCCAGGGTTTTTATCATGAAAAGATGTTGCACTTTGTTGAAGGCCTTTTCAGCATCAATTGAGATGATCATGTGGTTTTTGTTTGCCAGTTTCTTGATATGTTGAATTACATGAATTGATTTCCATATGTTGAACCATCCTTGCATTTGTGGAATAAATCCCACTTGGTCTTGGTGAATAGTCTTTTTAATATGCTGCTGGATTCAGTTTGCCAGGATTTTTAAAGGATTTTTTCATCCATATTCATAAGAGAGATGAGTCTATAATTCTCTATCTTAGATGAATCTTTTCCTGGTTTAGGTATCAGGGTAATGGTAGCTTCGTAGAATGAATTTGGGAGTGTTCCCTCCTTTTCTTCCTTTCGGACTAATTTGAGGAAGACAAGTATTATATCTTCTTTGAAAGTTTGGTAAAATTCTGCTGTGAACCCATCAGGACCTGGGCTCTTCTTTGTTGGGAAACTTTTTATTACGTTTTCTATTTCTGTATAGGTAATGGGCTTGTTTAGGTCACTTATGTCTTCTGGGGTTAGCTTTGGTAAGTCATATTTTTAATAAATTTATCCACTTCTTCTGTATTTTCATATTTTGGAGGAATACAATCTCTCATAGTAACCCCCTGATGATTTTCTATATTTCATTGTAGGCGGTGGTTATGGACCTGTTTTCCTTCCTAATCCTTACTAGGTTAGTTTTTTCCTTTTTCTTTTTGATGAGATTGGCCAGAGGAGTGCCTATTTTATTAATCTTTTCAAAGAACCAGCTCTTAGTCTTATTAACTTTTTGAATTATCTTTTTAGATTCTAATTGAGATATTTCTCCCTTTATTTTTTATTTATTTATTTATTTATTTATTTATTTATTTATGGTACTGGGGTTGAACCCAGGGCCTCGCGCTTGCATGCTCTGCAAGTACTGGACCACTGAGCTGCACCCTCAGCCCATTTTTTACTTTTTTGAGACAGGCTCTCATTAAGTTATGCAGACTGCCTATGGTCTCAAACTTGTGACCCTCCTGCCTCTGCCTTCCCAGCTGCTGGGATTACAGGCATGCACCACCATGCCCTGCTTATCTTTATCTTTGTAATTTCTTTTTGGATGCTCCTTTTAGGATCGATTTGTTGTTGAATTTCTAGTGTCTTAAGGTGCATCATTAGGTCATTTATTTGGCTTTTCTCCACCTTATTGATGAAGGCACTTAACGCTATAAACTTCCCTCTTAAAACTGCCTTTGTTGTATCCTATATGTTTTGGTAAGATGTGTTTTCATCATCACTTGATTGTAGGAATTTTTTAAATTCCATTTTTATTTCATCAACAACCCATTGGTCATTCAGCAGTGTATTATTTAGTCTCCATGAGTTTGTAAAATTTCTGGAATTCTTGGTGTTGAGCTCCAATTTTATTCCCTTGTGATCTGATAAGGAACAGGGGATAATTTCTACTTTTTTGTATTTGTTGAGGGAATTCTTATGGACTAGCATATGATCTAAGAAAACATTCCATTTCAAGCTGAGAAGAATGTGTATTCCTCATTATGTGGATGAAATATTCTGTATGTATCTGGGATATCCAATTGGTTTGGGGTGGAGATTAGATTCATCATATCTCTGTTGATTTTCTGTTTTGATGACTTGTCTTTTGATGCAAGTGGGGTATTGAAGTCTCCCATTATTATTGTGTCTGGTCCAATAAAGTTCTTAATGTTCCATAAAGTTTGTCTTATGAAGCTAGGTGCCCCAGTTTTGGGGGCATAAATATTTAGAAGCGTTATTGGTTCCTGATTGATTGTTCCTTTTACTAAAATGTGGTGTCCTTCTTTGTCTCTTCTAATTAGTTTTGGATTGAAAGTTAATCTATCTAATATTAGAATTGCAACACTTGCTTTTTTTTTTTTTCCCCTGCTTGGTATATTGTTTTCCAGCCCTTAATTCTCAGTCTATTGCAGTCTTTGTGAGTTAGATGGGTTTCTTGAATACTACATATTGAAGGTTTATGTTTTTTCATCCAATTAGCCAGTCTCTGTCTCTTAATTGGTGAGTTAAGACCATTTACATTAATAGTGATTATTGAGTTGTATCTATTGTTATGTATCCAGTTGTTACATGTTACTGGTTTATGAATCATGGTTGCTTTGTTCCTTTCTTGGATTGCACTCATCTCAGCTAACCAAGTCTTTGGTTACCTATATAGGGTTGTCTTATCTTTCCTGGTTGTAGTAATTAATTTACAATCCTCTGTAGAGCTGGTTTGGTGGTAACAAATCATTTGAATGAGTCAATATCATGGAATGTCTTATACTCCTCATCTACTTTCAAAGATAATTTTGCTGGATATTATATTCTTGGTTGGAAATTGTTCTTTTTTAGGACATGAATTACCTGTGTCCAAGCCTTTCTAGCTTTCAGTGTCAATATGGAGAAGTCTGCAGTAATTTTAATAGGTTTCCCTTTAAAAGTCATTTGGGATTTCTCCTTGTTTCTTTAAGGATAGTCTCCCTGGTTTGTAATGAAAGCATTTGACCTATGATATTTTGGGGGGATGACCTATTTTGATCTACTCTGGATGGAGTCCTGAATGTTTCAGTTGTGTATGTATCCATATCCTGGATTATCTATGGAAACTTTTCCTTGAGGATATCATATACTAGATTTTCTAGTCTTCTGGTGGGTCTTTCCTTCAGGGACACCCTGAATTCTTAAGTTTCATTTTTTCATTCTGTCTGAGGTTTCTTGGAAATCTTTTTAAAATTTCTTCATCATTGTTTCCATTTCTGACTGTATGTATTTAATTTCTTGGATTGAGTCTTCAAAATCAGAAATTTGTAGCTCAGCTTCATCCAATCTCAATGAAAAGGATTCTTTTCCAGAGTTTAATTCATTTGCATGTCAATGATTGTCGCTTGATTTTTCCTAATCATTTCTAACTGGGAGGAGAGAACGGACTCCAGATGAGATACCTTCTTTTCAAGGATTTCAAGGATGCTGGTGGTATTTGTTTTGATTTCTCTTAGCATATTTATAACCATAACTCTGAATTCCAATTCAGAGATCTCTAGAAGTTAAGATTCATTGGAGGAATTTGTTGGGGAGCTTTGGTCTGTGTAGTCTTCACATCCAGCCTGACCCTTTGTGTTTCTTGTAGATTTACTTTGTTTGCCCATAATATGGTCCAGGAAATAGATTCCATCTCTCCCAAGTGTGCAGAACTTCTCCCTCTGTTATTCATTTGAGTTTTTGTGGTGATGAATCTCTGGTATTTTATTTTCACTCCTCAGCTCCATATTTTATAGCTTCAGAACCCTAGACAAGGATCTGTTTCAGACTCTGAATTCAGTTCTGTCCTGTTCAGATTGCCTCTGATCCCTAAGATCCCAGACACTGGATTGTCTACTGGGTGCAATGTGATTCCTCAGTTGTCTAGTCTGTGGGGCTCTTACTCTAGTTCACCAGCCCTATTTGACTCTTAATGGGCTTAGTTGTTAATCAGATCTCCTAGGCTCAGTGGACCATCAGCTCGTAGACCTGCATCCTATACTCTCCACGCCTCAGTTTCCCATTCTCTGGTTCACTATTCCAGTGGGGCTGGGGAATAGGGAGGCAATAAATTCTGTTTCTCTCTTGAGGTGGGAGAAGGGGGAGAATATGATGAAAGAAGAGGGAGAAAGAGGAGAGAGAAAACAGACTAACAGAAATTAAAGTGAAAATTAAAATTAAAGTTAAAATTTAAGGATAAAATAATTAACTAAAACAAAAACACATATACAAAATAAGCAAAAGAGAAGGAAAATAGAAACAAAGAAGAAAAAACACGCATACACACACTCCCACACCAAAAAATAAGTAAATAATAATACACACACACACACACACACACAAAAAAACCTGTATACTCTCACAAGTGGTATCTGAACTATGAAGACAATAAGGATGAAGTGAACACTGCAGAACTCAGGCTGCCAGTGTTTTTTACACTATCTGTGGCAGAGTTAAATCTTTTGAGAAGGGCCTATCTCTCTTCCTTCAGGCCACTGACTTTGCTGCAGGAAAGGGGCTTTTCCTTACCAGCTTTATTGTTGTTGTTGTTAGGAGCAGGCTGCCTTAGGGGGCGGGGCTTCTGCACAGCTTCCCTCTGCCAAGTGGATATGGCGGGTAGCCCTGCGATCCCCCCGGGTTGAAGTGGAGTACTGGGTGCCCTTAGAGTCTGTCCCATGAAATATCCCGTCCCTGTTGTATTGTCAAAGAAGCAGTGGAACCTGTGGAAGCCTTCCTGGAATTCTCCCTGTCCCACAGAGTTCAGCCGCCAATACCCCAAATCGGAGTTCACTGCCCCAAAGCCTATGGCTGGGGGGAATATGGCTACTACAGTGAGGTCTTTAATGCCGGACTCTCTATCCATTTGTTCCAAATCCCATTGTGTTCTCACCACTCCCACCCTGTAGCAGGCAGGATGATATCCGACCACTCCTGGTGAATCTGCAGCCTGTCTGGCCGAGCAGCAGTCATGCGGCAGTCACGTGCAAAACTTCCCTGGGACAAAGTGCACCACTGTGCCCCTTGCAGGACCATGGTTGCCCTCTGCCCACGTGGGACTCAGTCCCTTCTGCAGACCCTAGCCAATCCCACGATGCAGCGAGACAATATTGAATCTCCTTTGGTGGATCTGGGGTCCGAGGGCACGCGTGCCTGTGTGTCTGTGAAAGTCGCGCCCATGCAACTACCCCACCACAACAGGGGGGAGGGAGCCATGCCACGGCTCTGGGCACCCTCCACTGACGGACATTCCCCAGCCCCTTCTGCGTTCACTCCCCACACCCATGTCGGGCTGGATGAGATGATAATGTATCACCTCTGGTGGATCTGAGGCCTGCACTCCTGCGTGAGGATCCTGCACCAACCCAGAGACTCCAGCTGCATAGTGGGCACCACTTAGAGATGTCCACTCTGTCTGCCACCTCAGGGTAACTCACCTGGAGCTTGCAGTCTGTGTCCCATCAGCAGGGTGTTGATGTGATGCCAAGGCTGTACTCTGTGTAAGATCGGGGTACTTGTGGATGTGTGCGTGGAATCTTCTCTGAGTCTCGGAGATCCACTGTCAGTTGCTGCCCTTTGTGTAGATCCCCTGGACCCCAACCTGCAATCTCAATGCTGGTCTGGTTCCCTCCGCTGTCTCCAATCTAAACCATCACTATGTCTGTCTAGTCAATGTGTGCTCCAAACCATTGATCAAGGCTTCCCTCTGCTCCAGGTCTGAAGGCATGTGCTGTCTGTCCGCCATCTTCTCTCTCTCTCTCAAGCATCTCTTCATATGCTTATTTGTCATCTGTATTTCCTCTTTGGTGAAATATATGCTCATGTCTTTTGCCTGTTTTCTAATTAAATTGTTTATTTTTTTACTTTGTGTTTTGAGAGTTCTTGGTATATTCTATACACCAGGTCCTCGTCAAATACTTTCTCTCAGTGTGTTATTGTTGCTGTTGTTGTTAGGTGCCATCAAGTCAGTATCTGACTCATAGCAACCCTATGTACAACAGGCAAAATAGTATTATTACTACTTCTCTGCTATTCATAGGATTTTCAATGGCAGATTGATTTATGGGAGTGGGTTGCCAGGTTTTTCTCCAAAGGACAGTATCTGGTGTTCCCAGGCAGTCTCCCATCCAAGCACTAACCAGGCCAAACCCTGCTTAGCTTCCAAGATCTGACAGGATTGGTTGCCACAGTGTTGTAACTGCAGGCCTCAGTCTATAGCTTGTCTTTTTACCCTTTTCACATGGCCTTTCATGGAACAAAATTCATCATAAAGTCAAAATTAATAAGATCAATTATCCCTTTTATGGATCCTGCTTTTGATATCAAGCTTAAGAATTCTTTGTCTAGCCCTAGACTCAAGATTTTCTTCTATCTTTTCTTGCTAAAGGTTTTAGAGTTTTGCATTTTACAGTTAAATCAATAATATGTGAGATTTAGGCTGATATTTCAATTTTCTGGTTTTTGTTCCTATATATCCAATTCTACCAGCACTATGTGTTGAAAAAAATCTACCTTTGGTCCATTGAATGGCTTTTGTGTCTTTATCAAAAATCACTGGCACGAGGCATGGGGGCACACACCTATAATTCCAGCACTCAGGAAGCTGAGGCAGGAGGATCACTGGTCAGCCTGGGCTACATAGGGAGACCTTGTTTCAAAAAAAAAAAACAAAACTAAAACTAAAACTAAAACAAAAAGTCATTTAGGGGTTATGGGTGTAGCTCAGTAGTAGGAGCATTTGTCTAGCATTTGTGAGGCCTTGGGGGCAAACTCCAGCACTGCAACATGCTAAAAAAATAAATAAATAAATAAATAAATAAATAAATAAATAAATAAATAAATCGTGTATACTTGTGGAAGTCCACTTTGGATTTCTCACTTTTCATTTATTTATTTATTTATTTATTTATTCATTCATTCATTTATTCATTTATTTAATTTATTTTTGCCGTGCTGGGGATGGAAGCCAGGGCCTTACACATGCTATGCAAACACTAACACTGAGCTATATCAACATGCCTCCCTGTGCCAGTTCTACACTGTCTACATTTCAACAGCTGTATAGTAATCGTGATAGCAATTAGAATAATGCCACCCACTTTACTCTTCTGGGACTTATTATTCTAGGGTTTGTGCGTTTCCATATAAATTTTAGAATAAGCTTGTCTATATCTAAAAAAAAAAAAAAAAAAAAAAAAACTTTCCAGGATTTTTACAGGAATTGTACTAAAATGTAAACAATTTGGAGAGAATTGACATTTTTACCATGTTAAGTTTTCCAATCCATGAACACAGTGTCTCCATTTATTTAGGGCTTCTTTGATTTCATTCATCAGCATTTTGTAATTTTCAGCACACAGATTCTGTACTCATTTTAGAAGTGTGGACCCTATAACTCATTTTCTTGGGAGATATTGTAAATGTTTTAATTTGAGGCCTCCATGTGTTTGTTTTTAGTATACAGAAACAAAACAAAGTTACTTGATCTTTAAAAATGTGTTCATGTAGGATTCATTTTCTGCTCAGGATATTGAACACTGTAAGAGAACATTGTTGTCAACCTAGCGATGAGAAAAAGACAATTCAACATCAGGATCATAACTTTTCCTGAGCCCAACGGAGAACTGAGGTCATAGGGCAATCAAATGAAAAGCGAATTGAATTCTAAAAGGCAGTGATCACCTCAGAGAAGACACAGGCCCACTGCAAGGCAGGGTCACAGTGCACTGGGTACCACTTGGGCCCCTGGGTCTTCAGCTGTGCTCTATTGCTCACTCACATCCAGTAGGACAGAACACTCACACACACCAGTTACCTGAAGCCACTTGGGACTCACAGCCATCCATCAAGGAATAGTTGTAGCCTTTGGTTCATGAGGATCTGGTCCTCCAAAGCTCAGAAAAGTGTCCAGAGACACATCTCTGGAGTCTCATCTGCATGTGCCCCTCTTGCACTGCAGCTATGGGAACTCCAGAAAATGGTCCTCTCTGGCTTTTGTAGCCTCAGGGCAATGTGACACACTGGTCTGAGGAGTGGTAGGACATCCTGTTTTTAGAGAATACAGGGCTAGAGTCCAGGCTGTTCCAGTTAGCCCCTCTTTAACCCGGAATGTCACATTGCCTGGACATTCTGTAATTATTCTTGAGAACTACAAACAAGAAAAAAGGGAAAACTGCCACCCAGGGAGCTGTCTTTCTCCCACAAATGCCTTTACCCTTGGCATAACAGGAAGAAGAGACAGCCACCATTCAAGCAAGTGCAACAGGTGGAACATTTATGTCCCCCCAAATTCATAGGCTGAAACCTAATCAGCAATGTTATGATGTTCCAAGGTGGGGCCTTTGGAAGCTGACTAACTCATGTGGGCAGAGTCCTCATGAATGGGACTAGTGCCTTCTTTAAAGGGACCCCAGAGAGCTAGCTCACCCCTTCCACCACATGAAGACTCAGCTACAAGTCACTATCTACAAAACAGAAAGCCCTCATCAGACTCCATACCTGCTGGCAACTTGACCTTGGGCTTCCTAAGCCACAGAAATGTGAAAAAGAAACTTCTGTTGTTTATAAACTACCCAGTCTATGGTATTCTGTTAACCAACTTAAACAGCAAATTTTAAAAAAAATTGTTAGAATTTTAGCAAGTTCCTAACCGTTGAGTGTAGGGCCATGTGCCATTTGGAGTCCCAGGGAGGTCCCAACATACAAGGAGGCCACACTCACTTGCATACACTTCTCCACAGGTCACCACTTGGTGCTTTTACAAATGACTAGGAGTATGGTGAGAAGGCTAAGGCAGCCTCGCTCCACAGAAGTTGGATGTGAAACTCCAGCCACTTTCCAGAATCTTCTCTCCTAGTGAGTAAAAGCAAGAATCTTCTGGAGGAGGGACAAGAAATCCTTATTCCCAGGTCCCAAGCAAAGACTCTGGGGAAAAGTTAAAAACAAAGTCATTTGACCCAAGGAAAGGGGTTGGAAAGCTTCTTGTCCTATATCAAACACACTGAGGAAGAAGTACCTGCCCTGAAGGGAGAGGCCAGGGTCTCTTCCACTCTACTCTCAATACAGTCCTCCAGGTAGGAGAAAAGCAACAACTGGCGGAGGAGTGGAGAAGCCTGCCTGACCCCGGGATTTGGCACTGACACAAAACAGAGGCCTCCCAACACTGTCTAAGACCCCCATGGACCTATGGCAGAGTCTGGAGAGACAAGAATACTGAGAAAGCTGCACCCACCTCAAGCACAGCCCAGCACCCAGGCCCCGCCTGAGCTTGAAGCTGGCTTAGCAACAGCAAGTGTCCCTTCACACCACTACATGTCTCACACTGGGTCACAGCACAGCAGTCTACTGCAGGGGAAGGCAAGCTCACGGAAGGAATGAGTCTGGAGTAGGGACACAGTCCGACTCCCACAGTCCAGCCTTCCAGTAAGCACACAATCGGAGGAAGCTGAAGACAGGAGGGCAGAACTCTAAAGGTAATAGAACCATCTCCATCATTTGCTTCCATTTCTCCTATCATTCATGCCCATTGCCCAGCATTTAATCAAACATTATTAGATACATACATACACAAGAAAATAGTATAATCTCTATTTAGGGGATCAAACAATCAACACAACAAAACTTAAGAGACAGTCCAGATGTTGGAACCATTGGTCAGGGAATCAAATAACTATGAGTAATGTGCTAAAGGATATCATGAAAAAGCGAATAACCTGTGTGAATGGATAGGATATTTCCAAAGAAAAATGGAAGATATAAAAAAATACCAAATTGAGGCCAGGTGCGGTGGCACACGCCTGTAATCCCAGCGGCTCAGGAGGCAGAGGCAGGAGGATCTCAAGTTCGAGACCAGAGGTAGTCTGCGTAACTTAGTGAGACCCTGTCTCAAAAAGTAAAAAATGGGCTGGGTGTGCAGCTCGGTGGTCCAGCACTTGCAGAGCATGCAAGCACAAGGCCCTGGGTTCTTCAACCCCCAGTACCACACACAGACATACACAAAAAAATTGAAATGCTGGGAATAAATATATATGACGTCAGAGACAAAGAATGCCTTCAATGGACTTACCAACAGACTAGACACAGCTGAGGAAAGAATCATTGAGCTTTATGGTTAGTCAATATAAATTATCCAAACTGAAATACAAAGAGAAAAAGCATTAAAAACTTAAAACAGAACATCTAATAGCTATGGGACAATAGGCAAGAAATTAACATATGATCTGTCTAACTGGAATTCCAGAAGAAGAGAATGAAAAAGGCACTAGGTCAGAATATTAGAAAAGGATGACTGAAAAAAAAATTTTTTTTAATTAGTGAAAAACAAAAATCACAAATCCAAGAAGATCAGAGAACCACAAGCAGGATAAGCATATGGGAACACACACACACACACACACACACACACACACACACACTCATCATAGTCAAACTACTGAAAACCCAAAGAGAAATCTTGAATGCAGACTGAGAAGGAAAAAAAAATTATATGCAGAGGAATTAAAATAAGAATCACAGCTGAAGGTGGAGCAAGATGGTGATCTGAGATCCTCCAGGGATTACAGAATTTGGGCAACTATACACACATGAAGTGACCTTCACATGAGCTAAAGAGACCGATGAGAGATCATGGTACCTAGTGTTAACATAATAATAAAAAATACTTTGAAGAAGATAGGAAGGACACAGTCACATTGCCCATGTCATCTTTCCCCAACTTCAAGCCTCACAGCATGGAGAGAGACACTGCCTGCTTGGTGGAGGAAGAGCAAAATAAACACAAGCCTTTGACATGTAACTGAGCACCAGGCCCCCACAATGAAACCCAGTACTGGGCAGAACTCCGTGGCCCCTGATCTCAGGCCAGTGCCTGCAGAAAGAGCATCTGGAACTGCTCTGGAGCAAGGCAGAAATGTGCAACTCCAGTGGGACGGACCCATGTTTTGGCTTGTCACCACCAGTAGCTATGGTGTGAGGTTGGGGTGCATTGCAGGACTGAGCAGGGCCTGGAAAGTGTAGGCTTTGGGTACAATCTCACTGAACATAAGTTTTGGTGGCAAAGGGTCTGCCTCCACCATCCCTCCACCAACCCTAGGCAGGACAACACAGAGAGGGGTGCCCTATGCTAGAGGGAAAGAGAGGGAAGTTAGCATAGGATCTTGGAAAACCAACACCAGATAAAACCCAATAGCACTGACCCCTGGCTGGTGCCAACACATAGAGGCTCTGGACTCATCTCAGTGCCAGGTAGAGATCCACAGCCCCAGTGAGATGGACCTGTTTCTGGCTCACATCACCACTGGCCAACTACAGTGGACTTGGGCCATGAACAAACATCAGCAACAGGCAGGCCTTAGCAGCTTAGGGCTTTGGCCTGCCCCTGTGCTGTGTTGGTTTCAGCAACCACAGACTTCAGGTGTGACCCAGTGTTATGACAACCTCACTAGCTGTAGGAGTGCCCTCTCCACCCTTCCTCCCACTCAGACAGCTCAGCCTGGAAAGAGTCATTGTCTCCTTGGGGGAAGGAGATAGAAATAGGCATAAGATATTGCCTTGGAGCCCAGGAGGAGTCCCACCTCAGTTGGGCCAAGCACCAGGCAGAGTCCTCCAGCACCTGAGCAAAGCCTCTGGACTTATCCTGGCCCCAGGCAAAAAGCTTCAGCCCCAGAAGAACTAACTCCCTCTTTAGGGTGTCCCCAAGTCTGTTCAAGCCAGTATAACACACCAACTGCAAACTTGTGGCAAACCTGAGCTTAGGCACCATCTAGTGCTGAAACCTACAGCTGTACCACCCTGGTGTTTGATCCCGTCAGATCTCAGAAGCCAAGCAGGGTCAGGGTTGGTTAGTACTGGGACAGGAGACTGCCTGGGACTACTAGGTGCTATAGGCTTGGGAGAAGGGCCTGGCTGCCCACTCCCCCAAAAAACAATCAGCCATTGAAAACCCTATGAATAGTAGAGAAGCACTGACATAGTGCCAGGCATGGCACACTGTTGGGTAGTGTTTTGCCTGTTGTACACAGGGTTGCTATGAGTCAGGCCTGACTCTACAACACCTAACAACAATGCTGACACAGTGGTAGTGACCCAGGCTCAGAGACTATAATAAACAACCTTCTTAGACTCTCTGGAAAGATGGATACAGACACACACACACACACACACACACACACACACACACACACACACACACACCAGACTGTGAAGACTGGAATAAACACCTAATCCTTCATCATGCAGATGACGTTGTACAACCAGAGCATCATCAGAAATATTCAGGGAAAAAATGATCTCACCTAACAGACAAAATAAAGCACCAAAAACCAATCATAAAGTGATAGAAATGTGTGATCTTTCTAAGAATTCAAAATGCATGTTTTAGGAAAACTTAACCTTCAAGGAAACAGGAAGGGTCAGGCACAGTGGTGCATGACTGTAATCCCAGTGACTTGGGAAATGGAGACAGGAGGATTGCAGGAGCAGCCTGCACAATTTAGCAAGACCCTGTCTCAAGGTAAAAAAATAATTAATTAAATTTAATTTAATCTAATTTAAAAAGGGGCTGGGAATGCAGCTCAATGGTAGACCACATGCAAAGTATGCACAAAGCCCTGGGTCCAGCCCACCAATATCATAAAATGGAAGGGAAGGGAAGGGAGAAGGAGAGGGAGAGGGAAGGGAAAGAAAACAGAGAGAAACAATTCAGTAATTTAACTGAGAAACTTAACAGAGAGGTTGAAATTTTAAACACACACAACAGGAACCTGAATGAAGCAGGGGTAGTGTAGAGAGATCAAAGAGGTAGCAGAGTCAACTCACAGAGAGTCTTAGAGTATTTACAGTACAGGGTTTAACTCTGGAAGAAGTAGGGGAACACTGAGGATTTTAAGCACAGTATTGCTTGATCTGATTTATCTTTAGCAAAATTGCTCCAGCTGCTACATCATGAGCATGGTGGAGCTGGAAACAAGGAGTTCATTAAAGAGGCATTTGCAGTGATCCCGGTGAGAGACGATGGTACCTTGGACAAAGGTATTAGAGGTAGAAATAGTGAGTAGGTGGATTCTGGATATATTTAGAAGATAGAGTCACAGAGATTGGCCAGGAGAGAGAGAGAGAAGTTGAGAATGATTATTAGGTGTCTCACCTGAGAAAACGGAAGGGGGACATTGCCATGAATACAGAGGGGAAGACCACAGGTGGAACAGCCTTGGCAGGGAGCGGAGGCAAGGGGCTGGGTTTCTGGGTTGAGCGTGTTAGGCTTGAGAGGCCTCCTGACATCCAAGTGAAGGTGCAGCAGGCAGTTGAGCTTGAGTATAGAGTTGTGAAGAGTGACGTGAACCTTCTCTGATAGGGGTAGACACTGAGAATTAATTCCTTATCAAAACGATGTCATCACTTTTGCACAACAAACCTGTTTCTGGAGGCATCTAAAGCAGCCTCCAGAACCTGTCCTTCCACCGAGCATGTTGTGTTTTCTGCAAACGTCCACAGGGCTGGGAGACAGGTTCTCATGCACTCACAGCTGCCTTCCAATGTGGGAAAATACTCACAAAGAGCTTTGCATTCCGTCTCTTCAGTGGCCCTTCATTCTGGTCAAAATACTTTCACCACATCCTTTTGCTGAGTTTATAGCCAGACTGTTGAGACCCCAAGAATGTTTCTGACATTTGTTCCATGGTTGATAGAATGTGTGGCATCAGAGACCCCCCTTTTAGGACCCAGAGTGTTTTATGGGGTCCCAGAAGTCCCAAGAGTGGCTCCTACCTCCAGTGTATTTTGCTGTGTGACCTGCCCTGTGCCAGTCAGTCTGTCTGCATAAACATGTGGACATGTCACAGCCTTGCCAGAAGGGAAGTATTATGATTGGACCTGTCTGGTGGAAGAATGTGGGATTCAGAGAGGCGAAGTGACTTCCCATGGCCACACAGAGCAAGTGGTGGAGGCAGGACTGAATGCCCTGGGGACCCTGGAGACATCTTTGCATGCAGATGCTGGGCTCTGCAGGGTCCACAGGGGGGCTGGGGGCTGGTGCAGCATGGGAGGTTTGGAGGCCCCAGCTTCTTTCTCTGAACCTAGGCTGGGACCAGACCTGGCCTAGGTCCCATGCCCCTGGTAGTCTACAGTCCCTGGAGAGGGGCCATGAAGTCAGAGAGCCCCTGATAGGCGTGTCACTCGTGACTAAAAGGGTCCACCACAGCCCAGCTCTAGTCTCCCCTTCTTCCCAGATCTCCTTCCTTACACACGTAGATAGCACAACAATCCACGCTGGAGAACCCTGGAACCAAGTAAAAGAGGGTTCGGGGACAGAGATGGTTATTTACCATTACCCTGTCTGGAAAAGCAGTTTTTCCCTGACAGTTACTCTTGAGAGCCCTTCTGTCCTCCTCCCTTCATCTGCAGCTGGGTTTGTAGGGATGAACAGTGAGGGAGGAGGGCAAGATAATCATGGAATTGGGCAGAGCCCAGGGAGGCTGGAGGAGGTGGCATTCTGGTTGGGATTTTCCTGTTACGTGTGAGATGCCTCTCAGACTTGGAGAGTAGGAGATTCAGCTACATATAACCCACTTATGTATTTGTGCTTGGAACTGGAGATTAGTTTCTGGGATGCCACAGACAGTCAAACAGGTTATATGCTGCAAAAGAGTGTTCTGCCAAGGAGGGACAAAAATTCTAGCACTTGCTTCAGCCAGCCTTGCTTCTGATGGAACTCTACCCAGAAGAAGTGATTTATTCAGATTCACACAAAGATGCTACAGGATCCGAAAGTTAGTCTATTAATTTTTTTAAAAAGACTGAAAGTGTTACAAGCAAAGTTTAAGTGTTTTATCTTATATTAGTTTTCCCATCACTGTGGCAAAACACCTGAGAAGACCAAGTTAGGGGAGGAAGGGTTTATTTTGGCTCGTGGATGCAGGGGTTTGTTGTTTGGGGGCCATGGTGAGGTAGCACATCATGGTGGAAGGGAAACAAAGCTGCTCAACTAGTGGTGGCCAGGGAGCAAAGAAAGAGAGCATGGCTGCACTAGCAGCCTTTCATCTTCCTTCCTTTTTGCCCTGTCTGGCCCACAGTCTATGGGACAGTGCCACCCACATTTGGGGCAGGTCTTTCTCCCTCAGTTAATGCTGTCTGGAAACGCCCTCACAGACACACCCAGGGGTGTGCCTTACTATTCTTCTAGGTGTCTCTCACTCCCATCAAGTTGACAATCAAGACTGACCACCACATATTTTAACCTTAAAGATGAAGTGTGTTTTCCCTCTCTGATCTTTTGACACAAGATTAAGGCCCTTTCTTTGAGGAGCCTGCTGTTCAGAATTCCAGGCCATAACCTACATCTGAAGTCTCCAGTTTTTCTATTTTTGAAGTGGAAAGGGAACTTAAGTTTCATGTGAAATGATCTACATGCAGAATTCTCCCTGGGGATTTCTCTCTCATGTTCGTTCTCCTTATCACTAATTAGAGAGCAGTATTTGAACAACTTATTGTTAGGTGCCATTTGAGTCAGGTCTGACTCATAGCAACCCTCTGTACAACAGAACAAAACACTCCCTGACACTGAGTCATGCCTGGCACTATGTCAGTGCTTCTCTGCTATTCATAGGGTTTTCAATGGCTAATTGTTTCAAAAGTGGGCTGCCAGGTCCTTCTCCCATTTTTGCAGTGCTGGGGATCAAACCCAGGGCCTCAAAGAACATAGAGCAGGGTTCTACCAACTGAACTAAACCCCAGCATTTGAACATACCAATAAAAATCCAACTTAGTTTTCACAGAAATAACTCTGTTGCTTTTTATTAAAAAATGAAATATTTTATACATACAGAAAAGCTTAGATTATTTTACAGCCAACATCCATATATATCCCATCTAGACTGTACATGCAACATTTCGGCCTATTTGCTTTTTCAAATATCTATTTCTTGTCCATTTATTGGTCTTTGATCCATTTCAAAGCAAATTAGAGACACCAGTGTGCTTCCTGCTAAATACTTCCACCTATGCATCATTAATTAGAGTTCAACATTTGTTTATGTCAAACTTACATGCTGTGGAATGCAAAAATCTTCAGCATATCATTCTATGAGCTTTGGCAAATATGCACACCCCTGTATCTGGAACTCATGTGAGGCTGTAGAATAGGACCATCAATCCAGATGGTTCTCTCCAGTCCCTTCCCAGCAACCTGTGTTCTCACCACAGATTAGTTTTGCCCTTCCTAAAACTTTTTGTTTTGTTTTGTTTTGATAGTACTTGGGGTTTGAATGCAGGGCCTCGCAAACATTTTGCAAAGTGTTCTACCACTGGGCTGTACCCCTAGCTGCTTTTTTATTTTTGGGACAGGGTCTCACTAAATTGTGAGGCTGCCTCTGGCCTCCAACTTATGACCCTCCTGCCTTTACCTCCTGAGTCACTGGGATGACAAGGTGGTGTCATCATGCCCTCCTCTAAAACTTCTTGTGAATGGAATGATGTGGCATGTACCCCAGAGTACCCAGCTTCTTTTGCTCAGCATGAACACTGAGATTTATGTGACATAAATTCAATGTTGATTCATCCATGATATGGCAGCTGTTTTCATTTTATACCCATAATTTCATCTATTTGTATATTAAATTGAGTGGTTGCAACAACAAGATCAACAGGCACAAGCAGGTTTGGAAACAAGCGCAGCCACCTCTTGGTAAACTTGAAGCTGTGGTGGGATGGCAGAGGTTCCCATGTGGAGCTGGTCACAGGATATTGAGCATTTTTTCATGTGTTTCTTAGCCCTATGAACTTCTTCATCTGAAAATTGTTCATTTATCTTGCCCACTTCAATTCCCATTAAAATTCCAATGATAGACTTTGCAGAAATAGAAAAAATACTCCAAAAATTCATATGGAAACACAAAAGATTATGCATAGCCAAAATAATCTTAAGCTGCAAAACTAGTGCAGGTGGGATCACAAGACCTGACTTTAAAGTATACTACAGTGCTATAGTAGCAAAAACAGTTTGTTACTGGCACAAAAATAGGCCTGAAGACCAATGGAACAGAATTGAAGATCCAGCCATACACTCACACAACTACAGCCACCTGTTTTTGACAAAGGGGCTAAGGATGCACAATGGAGAAAAGATAGCCTCTTCAACAAATGGTGTTAGGAAAACTGGATATCCACCCACAGAAAAATGAAAACAGACCTGTATCTCTCAATTTGCACAAGAGTCAACTTGAAATGGATGAGACCTCAACATAAAACCAGAAACTTTAAGCCTATTGGAAGATAGGAAACATGCTCCAAAACACAGGCATAGGAAAGTATTTCCTTAATAAAACTCCAATCACTCAGGAAATGGCACCAAGAATTGACAAATGGGATTATATGAAATTAAAAAGCTTCTGTACAGCAAATGAAACAACAGAGTAAAGAAAGAGCCCACTGAATGGGAGAAAATCTTCACATCCTGGATGTCTGACAGAGAACTAATTTCTAGAGTTTATAAAGAACTCAAGAAAGCAAATCCCAAGGCAACTATGTAGTGTTTTCAATGGCTGGTTGTTTTGGGAGTGGGCTTCCAGGTCCTTCTCAATATCCTCCAGAACTTGGTATTCCCAAACAGCCTCTCATCCAAGGACTAACCAGGCTTAGCTTCTGAGATCTGACGGATGCTAGGGTGGTATGGGTGCAGAGTTAGTATGTAGGCTGATCAGTTTAAAAGGTTAGTCAGTTCCCCGTTTTACCACTAGGTGTCGGCACAGACTTGGCTAAAATAGTACCACTTACTTTCCCAGCAAGGAGGCCAAAGAAGACTAAACAAGAGGGTCTCTGTGATGGGGAAACTGAGGCCAGAGAGGGACTGAGTCATGAAAACAGGTCTTGGATCTGAACCTAGCTCTCCTGCATCCTTAAAGGCCATAGTTGGGAGGGACTGTAATAGTTTAAATGTGTCTTGCAAAAGTGTATGTTAGACACTTAACCTCCACATTCATATGTTAATGATATCTGGAGGTGGGCATCTGGGGAAGTCCCCAGGATTAAATGAGGTTATGAGAGGGAGGCCCTCCTGATGTCCTTAGTGGCTTTGTAAGAAGAGGAAGAGAAACCAAGCCTTGTCTCACCATGATGTCTTCCTCTGTTATGTGGCAGCAAACAGGCCTCCCCCAGATGCTAGTAGATGCTAGCGCTATGCTCTGGGATTCCCAGCCTCCAGATCCATGATCCAGGCAAACTTTTTTCCTTTATAAATTACCCAGCCTCTGAGACTCAGTTATAGCACCAGCAAACAAGCTAAACCAGAAGTCTTCCCAACCAAGGCTCCTACAGCTTACCCAGCCCCTGAGATCATCCATTTCTGCCACTTGTAATAATAGGTTACTGTGAGTGCCATGAGACAGGTGCTATTCTAAACACTTTAAAGTATAAACTTATTGAGCCCCTTGTTGTTGTTGTTAGGTGTCATCAAGTGGAGTTCAACTCATAGTGATCCTCTTAGGGTTTTCAATGGCTGATTGTTTGGGGATTGCTTCAGGAGTGGATTGCCACATCCTTCTCCCATTTTTGCAGTACTGGGGATAGAACCCATTTCCTCAGAGAGTGCAGAGCAGCACTCTACCAATTGAGCCAAATCCCAGCCCAACTGAGACCCTACAAATGACTATATCAGATAGTGTCTAATGTTTTCTCCACTTGCAGATGGGGAAAGTAAGACATAGAGAGGTTACTTGCTCAAAGATATGCAGCTAGTAAACGTAAAATATGAATAAACCACAGCATTCTGGCTACAATCTGTGCTATCCCAGAGCTTACTTCTTTCTTTGATCATCTTGGCAATAAGGTTTCTTGTTGTTGTTAGGTGCTGTTGAGTTGGTGTCCGATTCATACTGACCCTACATACAACAGGTGAAACAATATTGTCAGTGCTTCTCTGCTATTCATACAGTTTTCAATGGCTGATTGTTTTTGGGGGGTGGGTTGCCAGGTCCTTCTCCCATAAAGTTTATTACACTTAAAATCTTTTGATATCACATAGATTTTTTGGTGCTTTAACATTTAATTTTTGTTCCAGATCATGGATCTGGAGGCTAGGAATCCCAGAGCATAGCGCTAGCATCTACTAGCATCTGGGGGAGGCCTGTTTGCTGCCACATAACAGGGAACAGGTTGAATTTCCTGAATTTAATAAGAAAGAAATGGTGACCAAAAAAAAAAAAAAAAAGAATTGTCCAATAGAGTGATGGTAGAAAAGTAGGTATTGTAACTTCACAAAACATCCTATTCATAACATTTGTTTCCTGATTCTTGGTTACTTAGCCCCAAATTTGCCATCCACTTCCAATTGAATTCCATAAACCAAGTTACCAGCTAAATCAGGCTTGGAGAATAAGAAAGGGAAGAGCTTGGCCTTTCATTCATTCACTCATTCGTGCACTCATTCAACACTTACTGCCTTCTTCCTGCCAGATGCAAAATTGAGCCCTGCTACCAAAGAGCTCGGGGTCTTATGGGGCTCAGCAGCCACTAAATGCTGGAGCCACAGTATTGCTTCTTCACCCACCTCCCCAGGCTGCAGGTGATACCTGTTTTCTCCAGTCTCTATGCCAAGCATAGTGCCTGGCACAGCTCAGGTGCTCAATTAATATTTACTGGCTGAATGCAAAGGCTTCATGAAGGAGGTGGCATTTGATCTGGGGCTTTGAAGACTGGAGAGGACCTTGACGTGTAGACAGAGGAAGAAAATAAGTCACAGAGTCATTTTAGAAAGATTGCCCTGGCTGCTGCGTGGAGGATGATGGTTCCAGGTGAGATGGGAGACAGAAGAACAGAGAGGAGACTGGCACAGGGTCCACGGATGGGAGGATGGTGGCCTACACCAAACTTTGGCAATGGGGACAGAAAGGGCCTTGAGGGAGTGATCAGAAGGAAAGGACAAGACTTGAAAGTGGAGGAGAGGAAAGCAACAGTCCCGGGGGAAGTCTGGTGTTGGGGGTAAGTTGGGGAGGCCTTCGCATGAAGTTGTGGTATGTTTAGCAAATATGGGGGCAGGAAGGCTTTCTAGGTCCCTCAAGGTCCCAGAGCCTATATTTTTCTGCCACCTGGAACTGAGCACAGAGGGAAGAGTAGGCCTGAGGATGGAGAGAAAAGAGGCTGGCTGAGGGAGAAGCCTGCCTCCCTTTCTCCAGTGTTCTAGAGCCTCAAGCAGAAGGTTGGCACGGAGGCCTTGCCAAAGGCCAGACCTGGCATGTGGGTACTGGAAGGTGGTGTCCTCCCAAACAGACCTTCTGATCCTTTCTCAGTAGCATGGGTAATGTGCTCGGGGATGGTGAGATGCTTACTTTTATTATGTATGTTTTTCTTGAGATATAATCTACATAAGAAAGTTCCCTGACCTTAGGTATAGCTTGATAAGTTTCTACCCATGTAATCACCCATGTGATTAAGATATGGTCCTCAGCCAGGCGCATGCCTGTAATCCCAGCGATTCGGGAGGCAGAGGCAGGAGGACCGCAAGTTCAAGACCAGAGGCAGTCTGCATAATTTAGCGATACCCTGTCTCAAAAAAGTAAAAGAATGGGCTGGGGGTACTGCTCAGTGGTACAACACTGGCAAACCAAGCAACCATGAGACCCTGGGTTCAACCCCCAATACTACAAAAAAATTAAAAAAAAAAAAAAAGATATGGTCCTTTTCCACTATTGTGATTATTACCACCATAGGTTAGTTTCACCTGTTTGCCCTTGAACTATTAATGAACAGAATCACACAGTATGTACAGTTTAGGGGGCTGACTTCTTTTAGCCCACATACTATACTCTTCTATACATACTATTTGTCAGATTAATCCATGATATTGCATATAGCAATAGTTTGTTCTTTTATATGTAAAACATAGAACCATTGTCTCTCAAAATCCAGAGGGGATTGATCTAAGACCCCTATGGATACTAAAATCTAAGGATGTTCAAGTCATTCTTCCATATGCACATTCTCCTATTGTTGTTGTTAGGTACCATCAAGTCAGATCCAATTCATAGTGACCCTAAGTACAGCAGAATGAAACACTGCCCAACACTGTGCCATGCACATGATTTTATGTTTGAGCCCACTGTTGCAGTCACTGTGTTTCTTCTCATTTGGGGTCATGCCACATAAGCAACTGGAGGTCCCAGGGGTTTTAATCCATTCCCATCATTAAGGTCAACTCCATTTTGAGGAGGTAGCTGTTCCCCAGTTGTGTTTTGAATGCCTTATAATTCAAGTCATTCATATAAAACAAAGTAGCATTTGTAAATAACCTATGTGTATTTTCCCATATATGTTAAATCATCTGTAATATCATCTCTAGATTACTTATGATTTAACATATATGGGAGAATACATGTAAATGCTATGTAAATGGTTGATATACTGTATTGTTTAGAGAATGACAAAAAATTCTGTACTTGCTCAGTACAATTGCAATTTTTTTCTGAATATTTTCAAACTATTTTGAAAATTTGGATGCAGAACCTGTGGGTGAAGAGGGCCAACTGTATTCCATTGGATGAACATGCCACAATATTTTGATCCATTCTCCTATTGATGGACACTGGGTCCTTCTTTCTTTCCCTCTTTCCTTTTTCTCTTTCTTTGCAGTACTGGGGGTTAGACCTAGGGCCTCACACACACTAGGCTCTACCACTGAGTCAGGTCCCCAGCCCCTTTTTTATTTTTTATTTTAAGACAAGTTCTTGCTAAGTTGCACAGGCTGCCTTTAGCTTCAAACTTGAGATCCTCCTGCCTCAATCTCCCTAGGATTACAGGTGGGTGCCACAACACCCAGCTGACACTGGACTATTTCTAGACCAGTTGAGCTAGGAATTAATCTGCCACAAATATTCTTGCACAAGTCTTTGTGGAGACATAGGCATTCATTTCTCTTAGGGCAATACCTAGGAGTGGAAATTCTAGGTCACAGAATTAGTGTATGTTGAGATTTAGTAGACAGTTTTCTGAAGTGGTTGTACCAACCAAGCCAGGAGGAACTGCAAGAACTTTAGCTGCTCCAGACCCTTTCCAGTGCTCAGCCCACCTCTTCTGCTAAACAAGAGCTTCCACTACAAGTCTTCTCTTTCCCTCCTGTGTTGTATACCAAGTGTGCATGGCATGGACACACTGATCTCTTAATCCACAGGATGATGAGACACCACATCCAGGTTCATTTGGAGTCTCAGCTAGAGGAAGAGTAGCCATCTCCCTAACTTGAACGTGACACCACGAACTAGGGTGGCCACCTTGGGAGCATGAACATGAGGAATACAAGGACAATAGAGATGGAAGGAAGCTTGGTCCGTAACAACATTGCCAAGTCACTCCATTTACCTGCCACTAAGTGGCAGACCATTTATATTTATATTTTAAGCCAATAACCCAGCCTCTCTTCTAAGCTCCCATCTCAGAAAACTACCCCTTTACCCTCCCCGTTGCCCAGCCATTTCACACACAGCTAACCTCTAAAAGCCAAAACTTCTGATCCTCTCGCTCAGCCTGTTTTTCCCTCAGGCTTTTCCACCTTGGTCAGGGGCTCCTTCACCCCTTCATTTCCTCTGGCCTTGCACAACTCCTCGTAGTCCCTGGTTTCTTAGCCTAAGGACATCTACCCAAGGAGGCTCCACCCATAACCCTCACCAGACATTGTTGTGTTGTTGTTTAGGTGCCATCCAGTCCCTATGTACAACAAGCAAAACAACTATTGTCAACTAAAGCACCATTGTCAGTGCTTCTCTGCTGTTCATAGGGTTTTCAATGGCAGATTGATTTTGGGGAGTGGGTTGCCGGGTCCATCTCCCAAGTCTCCAGCACCTGGTGTTCCCAGGTGGTCTCCCATCCAAGTATTAACCAGGCCCGACCCTGCTTAGCTTCCAAGATATGACGGGATCTTTGGATACCATAAGGCTACGGCTGCAGGCTCACCAGACATTAGGACCCCATTAAGTTCTCATAAGGGGCTGAGATTTAGTTCAGTTAGTAGAGCGCTGCACTGCAGTCTCTGAGGTCCCAAGTTCAATTCCCAGCACCGCAAAAATGGGAGAAGGGCCTGGCAATCCACTCCCAAGGCAATCCCGAAACAGTCAGCCATTGAAAACCCTATAAGGGTCGCTATGAGTCGGATACGACTCGATGGCACCTAACAACAACAACAACAAGTTCTCATAATCCTCTTTACTTTCCCTCACAGGACTTTACACGATACATAATTATGGACTGATCTGATTTAAAGTATCAATACATAGTGATTACTGGACTATAGTCTCTCCTCTTCATCCCAACACTCACTCAGGAGACTATGAGCACCTCCAGGTCAGAAGCAGAAGCATGTCACTACTTCCTTGCTTCTAGCACTGCGCATGCACATACTAGGCGCTCAAGGAATGTGCCTAATTAGCTAATAAATGAATACGCTGACTCATTCCGCCGGTAACAAACCTTAGCTAAGCATTTCATTAGACAGAGGGAAGCCAAGAGTCTGGTGGGCAAGTGGCTGGTATGCCCAAGGTACGGGGCAAGGAAGGCGCAGGGACAAGTTTTGAGCCTGTATCTCTCCCTTAGAAGAAAGGGCAAGAGAAAGGGCGGACTTTAAGTCACGAGAAAGTTTTTCCGGAGTGCCAGGGTCGCAACACCAGTGAGCTCACCTGCTAGAGACTAAGCTACACCCGCTGGGTTCTCTACAAGTAAAGATCACAATCTGCTGCATATGCATGAGGGGACCACGGGCTCTTGGTTCGGGGCTGCCCATGTTGCGCCTGATTAAAAAGTTCTCCATGCTTGAAGACCTCGATGTCTTAAACTTCCATAAAAATACGTAGAAATCTCTTAAATGATCCTCTGTGCCAGATACTTCGGGAAAAGCAGGAGATAGCGCCTCCGCCTTAGGACATTGGGTTAGGCGTCCGCCGTGGACCGCCCAATCCCAGGAGGGGTCCTCGGCCGGCTTGACTAGAAGACGAAGGGGGCGTCTCCCCGGCTTCTGCGGCGTCGGTGGCGAGTTGAGGTGGACTGAGGCTGCGGCAGCGACGGTTGACAGTGGCGGCGGCGCCATGGCAGGGCTCGCAGGTACCGTGGCGTCAGCCTGCTGGGGGCGGGATGAGAGGCCCTCAGTGCGGCTGCGCCGCCATGTTGTCCCTGTGGGGTCACCTTAGGCGTCGCTCGGTCCTTCACTGGGGTTTTCCTTCCGCGCACCCGGGGTTGGGGACACTCCTGTCCGGCGTCAGGTGATCTCCTGGCTTCGCCCCTGCTGGGGTTCTGAGTGGGGTGGGTCCCTTCCCGACCCCAGGGCGGGTCACCGGACTCCTGGGTTTTCGCTCCGGCCTCCAAGGTCAGCGCCTTCCGGGATGGGGCCAGCAGAGCCGGGGGTCGGGGATGACCACCACCTCTTCGGCCCCCGTCCCATGGCAGGGGGCCCAGCTTGTGAGAGGGAGGCTTGTCATTCTTTCCCCGTCACTTCAGTTGCTTTTTTCTCAATCCGAAGGGGTTTGCGGGAGAAAGGAGAAAAGGACCCCGAGCCCCCGCTTTTGGTGTCTGCGGTGATTGGGGGACGCTCTGCTTCAGGTCTTGGGTACCTCTCACTTCCTCTAACTTTACATCAAGTCTGGACACCCGTTCCCCGTCCTCCAGTATGTGGGGAGTGGCCCTCAAGGGCAGCTGAAGGAACGGAAAGCCCGTCACACATGGCGTGGAAAAGAATGGGGGATGGGGACAGCTGCTTTTTCCTTCCCCGTTTCAAACTTCCTTTAGTTTCTTTCCAGGCCTCCGTGTCCCTTTTCAACGATAAATGTTGGAAAATGTTGTCTCTCCTAGAAAAGAAACGGCCTTTCTGTTTATAGGTTCGGATCCTCTCTTTTGTCCCTTTTAGGGAATTGGTGTGTTGGGGACGGCTTCTCTGCCCTGCCTGACATGGTCCAACCATCCCATCAGCCTTCTGGACGGCAACACGAAAAGCCGAGACCAAAAACAGTTCCAGCTTAAGTGCTAATGCCAAGCTTTTGCTTGTTTGTTTTAAATCAGAGATTAATGTCAAGCACATCTGTTAAAAGATTCCATTGCTGGAAGCCTGTTCTGTTTCCAGTGATTAGATCAGTTGTGTACCTGAAGTAGGTTTTCTTACGGTTGCTACCACAAACAGTTTAACCTTTTATCTGTAATATGTTGTTTCAAAGAGGAATCTGAGTTAGGCTGTCTTTCTTTGTTGTTCTTTGATACACGTGCATTCCATTTCAAGCTGTCATTGTGTGATATACCAAGAGCCATGTGTTGCCTTCCTCTCTGACTTCCAGCTCTGGAATGCTCAGGAATCTAGATACTGCTAGAGATGGGTCCTATGGGAGAGAGAGAACAGAGAATATAGGGGATCATTTCCAGAGAAGAGGGTGACAGTGTGCCTCAGGGGCATATGGAGGAAGTCAGGGGTCACCCCAGAAGGAGACTGTTACTAGACTATAGTTGTGTCTCAGTGCATGTGTACACACGTTTAAAATCTCAGGGGATATTAACTGCAAGTTCAAAATCTCCCTTTGGGGTGTTGGCTCCTAAGGAGATACAAGTTTAAAAATAGGTATCTACTAAGTGGCTCACAGACCTGCTGCCCTGTCTAGCTCCCCCATCCAGTACTAAGTATTGTTGCTGGCCCTATAGCTGACACTCAAGAAACTTGTCCCTGCCCTTCAAACAGACATCCCTTCCTTTAATTACAGTTTAGATACTCCACAGATAAAGGGAACAGTGTACCTAATGCCTCCATACCTCTGAAAGTTGTAGTACCTCCCCCTATTTCAATTGGTTAGGCTAAGGAAATAACAGTCTTCTCAGACATTGGTCCCAAGGGTCTCACCTGTTGCTGGAGTCCCACAAAGCCCTTCCAGTCCCTTCACAATTCACCTACTCTGTTCTTGGCCTTGTGGGAGCGGGGGTGGCAATGGTTTAGGGATACGGACATTTGCTTTGCATGCTAAGGGCTTTGCAATAAAACAACATCCCATTGCTCTCTGAGAGAATAAAATGTTTTTAATGATATAACTTGTGTAAAACATTTTATAAACAAGGTATGTTTGGGCCAGACTTGTAGACTTGCATGGAGATGGAAGGTGAGCACATTCATTCTGTCTTCTTTGGTGACTTCAATTTGCTGTCAGGGCAGGAAAGTTTGGGGGGAGGATGAAAGTGAGTAGTGGATATTTCACATTCCGGTCCACCCATGGGGTGCAGGCCACCACGACAGCCTTTCCTGGAAGTCGTATCATCTCACCTTGCCACACTCAGCCCTGCTGATGGGTGGATAGAGGAAAATGGCTTTGCCAAGATCATCTGGAGAGCCCTGGGGTTACCAGCAGCCTCTTGCCTTATGGGGATGGGGGAGACAGGCTGTGCTGTGTCCAGAGCAGCCAGACCCTTCTAGGCTTCCTTGGCCTGCCTCCATGAACATGGCTGTTGTCTGACTTGGGCTAAGGGGTGGGTCAACCATCATTGAGAACATATATTGAAGTATGTGCACTGTTCTGGGGTTTAGTGTGGAAAACCACAGAAACTCCCAGTCTCCAGGCCTGCCAAAACATGGGCTTCAGGAGGAAGTAGGTGTGGGCATTGCAGCTGATGAGTCACCCTGGGGCAAGAGGATACCTACCTCACCTTCAGGCTAGAGTAGCAGCTGTGGCCATCCTACTAAGGAAGACAGAGTTTCAAATTGTACATCCCACCCAAGTACTGATGAGTCCTGACTCCCACTTTGATGGTGAAACATTTTTAGTATATGGGGGCTCGCCAGGATCATGGCTGGGAACAATATAAGTGAGGGATGGGAAGTGAGCTTGCTGGGTAGCTTAGGCTGATTTGATTGATGGCAAAGAAAGACTAGGCCATTATCTGCACCCCTTCCCCCCATAATTCTATTGTGATGCTGAACAAAGTTGCGGGTGTTTTTAGAGGCGCGGATGATTGGGCTGAGGAACTTAAGGGGCTTGCTTAGTGGACGGAAACATGATCAGATTCAAGGGGCTGAGGTGCTTTGTGCTGCATAGTGTTTGTGACAACTGTGACTAAGGGATTTGAGGAAGTGGCAGGAAGAGAGATTTATGGCCTTCCTTGGTATTCACCCAGGAACAGGTGTGTAGTGACAGGGATAAAGCCAGAGATGAGGTTGAACAGGTGGCAGGGCCATTTGGTGAAGCAGTCAGCTGACCCCATGTAAAAAGAGCCCTGACTCACTGAAGAGGGGTCCACAGCAGCCAGCCCACCCTCCCTGACGTGATTGTAGGGAAGATCCAGGCCATGGACCTGGTAAGGACCCTAAGGATAGGGTCAGTAATGCTGAGAAAACCAGGGAGCCCAGCAGTGGGGAGGGAGGTCAGAGATAGCATCAAGAGCAGACAGGATAGCTTTGGGGTGGTCCTGGGGCTTACAGCTTTAAGCTGGGTAGAAGAGATGCCATATGACCCCTTCTATCCCAGCCTACTATCCAAGCCAGTGTCCCCCATGCCCAGTACCATTTCCTTGGTGCTCCTGGATAGAGACCTGAACTATGGCTTTATGCTCTGAAGTCACCCCACTGGCCTACTACCCCATTTTGAGGCCCATTCTCTCCTACCTTTTTTCCCTTCTCCCATCTTTCCCAGAGTGATGCCCTGTCACAGCCCCTTATCCTAGGAGCACAATGAAGGCACCTGCTCCCTTGGGTAGGGGGAAGTGGTCCCTAATTCCAGGACAAGTGAGTATGTCACCTGTCCTCTTTGAGGAGGGTAAGTGGTCCTTTATCTCAGGACAGTGTTGAAATGGGGCTGGGTGTGTAAGAGTCCCAGTTTATCCCCATTGTGTTGCCCCCCCACCACCAAGCAGTGTGCTCACTGCACAATGGGCACAACACCCCAGTCTTAAGAATGTATGTCGCTGTCACAGAAGAATTCACAAGGGACAACTTTTTGGTGCGCCTCCACCACTCTGCGGGGTCCTAGGACACTGTGCAAGGTGGGGGAGGTACTGTTTTTTATTTTTTGTAGAGGTGGTCCCTGTCCTCCAGGAGCTTACAGTCTAGCTGGGGAGACACATCTAATGCACACATAAACAATCAGTACAATTAGCGATTACCACAATATTGACCACAACTGCGTGAGACCAGGGAAAAGCAAGATCAGTGAGGGGCAGGGGATTTTGGAGAAGTGTTTTAGTAAAGATGGGATTGTTTTCTAGTCAAGTAGATCCAAATCAAGTGACACATTCTGTGGGGCTGGGGTGGGCTTGGGAGACAGTGGGGGAAAGGGGGAATGAGGGAGCAAAGGCAGCAAGGCTGGAATGCACGTGCCCCAGGCATGGGACAGCAAGAGGGCCCCGCTCAGTTTCTTAATCCTCCTCCTGTCTTGCCCATGCCCTCCAGTCCCGCTGCATGGGCACGAAGTTGGTGCCTTCTCAGCTGCATTGAAATTCAGGGCTTCGGCTGGTGATGTCAGAATGTCCGTTCTGCTGGGTGGTGTGGTGTTTGAATCTCCATAGTAGGGCCTGCTGGCATGGCCGTGGCTTGTCGGCTAGGATGGCGCTGTTCACCTTAGTCCAGATCAGAATGTGGTGCCTATGCCCAGATCTGGGGGGTTGCTCCCTCTATCCCCCCTCCTCCCCCGAGCCGCCCAGCAGTGGGACCAGGGCAAAGGGGCTGGGAAGGGATCTGGTTTCGTCGTTGTCCTCATTGTTGATGCTGCTTCTCTGGGGGGCCTACCAGCCCCTCACTGACCTTGGCAAGTGCTCCTCTGGCGAGGGAGCACAGGGGACCCCCCATTCCTGCGCGGCACTGGCTCCCATGCTGGGCGAGATGCACAGGAGCACCTGATGGTACGGCCGCCCAGGGCTGGGAGCTGGGGCCTCAGTTGGGGGCCCGCTGCCTGCGCTCCCCCAGCACCTGCCGCCCGGTCCGGGACACCGTGTACGCCAGCTTCTGCAGGGAGTACCTGAACACCTGTGGTGAGAGACCCAGGCCCCGCCCTTAGTGGAGTGCACCTGCAGCACTGCCATGGCGTTGCTGTGCCCACCCCCTCCCCACCCCCAGCCCCGCCCGCCTGTCCAGTGTAGGCCAGAGAGGCGGGCCCGGGCGAAGCTTGTCCACGAGTCAGGGCAGCTGGAGCTTTTCCAACTGTGCTGAGAGCTGCATGGCCGCAAGCTTATTGGACCCACAACTTAGGTATACCTCACTTCTCGCAATGGGCTGTGTCCCTGGAGGATTTCGAAAAGCGAATCCTACCCAGTAAATGCAGCATTCCAGGAACACCTTGAAGGAAATATGCGATTCCTTTGGCAAAGGATTCTTTTAGCAGGGAATTCTTCCTGCAAAGGGAGCTTCTAGGGTAAATGATTTTATGGGCAAAGCACTTTCTTCTGATTTATTTTTATGCAAAGCACTCTGCCTTTTTTTTTTTTTTTTTTTTCCCCATAAAGCGATTTGTCCTTTTTTGGAAGCGCTTTTTTCCTCTTAATTATTTTATTCAAAATTTTTTCATCAGATTCATTTCTTCCTGTTAGCGCCTTTGTCTAATTTTTTTTCTGCAATGCGCTTTTTATCTAATGCGATTTTTTTCTTACCAAGTGCTTTTGTCAGATATCTTTTTCCTGCAATGCGCGTTCTTCTCTATTTTTCTTTTAATTACTTTTTCTCTAATTTGTTATGTAGTTCTTCTGTGGAGTTTTTTCCTGAGAAATGCCTTTTTCTAACTTGTTTTTGTCCCACCTCTGCGTGTGTGTGTGTGTGTGTGTGTGTGTGTGTGTGTATTTTTAAAAGAAAAATTTCCCGCAATGCGCAATTTTTTAAAGCGGAAAATTTTTGCCAGGCGAACAGTAAAGTCTTGTAACACAACCGCCCCGCCTCCCTCCTGGGGTCGAGTCTAGGCATAGCGGGTTTTTCTTACCACATAGGTCGCTAAAAGCCTCGGCGATCGTCCGCAGCGGGCAACCGCCGCCCCCAGAGTCTTTGTTCCCGGGCGGGCGCGGGCACACTGGGAAGGGTCTGTGCCAGGAGGTGGGCGCAGGGAAAGGGCGGGAGCACGCGGTGCCACAGCGGCAATTAGGCAGGCAGGGATCGCGGCAATTGGGATAGGATGGGTTCGGGAGGCGGCAATACGCGTTGCGGGGTCAGGGTGCGCGCATTTGGAGACCTCTCGCACCCTGAGCCCCAGCACGCTTACCTGCAGCAGCACACGGAAGATGTACCAGCCGATGATGAGCAGTTCAGCTGAGGCTGCCGCCACTGCCGCCATGGTTCTAAGATTGATGGGTGGTTGGTTGAGTGCAAGGGTTCGCCGAGATCTGCTGGTCTTTCAGAGTCTGCTGTTGGGCGTACTGCCGCAGCCGCGGCAGCCGCGCCTTAAGTACCCTCCCGCAACCGAGCTGCGCATGCGCAATTGGGGGGCTGTTCACGAGGAGGGGTGGCCGGGGGCGCTCCTCATTCGCCAGGAGAGAAAAAAAAATCCATCTCCTCTTTCCGCACCGACCCCCACCTCCTGAGTCCCATCTTAGCCCCCTTCCAGAAGATTCCACCGTGCCCGCTTTTGAATTTCGGTATAAAACCAAGGGGCGTCACCACTCTGGGTAGAATGTAGCGTGTGGGTAGGGGGGTGCAAGCCCCTTGGTGCGACGTCCCCCTCTCCAAGCCTTGGTCTGCAGATTTGTGCCCCGTGTCCAGTGCCGCGCCGGAATGTTCCTCCTGTATAGATGGAACACCGAAGTTAGGGAGGGGTCGTCTGTCCCATAGAGCAAAAAAGGTACCACTTCCAGGAACCTTCTATCACTGCCCCATCCTCAGCATTCTCCCTAATATTCAGTGAGTTTTAAGCCTGTATCCTTTGCTTTATGAGCGTCCCTGAGCATGTAACCCTTCCCTGATTCTTTGCTTCCGTTTCTTATGGTAGCGACGAGACCGGGATCTGCGGCAGCCGCGGTGTCAGTGGCTGCTATAGGGAGCTTGGCCACGGCACTACGCTCTGGGTGCAAAAGTAGTACTAACTACTCTGGGAGGAATGCGGGAAAGATTGGCGCCCTTTGTGTGTGAGAAAGGAATGAGCTTTACCAAGAAGTGGTCAAACTGTGCTTGGGAATACTTTTCTGTGGGGCAGATCCAATCAACATCTGTCTTCCGCTCCCCTCCCCCAGTCCCTGGTAGGTTGCCTCAGTCAGCGTGGTTCTTTGTACCCCTTGCATTAGTCGGCTAGAGCACCGAGCCGGGTTTCGCTACAGCCGCCCAGGGTTATGGCTACCGTAGCCCAGTTTCAAGGTGAAGCCAGTCACTCTCACAGTGTCTTTCTTGCCGATCTCTAGTGGAACTAGGACTTTGCGAGTTCTGTTGGAGCGCACATCTTACAGTTCCTTTTCAGAGAGGTTGTCCTACGGATCCCTCTCGGAGAGCCCATCCCGCGGGTCCCTCATGGAGCCATGCTTTGCAGGCGGGAAAACCAAATGACAGTCTTTAAGCAGAGTTCCTGCAGGCTGGCAATACCACTCCTCCAGGAAGCTACCTGGCACAGAGACCAACTGGCGTTTGCCCCTGTGTGGGTAGGAAGTTAAATTTGATTAAAAGCTTGTAGAGGTCAGATTCTATACAGTGCCAGCAGCAGATGGAGGGGTAATGATCCAAGCGAGTTCAGTTTGGACAAAGTAGCATGGTGATTTTTTTTTTTTTTTTCCCTGCACTGACTTTCGAAGAAGTTAGCCAGTTTTGGCAAAATGACACTGGGCTATTTGAAAAGGCAAGCTTGGCCCAGGCTGCCATCTTACAACTAAATATTTGGTGCCACTTTTACTGTGCCTGCCGGGATCGGAGGATCCATTGCCTGTCATCTCCAAGCTAGCAGTGTACTGCTGATTGCTTTAACTTGTCACTCACTCATTGTTGAGCACAGCTCCTACCGCTGTGAAAGAGAATAGATACAGAATTCTTCCTTACCGCGCAGGGGCACAGCACAGAGCCATTGGTGTCCTGTGGCAACCACAGGACGGTATTGTGAGGTCTGGGCCCTTTGAGGACGGGCCGCAGCCCCAGGAAGCGATACATGATCTCTGCTGGGCAGGGCCCAGGCAAAGCCAGTCCACTGTGCAGACCGTGCCAAAGAGCCCTCCCGGGGAGCCCCCAATACAAGCCCAGGGGAGATACCCCAGGAGGCTTCCCGAACTGGTGACTAGAAAGACCTTCCATGGGTGGGCAGGGAGGAAAGGGCATTCACATTTTACTGTTGTTAACCATGATCCATTTTCCCAAATAAGTATACATTCTGTTCCTGTTTTTTTGTTGTTTGTTTTTGTTTTTATTTTGTTTTGTTTTTTGTCTGTCTGTTCTTTGTCTGTTTGTCTGTTGTGTTGACTTTTCTCTTCAGGATCCCTGCTGCCTTGGTGATCCCGGGCTGACAGCCAGAGAGCACAGCGGCTCAGCTCCTGGAGAGAGGGTCGAAGAAAGCGGAGGCAGCCGCCTGCGCCCGCTGGCTCCCATTAGGTCGGTTCCTGCAGCGGTGTCCGGCAGCCTTGGCGAAGGCCCTGCCCAGCAGAGATCATGTATTGCCTCCAGTGGCTGCTGCCCGTCCTCCTCATCCCCAAGCCCCTCAACCCCGCCCTGTGGTTCAGCCACTCCATGTTCATGGGCTTCTACCTGCTCAGCTTCCTCCTGGAGCGGAAGCCTTGCACAATTTGTGCCTTGGTTTTCCTGGCAGCCCTGTTTCTCATCTGCTATAGCTGCTGGGGAAACTGTTTCCTGTACCACTGCTCCGATTCCCCACTTCCGGAATCGGCCCATGACCCTGGCGTTGTGGGCACCTAACGGCTGCCCTGTTAGCTTTCTAAGGAAGCCGAAGACGGGAGGGGAGGCATTGGTGTAGGTCATAAAGCATTGGAGTTTTCAAGTCCCGCAGCCCTGCGGGTTGCCACATTCCTGACTGCGCCTTTTTGGCCTGCGATGTTTTATCCTTATAATGTGAATAATGGCACTGACCGGTGCTTTTATTGTAGAGTCCTGTAGTTGTGGGTGGTCTTGTGGTTGTGTGTGTTCTGTCCCCATTTGGGTCCTGGCTGGCTGGATAGCCATCCCTCTTGCTTCATTACTGCGAGGAGTCTACACCCATCCTGGTCAACCACCCTGTAATGACCTAGGTAGATAAAATGCCAGTCTCATTGTCACCTCTGGGACCCCTCCTTGTCAGGGTCTCCTATTTGGAACATTACTGACTCAGTCCCTCTCCTGATGCCGCTTTAGTTCTCTTCTGCCCATTTTCTTTTTTGGGGAGCACCTGTTCAACACAGGTTTTGTTTTGGTTTTTTGGGGGGGTTTGTTTTTTGTTTTTTGTTTTTGTTTTTGTTTTTGCACTTATCTTGTATTTGAAGAGATTGCTGACGCCCAAGAGCCTCGCTTTTTCATCCTTCTTTCCCTATTCAGCAGGCAAGACAGAAACATGTCTTGGCTGTTTGTTGTCTACAAACCTTCAATATTTTCTCCGTTTCATTTTTAAACGAAGCAACCAATAGACGTTGCTCTTTGACCTGGGTGTCTGGGATCTCCCGTTCCAGCCCAGCCTCACTCCCTTTGCCCTTCCTCCTGCATTTCTCAGCCATCCCGAGGGGGCCCTTCTGTGTCTCCTGTGCATGCTCTGCAGGATGGAGGTGGTGTGTTCTTGCAGACCCACCAGTCCCCAGCTGAGTGAATGGGAAAGTACTGTGTTTCATAGCAGTCATGATCCCCTCAGTAGGTATTTGGATATTTTTTGGTGTGCCCTGTATGTGTGTGTGTGCGTGTGTGTGTGTGTGTGTGTGTGTGTGTGTACAAATACACGTGCATATTCCTTTTGAAGAAGCTTTACAGAATGTGTTTTGATTTTGAGGTTTGGTAGTAGCTAGCTGTAGTAGGTGCTGCTGCAGTTTTTCTTTAGCATGGGGATTGCAGAGTGACCAGCACAGTGGACTCCAAGGTGGTTCAGACAAGATGGGGGAGCAGTGGCCATCATCCTCCCACCAGGAGCATCTTCGTTCCTGCACATATAGACTGTGCATTATGAAGACTACCCAGGAAGACTTTGTGACTGTCACTGGCTTTTTTCTTTCTCTGCGCTTCAGTAACAAGTGTTGACAAATGAGACTTTCTCCTGGCCCTTGCCCACTGGGGATCAGCATGGTTGTCCTTCCAGTCGCACCCATCCCTCTCTTGCCTTGAGGAGGGAGGGAGCTGGGCCAGGCAGGGGACAGAACTGGAGGCAGTCCATCTAGGGAATGGCACTGCAAGGCCACACTTGTGAAACATTTGGACTGCTGTTCTAGAGCTTTTATTTCTGGTGTGTTTGTTGCACAGCTGTTTGAAATGTTTAATAAAGCTTTATAAACTTTACTTTGTGGTTTTATGTGGCTGCAGTCCATTTGGGTCGTGGTGTTGGATTTCTGAGTTGGTGGGGGGCAGGGGGAAGCACAGAGGGGCTGAGTTCTTGGCGCCAGAGTACCTTAGCCCCCAAATTTGATCTGCTCTCTGGAGAACAGATGGTGGAGTTGAGGGAGGGGGAGCAAGGAGGAGGCCAAGTGGCCAACAGGAGGGAGTCTGAAAGTTTTCAGAGATGAGACCTTTGCGTTTCCCTGCTCCCATGGCTTCCCGCCTGAAATTGTTTCCCTCCATGGGAGATTTGAGTAACTGATCCCTTGACAAACAACTTAAAACAGCTGGAGATGTAATCATCAAGGATATTTATGGTGCTACTTTTGAAGTAAAAATAAAATGAAACCCCCTCCCATGTCATTTCAAGTGGAAAAATAAATAAGATTGGCTGTCCACCCAGCAGACCAGGCAATGGCAGGAAATTCGAGAGTGGTACTGTTGCGTGTCAAAGGTGTGCACATGCTCCCTTGGCCATGACCCATAAGACAAAGCAGGGAAGCTTGTCAGGGCGCTGGGCTGAGCATCCACCTCTGAGTCTCTTCTTTCATCCAGAATGCATAACCTAGCACTGCCTGCCCACGGTTCAGGGCTGTTGTAAGGAGTTACTGACAAATAACTCTGAAAGGGCTTCAGTAATTTTATGGAAGATTACTGGTTTTACCTAGACTTTTATTGCTGTAAAGTTGTGTGCAGTTTTCTCCTGCTCTTTTAAATTTCCCCACCGCTGCTTTCTCCCTTTTTTCATTCCTGGTGTTGCTGTTCTATGCTTTCTCTTCCTGGTTGAAACTTGCCAAAGATTTGTCTGCTTTAGAGGTGTTTCAGAGAACGAAACTTTTATCAGTCGTGTCTGCAGGGTATTTTTCCTACCTTATTCTTTGGTGCTTTTATCTCTGAATTCTTTTCTGAGTGTCTGGATTTGCTTTGTGGTTGTGCAGAGGTTTGACAAGCTGAGGAGTTGTACATATGGAAAAGATGATTTGTTCAAGAAACACTGAGAACCCTGTACCAGACTTGCTGGGGATTTCAGGGCAAGACTCAGGCTTGACTCTCCTGAACCTCATGATTCTACCCTAGTGGGAAGACTTAACAAAACAGACAGTTGCAAATTCCAAAAACAAACCAAACAAACAAAGGCCTTGTGTCCCTACTCTCCTGTGGAGGCACCTGGATAATAAATGAAGCCAAGATTGTTGCTTATTTTGCTCTCCCTCAGAAAGCAGCTTTCTGTTTTTGGTCAGACTACTTGAGAGTCACACAGACCTCCCTCTGAAGAATTTCTGGCCCTGTCCAAGGGGAGTGTGTATCCCACCCCTCCCACAGTGCCTGCCAAATTGGCATTCTGTCTAACCAGCAACACTTCCCACCTTGCCCAGCACTCTTCTCTTCCTGAAATGAAAAGAAAATTCCTCTGCTATAAAAGGAAGACCCCTGGGCCTTAGGAAATCTACATGCTGAACTTCCATAGCTCACCGTAGCTCCTGGTATGAAATAATTGCTCACATAGTGCCTACTAACCATGTACAAGACGCAGAGAGACCAAAGGCTGGGCTGCTTTGGCATGGTTCCCTGCTCTAGGCCTCAGTTTCCTTGTGGGTAAAACGTGGTCTTTGGAGCAAAGCCAGTTTTCCCATCCCTGGACCCACTTGAGGAAAGTGGGTGAGCTCTGAGTAGGTAGCAGGGTACTTTTGGAACAGCCTTCATGTGCTTTATGCCATGAGCCCAGATACTGCCTCTGTCAGGAAGTATTCCTGAGTTTTGCTTTTCCCTCTGGAAATCACTTTCCTAAAGCACCTCACTCAGCCTTCTATGGTGTGCTACAGCTGGTTCAAGGCAGACTTCCTGTTCCTCAGTGACTGAATTCCTGGAGGGCATGGCCCTTGAAAGCTCCTCCTTCCTGGAAAGGAGGCCTGTGCTATTATTCATCCAGCTGGTATGTGTCAGACTCTTATGCAGGACAAGGCCTTGGGACTAAAGCAGACAGTTTCTGCCATCAGGGAATTATCCAAGCAAATGGGAAAGGGGATGAGATTGATTAGATAATCCCAGAGATGTATGGCTAGGGACTATGGCAGGTGCTAAAAGAGAGACTCTGGAGGGCTCTGTTGCAGGCCTGGGAGGATTGACATTCAGGTTGAGACTTGCAGATCAAGTATAAATGTTTGAGCAGTGAAGTAGTGAATGAGATGTTATTTCTTAACCATCTAATTAAGCATCTCTGTGCTTACAGATAAAAGAGACTGGGCTGAAAGTAAAATGAAGGACCACAAGTATCTGGCTGCCTTAGAATCAGAACCCAAAAGGCTTTTTGGGAAAAAGAGGTCAGTCTGTTTAAAGCTAGAGCACTAACCACTGGGAGATTCTAAGAGGGTGGGGAGTAGGTCTCAGGCCAAATTTCGGGTGGCAGTCCCCAAACCTCAGTTCTGAGAACTTCCATTTCCAGCTGACCGGGAACCATCACAGTAAGGGATGTGATAGGTATTAGAAGGTAAGCCAGTCAAATAGCAGGCAGCAGTGCAGCATTTGAGCAGTGGGAGTAGCAGGGCTATGGAGCAGGCTACCACCCTGTCTAGATCCCTAGGAATGAGAACCATTGATAAGGAAAGGAGGGAAGGAGAACGGTAGACTGGAGGGCAGGGTTTGGTTGGCCAGGCTTGGAGGGGGTGGAGAATTGAGTGTGTTGAGAGAAGTTTCAATTGTAGATGGAGTTCAAGGTGAAGGGGAGAAACTGGCCAATTGGTAACTGAAGGTTTCAAACAGAAGATCTTGTCTACCGTCAGAATACTGGGAAAGGGACTCAAACATGGGGTAGGAAGTGGACTTGGAGGACCAAAGAACCCTGATGACAGGCTTGTAGGAGCTCCAGGTC
>VMDO01001927.1:135889-185323 GCA_007922755.1 Pedetes capensis
AAATTTTTAATGTACATCATAATGTGATTCATTTTGACATGCTTTTCGTTGTGACAATTTTCATATATGCAATTTGATAAGCATTATTCATATAGGTTACCCCTTACCCTCCTCTATGTTTCCCCCCTCCCCCCTTCCTATCTAAGTTTCCCATCCAAGTCTTCTCTATCTTTTACTATATAGTATTTTTCTATATGTCGGAGCTCCAGGTCTTATGCCCTGCCTTTGGGAATAAACCTCCTTAAGCCTTAGTTTCCTCACCTTAAAATGGAGACAATAAGACTCACCTTAGCATCTGCCTCTAGGCAAAGTCTCCACAGTGTTATTCCCCCCGTGTTCTGTGGGCCCTTGCCACTGATCCTTACTGGGCAGTCTTAGAAGGTTATCCCTGCCTGCCCAGCCTCCTTTAGGAGAAGGCAGTACAGGGATATTTTTAAGAATGAATGCCTTTTCACATCTGGGTGGAATAAGACCCTTCTCCCAAGACTAATCCTCTGGATGATTCTGGCCTCTTACCTCTTTTCCTGGGCAGCTGTGGAGAGGCTGCACTTGGACAGCTCACCGGCTCTGCAAACCCCTCACCCCCTTCCCAAGGAAGGGTAGAGAGGCCAGAGATAAATAAGGCCCTAGGCTTGATTCTCCCCCATTTCCCCTGCCACTGTGCTCTCGACTCATTCTTTTGTAGGCCTGTTTTTCCCCATTTATAAGTCAAGGAGGGGGCTGGTCCAGGAAGTCTTTAATGTTTCCAAAGCCATCTCTGTGAGACATTGGTGACCTTTGCCCTTGCTACTTCAGTTTTAGAGATAGTGATTAAAAGAAGGTGTTAAGAAAAACAAGTATTTAACCAAAGGGTTTTGCATTGAAGAGTAAACTTTAAGTCTCTTGGGTACAAAACTGTCAAAATTGTTAACTACAACCAAAGAAGCATCTATAAGGAAGGAAAATAGTCTAAGTCCTTTGGTGATTCCCTGTTGCCTGTGGTCTCATTTCCTTAGCTTGGTCATTAAGGCCCTCCGCAGTCCTTGAGGATAGGGGCTTAGTGTTTGTCTCTTGACCAGGCACAGAACCTTCTTGACTAGGCCTGGCAGAGTACCTGTTGTTTGGCCGGCCCCACAGGTAGATAGATGGATGGCTCAATCAAAGAGTCGCTAGACTCTTTAAGAAGCTGGGTGGCTGATCTTCCCTAGAAGGAAGAAAATTGCCTCCCAAATCTCCTTTTGGCAACTCTGAAGTGACAAAGATTATTTTCCAGCCTTCAGACTAGAATTCTGAACACAGATATGTGAGAAGAACCTTGTAAAAGGCACCACAGCCTGGCATCCCCTCTGTGGCAGCAGTCCGCATGTGGAAGAGACCCGTAAGACCTGATGTAGTAGATTCCTGAGTTGGTTCCCTCTCCACCTGGCCTGTATCCTCAGCTCCACATGTGGGCCCTCCCACGCTTGTCTGCTTTTATGAGTGCCTCCCTTCACCCTGACAGGCAGGTGAGCTGGCAGTGGTGCCGAGCAGGGACTGCCACCATGTCTCGAAACCAACTGAAGCTCTGGTGGGAGGCTTTCTGAGTTACCCCAGGATTCACAGCTAGGCCCAGCTGGCCTTTGATTCCTGAGCTCTGACAAGCCACAAACTGAGTTGGTCATCTGCACTGCTCATCTTCCCATTTCCATCTTCTGTTCTTAGGGCTCACAAGCATCCTCGCTAGAGTGACAGTCTCAGAACTTCCTTTCAGCCTCACTCCACTGCCACCCATGCTTGTCCTGTGAGCACATTAGTCCTGCTGCTGTTCCCATGCCCTCGGCCCACTTTCAGGAAAGAGCCAGCCTCAGGGCAGCCCTCAGACTTTCAGCTGCAGTGTGGTAGGGTCAGGCTCTGCTTACCAAGGGGTGGGGCTGTTCAGGGGACTGCTTTTTGATGGCTGGCTTTAGTGGTGTTTGTTTTCACTTACTGGTCAAATAAGAACCAGTTCTTATTTCCACACTCAGAGCCATTTTAATGAGTGCCATGTGCGTCCATTTTGCACTGACAGGACCTGGGGCCCACAGGCGCATAGCACATACCGCAGCTCCTGCAACTAATGGCCCTTGCAGCTGTGCCCTCCTCACAGGCTGAACGTGCAGAAGTGAGTGATGTTCTAAAGGAGCAAGAGTGGGTCGGGCCTCCTTATCCTTCATCATGACTATACCACCACACCTCTAGTCCTCTTTGTCCAGCCCCTTAATCTTTCTCATATCTTCCTCCTCCTCTTAGTTTGGATCCAGTCATCTCTGGCTAATACATTGCACCAAATGTCTCTTGGCTTCCTTCCAACCCAGCCCCTTCCAACCCCTCATCCACATAGCCACCATTGGGCACTAATGACAGACAACTACCACCAGCAAGAAGATGAAGAAGGGGTCACTGGATCAGTTACAGAGGTCTGATGTCTCTATTGGGATCAGCAGAGAGATAGAGGCAGATATCATATTGCCCTGGGAAGAGGAGAGATACAGATTGCTGCTTCTGGCTTTTAAGGGAAGGAAAGGTGGAGAAGTGGAAGAGACCCATTTGGACTGTTCCTTTATTGTTTACCTAATATTTGGCAAGTGCTTTTCTGGGTCAGGCCAGTAGTGCCTTCCTAAAACCTCCCCAGACTTGCTAAGATCAGCATGATCATGCCTGCTATATGGAAGAGGTTCCAAAGATGAAGCCACTTGCCCAGGATAAGAGGCAGAGGTGGGATTTGCCCTCCATTCCATTGCCCTCCAGAGCCTTACCTTAACCACTATCCTTGTCCTCTCTCCAACAGTAAGTAGAAGGAGGTGGAGAGCTGGGCGATTGGGCATGGAGGTTAGAAAGTACTCGAGAGTTGGAACACATAGATTTTCAGAGGAGAAGGGGCTGAAGAAGAGAGAGCTAACTATTTTTAAAAGTCAAATAAGAGATATGAGCCCATTGAAAACCTGGGGGGGAGAGAGTAATTGAATTTTTAACAAGTGTCTAAATGGGGGACCACCTCTAAGCTAAAAGGCAATGAAATGATAACAAGAAGGCAAAGGTCAGTGTGAACAAGGGCAAGTGATGGCCTGCATCCCAGGATACCTGGAGTGGACTGCCCCAGGTGGGCAGATAAGGTGAACCTGAGACAGCAAGCATGTAACAGCTCACCTCGCAACCTGGGAGGCTCAGCATTCAGCCAATGGCCTAGTCTGTCCTCAAGCCATTGTTGGGAGGTGCTAATAAAATATTTGCTGACGTAAAGTAAACGTCTAAAACGAGAAATTAGATCAAAGTGGGAAAATATCAATGTTAAGTTATTTGATGATGGAAGGGAGCTGCGGGGTCCCATACTTTGTACAGATGGGCAGGGCTCCCTGGGTTATTCAGGATTGATATCTACATGGTGATTAGGACTAGGAGGACCAACCCCTCCTGTGAGCACAGTTCTGCATGGTTTGCAAGGATGTTTGGGGTGTCAAACATTCAATGGTATTTCCCACTCAGGGTCTTGAGGTTTAAGGATGCCTAGATGGACTCTCCCAGTCTGTTGGCTGAGTTTGCTTCCATCACCTGGTTCTTGATTACCCCTGTTTCATAGAGGAGAGAACATATATCTGGTCTTCCAGCAAGAACTGGCAGAAATAGGCCTGTCCCCCTCTGACTCTAGTGTCCCTTTTATACTCTATGCCACTTCTCTGACTCTATACATGTTTACTATGTAATTCTTTTGGGACCCAGGGTTCCAAATATTTTTGTAATCAAGATTGGATGGGCAAAATCCCCATATTTGTTTTCCTGGCAAAGATACTTTCCACTGACTTGCTAGGTGGTTATGAGTCATCTCCACTCACCAGGCCTTAGTTTCCCCATCTGTAAAATCAGGCAGTTGAACTAGATTATCCCTGAGTTCCTTTCCAGCTCTAGTATCACATCTTCAGATCCCCTGATGGCTAGAGCAGTGTTGAATCAGGAGCAGGGTGACACCAGGCTCTGAGTCAAGTCCACATCTTAAAACGTGAAGGAACCATCGTGATGACTGCAGGCCCAGGAAGATGAATTTGGCAGGAGTTGGCTGAGATGATTCTTCTGCAGATGGTGAAATGTCCTGGCAAGAGACTGCAGGTAGGTTGGTGCAGGTAAGGAGTAGAGTGGGGGTGTCACTCTCTTGTGACCCCTGAGTAATGTTTCTTTGCATGATTGGATGCCTCCAGTTCTAGTGGATGCCAACTAGATTCATCCATTTGCTTGGCAAAGTTGAGGTGACCCAACATTCCACACACTCTTCCAACAGGGCTTCCAGTAGGGCTTTTTGCTCCCACCCTGACACACCTCTCATTAGTTCATTGTCACTGTGCCCGAATCATATCTTCAGTAGCCTTCCAGTTCCCTGTCCAGGTGGCATGTTTTCTGAGAAGATTGTGACCATGAAGTCATAATCCTCCAAGAATAGCTTAACTCAGAGCTGGAGCTCAGATGGGAGGGTTTATCCAAAAGTGAGGTGCAGATTGTTGATCCACTGTTCACGCATTAGGTGCCGTCGAGTTGGGTCTGACTCATAACAACTCTGTACAACAGAACGAAACACTCCCAACACTGTGCCATGGCTCACACTATTGTCAGTGCCTATCTGCTATTCAATGGCTGATTGTTTGGGAAGTGGGCTGCCAGGTCCTTCTCCCTAGTCTGCAGCACCTGGTATTCCCAGGAGGTCTCCCATCTAAGGACTAAGCAGGCCGGCCCTGCTTAGCTTCCTAGGTCGGATGCCAAGGTGGTACAGCTGCAGACCCACTATTCACTAGAAAGATAAAATTATTCCAGTCTTACCTCAGAGCACACACCCAAAGTCAGAAATAATTTTAAAAGATTAAAAGGAGATAAGAGCCCATTAAAAAACAGAGAGAAAAAGAATTGAATATTTAACAAATGCCCGAACAGAGAAGCCCATTTAAGCTACAAAGCAACAAAATAACATCAAGGAGGCAAAGGCCATCCAATACAACTACATTAAAACTATGTATTTCCATAGTGAAATGGTATCACAAACAACCAAAAAGAAGAGTAGTTAAAATATTTGCAGATCCATAATGTATTAAGTAATGCACTCAAAACTTTAACAGTAAAAGCAAAGCAGATAACTTATAAGTTACTTCGGTTGAAAAGAAAAGTGACTTAAAAAGTTTTTGAGTGCTAGGGCTGTATGTTGGTGGTAGAACACTTGCTCTAGTATGTGTAAGGCCCTGGTTTCCATACTCAATACCACCCACCCAAGAAAAGATTGAAAAAGTTGAAAAAAAAATTCAGCTTAACTAGTAACCAAAGATCAACAATAAAACAGTAAGAAAATACAGAGTTTCACCAACAAATTGGGGGAGGGGGTTAGTTTAAGAATATCCAATGTTGTTACAGTGGGACAGGTCCTCTCAAACCCTACCGGGGGGAATGTGAATAAATGTATACTTTTTGGAAAATAATACAGTAGTCAGAAGAAGAGAGATGAAAGTTTCGAGAGAATGCAAACAGTGTATGTATTTAAACAGCATCAAGGGAGTGCCTACTTTGTGTCCAGCATTGTACTAGGTTTTAAAACTTGAGGATAAATAAGATAAAATTCCTGCTCTTGGGCATGCAGACAGATAAGAAAGACACACATTGGTAGTAAAATGCTTATGTAAACAGGAGAAAGCCAGAGTATCTTGGGACTTGGTAGCTGGAGCAGCCAGTGTTGGTATTGGTAGAGTAAGTGTGAAGCTTTCTGGGAGGATCCAATGAGGGCTATTGAAGAAATGATTGCCTTGGTCCAAATAGAGAAGACAAGGCCTAGTTTAGGGTGGGGCAAAGAAGATAGAAAAGAGTGATCAGGTCTAGGAGGTGGAGTCAGAAAAACTGCTAACTGATTGGTTACTGGGGTTAAAGAAGGAAAGTTAGCGAGCCTTTCCTGTTTCTACATTGGGTAACTGGTAGATGGGAAAATACCCAGGAGAAAGAGTAGGCACTGAGGGAGGGGGTGGAGAAGGACCATTGAGCTCAATTTTGGACAAGTTGAGTCAAAGGTGGGCACCTAGGTAGAGGTGGTCTACAAGGAGCTAGGTACGTAGTCTAGATCCCAGTAGGAGATGTAAACAAGAGGTTGGGTTGGAACTGATTGTGATGGTAGCCATGGGCTTTGGTGAACTGGCTCTAGGAGAATATGTCAGCAGAAAAGAGAGAAGGGGTCCAGAAAAAGAACCACAGCCCCATTTCAGTGGTGGATCGAGAGAAAAAGGAACCCACAAAAGCAAAGAAGTCAGAGACAGAGAGCAAAAGCAACCGAAGCCCATGTTGGCATGGAAACCCATTTTCAAAAGAGACAGAAAAGAAAACAGACAGAAAAGAAAAGCCAATTAGATAAAGGCAGAGAGCCCACTGGAAGTAGTAATTAGGGGTCCACTAGATCCCCAGCCTGAGCGAATTCCTGTGAGAGAAAATGAGAGGCAAGTAGTATGGCCACCTTTCTGAGAGAAGTTACCAGAGCAACGATTTGGGCTGGGGGCAGTTTCTGAACTATAGCGGGATTGAGATGAAATTAGGATAGATGTGATAGGAAAGGTCTCACGGGCTCTCATGTCAGAATACATCATAGGCAAGATCAAAGGACAGAACAGAAAGGAAGGAAAATGTTCACTGGTGACCTTGATTGGAGCTATCATCAGGAGAGACATATCTCTGCCCATTGGACTCACAGAAGAAGTGTGGGTATCTCCTGTTGGCAATGGATGGTATCGAATTCATGAGAACAAGGCCAGAGACTGCTTTGTGACTGACATTCTAGGGATGGATACAGGATGGAACCTGCTGAAGAGACTGAGAAGAAGGGGCCAGAGGAGAATACCAAAAAAGCAGGAGTCCCAGAAGCTAAGGTAGACATGACAGGAGTCCAGATGCCCAGGGCATACCCAGGACATGGTCTTTGGAGACCTTTGCCGCAGCAACTCTGGGGATGGGGCAGAAGCCCCCCTGGGTGCACAATGTCCAGGTTGGCAGAGAAAGCAGGAGGGAGAAGGGGCTGCAGGAGCCACGTGGCCAAGAAGGCCCACCTCTCCCAGGTCACACTGGGACAAAGGAAGGCTGGGTGAGCTGAGCTCGCACAAAGAAGACAGGCGGCTGAGGGGCCCCAGAGCGGTGGGATTAAGTGACGAGGTGAAGGGATTAGTCGAATTGGTGGAAGGAGCAGAATTCAATCATGTTCCTGTTTCCAGGGAACCTGATCTCCATGTTCTCCAGGAGCATTTTTCTACCTTCTGGGTCATGACTGCATCTCTAATTAGCGGTGGCTTCATCCTGCCTGGTGGCTGGGGTCGCATCTTACGCATTCTTTGTACTTTTCAGCTCCTAGCAACAGGCAGCTGGTGAGGTAGGGGCAGAATAATTGTTTTCTGCCTGAACTCACATTTCTTTTTTTTTTTTTTGTGGTACTGGGGGTTGAACCCAGGGCCTCGCACCTGCATGCTCTGCAAGTGCTCAACCACTGAGCTGCACCCCCAGCTCATGGTTTTTTTTTCTTACTTTTTTGAGACAGGGTCTCACTAAGTTACACAGACTGCCTCTGGTCTTGAACTTGCGATCCTCTTGCCTCCACCTCCCGAGCCGCTGGGATTACAGGCGTGCGCCACCACACCCGGCTGAACTCACATTTCTAAAACGAAGTTTCAGAAATTTTTCTTTTTACCAAAAAGACGTCTGTGGCAACATCCAACATCAAGGAACCAACAAACTACAAAATAAAAGTCATGGTTAAGCTATCTTGGTCTCAGGAAATTTGCTGTGATCTCAGTGTGGACCCAGCCTCTTATATACCATAGGGTCATGACTATTGTCTGGTCATCACAGCCCCATCCACCCACACCCAGTGAGGCAGATAGCCACCACTAGTCCCATTTCACAGGGAAGGAAATTGAGACCCAGAGAAGCAGGGAAGGGGAAGGGAATGGTGAGCAGTGAAGGGGGTGGGGACTGGTCACGGTCTCGAATACTTAATTCAGGGTCTCAGGAGCAGTGCTACCTGCTAATCTGTTTCTTTCATATTTGGACAGAAGTCAAAACCAAGAGAGAGCCTTGGCTTAGATGCTAAGCATGGACTCCATGCCATCCCTAACAGGGCTGGGTGGTGAGCGGCAGGACCTGAGGAGAGGCCTGTGTGGCTTCTGCATGATAGAGCAGCCTGGGCCCACTATAGCCACAGAAGATGGGAAACAGGAAATCTCCCTAAAGGTAGTACTGGAATGTTCAGAGGAATAAGGGATGCTAAAAAACCACAAGCATCAGATTTCCATCGTAGGAAGTCACCCGTCCAGAGGTAAATGTCCAGTTAGGAGAGGGAAAGACCTCAGCCAGACCAGAGAGGTTGCAGAAGAATCTGTCAGAAACTTATGGTTGATGGAAACCAGAAATCATAGATGAATGGTTGGCTATGAAAGCAGATTGAGCCAAGGGGGCCTCCCAGGTGTCTTGTGTAAAGCCCTGGGTGGTATAGAGAGGCCCCTGGGGTGGGAAACACAGCTGGAGAGCCAGTGTGAAGTACTGGAGAGCAGCTCAGACAGAGCTGGATGGCTGAGGACACAAACAGGTGAGGCCCAGCAGGCACTTGAACTCTGGAGTCTCGGGCTCAGGGGAGATACAACTGGGAGCACTGGCCCTGGGACCATCGCCACTCAGAGTAATGGGGGCCCGGGGCTAAGGGGGATCCCCATGGAGAGTGTGGAGAGAATGGGAGTGGGCTCAGAGCAGCTTCAGGAGTTAGGCATCTGAGGAGCCCATCAAGGTGTAGGCAGGTGACAGAGAGAAGGAAGGACCTGAGAGATTCAACAAACAAGTAGGAGAGAGGGTTGCCATGGCGACCAAGATAGTGAAGGGTTTCACAGAGAAAGTAATCAACACTGTCAAATGTAGTGATGAATTCCAATCAGATCAAAACAGAATTTTCCCTTTGGATTTCAGGATTAGCTGACTTGTGGTGGTCTTAATAACATTTGGGGGACATAAACTGGAGTAATGTTGACATATGTAGAGAACATGAAGCTGTCACCAAGAGTTCCTTAAGGAGTCTGAAAGGAAGACTTCAAAATATGAGAGATGGAGGTGGGAAAGTTGAGGCTAGGAAAAAATAATCAAGTTTACAGGCAGATATCTGTTCCCAAATGTGATCAGCATCCATTGTTTAGTGGCAAAAGTTTATATATTCCACATATTCTGATTTAGCACCTATTGAGGGCTGGCTGGCAGAGTGCCTAGCACTGTGGATGCTTTAGGAAATGAGTTAAAATAGGCAGAATCCCTGTGCTGGTGGAGTTTGGTACTAGGAGAGAAAGATAATCACGTAGTCCCCCTCGTCTTTGTGCAGTGTCCAACACTGATGGGTGCTGTAAAGAAGACACCAAGTGCTAGATGGTGGACAGATAGAGGCCCTGCCCTGATCTTACACTGGGAGGCTTCCCTGAGGAGGTGATGCTCCAAACCAAGTTGTGAAGAAAAGGGAAGAGTTCACTGGAAAAAGAAAATTGAGGGAAAGCATTCTGGGCCAACAGAACAGCCTGGCTTGTCTTAGGAAGGAGGGGAGGGAAGAGCAAAGAGGCAGACAGTTGAGGAAGGCCATCACTTAAGGAGAGATAGGAGGAAGGAGCACAATCTAGGGCTTTTAAATTTTAATCTTGAAGGAAAGAGCAATGTTGGCATATGAATATTCTGAAGGTGAGGAGCCTGAGTAATTGAGCGATTAGGGATGGAGACAATTAGTAAAATGAGCTCCCAATGGGACTGGGATCAAACGTGGAGGTGGATAAATTAGTTTGGGGCAATAATGTGTATTTGACCGAATAGGGCAAAATTAAGTTATTTACCTTTTAGTAACATGATCTCCATGTTCTTTTGGAAGATTTTACCTGACCTGTGTACTGCCTACATGTCTAATTAGCACCAGTTTTATCCTGTCTTGTGGCTGAGGTTGTATCTTCTTATTTTTTGTGTTTCTCAGCACCTAGCAACAGGCCACAATGAGCTCTTTGGGTGCCAAATCAGTATTTTCTGCCTTAGAATGGAATATCAAAAGTCAGCATTCATACTATTTAACCAAAAAGAATGACAGTTCTATGATAATTCTTTAGAAGTTACAATGCCAGAAAGAAGAATTGGGGCATTTAAGTCGTAGGTGAGTATAAAAAAAGTAGAAGAGTCTGCCCCACTCATCCTTGTAAGCTCCATGACATTCATCTATGCCATGACATTCATCATCTCACACAAATTTCACATGCCCCCACAAGAGACAGAGCATTACCACACGTGATAGAGGAGGGAATGAAAGCCAGAGAAGAAACTGCTGCCTTATTATACCGACACATCACAAGTGACAGGCCGGCTGCAGACAGACCTCAGTTGGCCCAGTATGGCAGGACGAGGCTGAGCTGGGAAGAGGAGGAGGAAGCTGAGAGCTCCAGGCTGGCAGGCCCTGTGCCAGGTGGGAGGTGAGGTCTACCCGGAGCCCTCTTTGATATGAAAGTGTCCCATGCAAGTGACCCACCATATTATGCTGGTGGAGTCAGCAGGCAGGGCCCTCCATGGTATATAGACACTCTGCTTTTGGATCTAAGATGTCTGTTGTTTAATATGCATGTCTTTAACCCATCTGAAATGTTTTTTAATGTACGATGTGATAAAGAGATCTACTTTGATCTTTTTCCAAATGGATATCCAGTTTGCAAAGCACCACTTACTGTCCCAGCACCATCTTTTCTCCTAATTCTGTCTTGTCTCTTCAGTTCTGTTGATCTGTCTGTTTCTGGACTAATACCGCAATTTAATAAGCAAAGCTTTATAAAGTGTCTTAATACCTAATAAGCTAGTCACTCCCCACCTGCTCTGTATTCTTTTTAAAAATTATCTTGGTTGTATTGCACATTTACTTTTTAACATTTTATAGTCAGCTTGTCAAAATTCCAAGGAAAAAAATTTAGCTGAATGAGACTGCATTGGAGAGAAAAATAACATCTTCAGGTGCCATCCGGTTTCCCCAGAGGTGAATGTGGTTATCTGTCTCCTTGTAATCAGAACCTCACTTGTTTTGTTTTGGTTTTAGTGCTGATCACTTTTATCATAAGGCCTTTCACATTTCTTAATGGGCTGACTCCTGAGTACCTTGTTAGTTTTATTGCTTTTATGAGTAGAAAAACTTCTCCTTTTTTTATCTTACTTTCCAAATTCTAATCAGTTTACTAATTACTATGCTTCATTCATAGACACACACAGAGTAAATGTGCTTTGTCCCTGGACACACAAATGAGAACACACAGCGCACATGTAAATCAGAGCTAATTGGCTGGAAATGAATTAGAATTTTTGAATTAAATTTTAATTATACAAGTAACACATGAATACATTTTCTAAACAAAACAAAACAAAAACAACATTACAGATAAGGAAATCTTGACTGACCTCCCCCACCTCTACCTCAGGTCCTTGTCACTTTTTATAGGGCAAAGCTGCTGTTAGACATTTGCCTTTTGTCCATAATGTTTTCCTGTAGACTTTGAAACATGCCTTCCTTTCTGTAGTTCTTTCTGTTTGTTTGCATAGATGGGGTGACCTTCACACCGGAGGTGTTACTCCAGAACGCATCACACCCTGTAGCCCTGGCTTCATGTGGTCTTTTGGATTTCAGTTCAGTTCTCCTCTTGGCTGGCTGCTGGTGACCATTACTGATTATAGCACATTTTATTTAGTTGTTGCCTATTGATTATTAACGTGCTTCCAGTATTGTTCTATTAAAGACAAACTGATAACAGCATCTTTGTATTATATGTCCCTTTTGCTCTTGCACAAGTGTCTCTCTGGGACAGACACTTGAAAGTGGTGGGTCATAGGGTAGACACATTTGTGCATAGTTTTGAAGAGAAACTGTTAAGATATTCTCCAAAGTGCCTTTCTAATTCAGTCTCCTGCCAAACATCTCCAAGTTTTATATTTTCACCAATCTGATGGGTAAAAAATAATATTGTGTTAATATGCACTTTTCTGAATTACCATCAAGGCTGAAATCTTTTGTGTGTCTACTGTCCATTTATAGTTCCTCCCCTGGATTGCTTGGCCATATCCTTTGCCCATATCTTCCCTCTTTTTTTGTTTTATTTTCTTTCTTTGTTTTGTTTTGTTTTGTTTTGTTGAGACAAGATCTCACTATGTAGCCCAGGCTGGCCTTGAACTTAAGATCCTCCTGCCTTAGCCTCCTGAGTGCTGAAGTGTGCAACACCACATCCTGCCTATTTCTTTTGTTTTTTAAAAGTATTTTGTCTTTTTCCTATTGATTGTTGAGAGTTCTTTACGTATTTTATGTACTAATAATTTATCACCTGCAGCCATACCACTGTGCCATCTGACCCCATCAGATCTCGGAAGCTAAGCAAGGTTGGGCCTTACTACTTGAATGGGAGATCGCCTGGGAACACCAGGTGCTGTATAGGCTTGGGAGAAGGACCTGACAACCCACTCCCAAAATATAATCAGCCATTGAAAACCCTATGAATAGCATAGAAGCACTAACAATACTATTTTGCTGTTGTACATAGGGTCGCTATGAGTCATGACTCAACAGCACCTAACAATAACAATTTATTTTGAGTAATGCAAATATTTCTACACTGTGATTTTTGTCACTTAATTGAACAGTGTCTTTTGTCTTAGAAGAACTTTAAATTTTGATGTAGTCAAATCTATCAACCTTTTATACTTTTTGACAGTTTTAAGAAAGTCTTTACATTCAAGGTCATAAGCATTTTTCTCATATTTTCTTCCCTAACATTTATAGTTTGCATATATATTTAGGCCTTTATATATAAAAAATAAATTCCATATGCAGGAAGCTTAGAGTATAGTTACTCCCCCACAATGGGTAGCTAATTGTCCCAACACAATATAAATATAACAAATATTTAAATATATATACACAAATATATATATTTATGAAATATATATCTTTTTCTCACTAGAATTACTACCTTTGCCTGACATTAAATCCCAATGAAGGTCTATGTCAGGGCTCTTTCTGGTCCATTGATCTGTTTGTCTGCTCCTAAGCTTGATAATATGCTTTGCTAACTGGCAGGACAAATCTCACCCTCTTTGTTGTTTTTGCAAAATTGCTTTGGTCATTGTTGCATGTTAGTCCCACCTCATGAATTTTAAAATTACCCTGTCAAGTTTCAAAAAACTTGTGCTAGGAAATTTTGTTGGGGTTACACTGAATTTATGGATAACTGAGGGAAACTGGCATCTTTTTTTCATATATATAAATGTTGGTGGGGTACAGAGTAATAAGTCATTTCCTATATCCGTTATGCAACTATTAAATCATCTTTATCATACAGTCTTCTTGCCACTGCACGTTAGCTCCCTCTCAGCTGAGGTGATCTTTTATGTCTTTCAGGGGCATTGCATAGGCTTTCTGTAGTTAAAGTCTTGCCTATTTCATGATAGATTTATTCCTAGGCATTTTAAAGGTTTTGCTATCAACTGAGAATAGGCCCCCACTCTGCTTATTTGTTTGGCCCTTGTTTTTCCATATTCCATCTGAACCTATTTAGTAATCACTGAGATTGATTTGCAGACACACACAAAGTAAACATTCTTCCTCCCTGGGCACAAACATGTGAGCACGACCAAACACACAGAGCTGGCATAATTGGCTGAAAACAAATTAGAATCTTTTCAAATTATACTTTAATTAAACAGGCAAAGCATGAATACATTCTCCTTTTTAGAGGTAGGATACTGTGACTATAGCTTTAGTCCCCTTAGGCCACTCTCAGAAGTCCTAATTTCCCCTCCTCTCCATGTTTTTATGTGTCTCTTCCACAGAATGCATGGCATTGATGCAAGCATTTTGAACGAGTCATAGCACGTTATAGAGATTTTACTGCGAGCTTCATTTTTTCATGCAATTTTATGTTTTGATAATATATCCACCCATGTTGGTACACAAAGCTCTTGCCCTTATAATGGTATTGTATACCTTCCCATGAATGTACCCCATTTTATCCTCTCTAAGCTCCTTGAGCAATTGAGCTGCTTCCTTTTCTGTTCTGTCTTGAGCAGCGCCCCAGAGAACAGCCTCGTGCATGCCTCCTCTGTGATATTGCTCAGCGTAGTGATAGAGAAGTAAAATGCGGGCTCTCACAGTGTGCATTTTTAGTTTTAACAGACATTACCAAAGTCTCTTCCAGGATTTCTGTACCATTTAAACTTTAAGCCAGATGGTATGAGAGGACTGGACTCTAATCCCCACACCATAAGCACTTGTTTTAAATATTTGCCAATCTGATAGGTAAAAAATTAAATCCTTTTTTAAATTTGTATTTTTCTGTTTGCTAGTGAGATTTTCATATGTGTATTGGACATTTGTATTTTCTCTTTTCTGAATTGCCTGTTTATTTTTGCTCATTTTAAACATTGGGTTGTCTTTAGTTTATTGACTTGTGGAATTTCCTAATATAATCTAGATATTATTCTCTTGTGAATATGGCCAAATATATTCTTCCAGCCTGTCTGCCTTTAACTCTTTGTAGAATCTTAGATTATCAGATTCATCAATCTTCTTCTTTATTCTTTTTTTAATATATCCTACTCCTAAAGTTTAAACATATTCTTTATTCTTTCCTAATGATTTTACAGTTTTCTGTTGGTTCTTTAATGCATCTGGGATATATTTTTACAATTGAATTGAGATAGGATCTAACCTTTCTCTAAGTGGACATCCAGTTATCACAGCACGATGGAGTGACTGGTTCATCCTTTCTCTGCGGGTCTGCAGTGAAGCTCCCGCATAGACTGAGGCCTCTGCTTTTTTCACCAATCTATTTATTTCTGTCAGTACCAGACTATTTTATTTGCCATAGCTTTTTACCACCTTTTGATATCTGTTAAGTAAAATGCCACATTTCATTGTGCTTCCTTTTCAGCTATCTTAGCTCACTCCTCCACATGAATTTTAAAACCTGCTTGTCAAGTTCTGTGAATTCAGAGATTAATTTGGGGGAAACTGACATCAATACAATACTGTGCCATTCAATCTCTGAAGCCAGTAGAGCTCTACATTTATTCCAATCATTTTGTATGTCCTTCACTCACTCGGTAGAATTTTCTCCGCAAAGTTGCCCATTTTCTAATGGGTTTATTTCTATAGTCTCTATTATTATCGTGAATGAGTTTTCTCTGCACCTCCTTTTTTGTTTGGCTTTTGCTTGCTACATTTCTTTATAATCTACTTTCTAATCACCGTACTTCATTCACAGACACACACAAAGTAAAGGTTCTTTCTTCCTGGGCACAAACATGTGAGCCCGGCCAAACACACAGAGCCAGCATAATTGACTGAAAATGAATGGGAATCTTTTTGAATTAAAATTTAATGGCATAAGCAAAATGTGAATACAGTCTCCTTTTTAAAAACCAGAACACTGCAGCTAATGCTGGAGTCCCTTCTGACCACCTGCTGCCATCCATTCCCTTTCTCTTCCCCAGAGGTAACCACTGAAATGGGCTCAGGGCATACTTTTCCATGCCTTTCTGGAAACTTCTAAATACATAGATAGGCATCCACAGGAAATAGAGATTTTTTTCATTTCCACTGGTAATTGGTGAATGTTATTATGGTTACAGAATAGAATGTCAGTGTCACTGTCCATTATAATGTGGAAGTGAAGATACAAGAGTTGGGAGGTAGCAGTGTTTGGGGTGGGGGTGGAGAATAAGAGGGCTTCCAGGGACAATAGTGGAGAGATGGCAGCTTCTGTGGGCACACAGTGGAATGAGGAACAAAGGGGCAAATAGAGTTCTTAAGATTAAAAAGATAACCAATGGAGGCACTTTACCACTGTGATGGAGGACGTAGGATGGAAGGGAAGTAGTTTCTGAGTGGTCCAAAGCCTTGTCTGCCACACAGGACATCACGGATCTTCTGAGTAGAAATGGGGTTCAGTAAATGCTGTTTAGAGATTTCCTGGGCCCAGATTTGACTTGAGACTTGAAAGGGAATATCTTCAGGCAAGTTCAGGATACTTTCCTCCCTGGTTACAGAGATGCCTGGAGAGGTTTCTTGGCTGTCCCCTTTCCTTTCTGCCTAGGTGCTGTTGGGTGAAAACATGATGCTTGGAGCTCTGACAGCCATCTTGCAACCAGGATGGGAAAGCAAGGAGATGCATAGCTCTCTACTGACTCAACCCGGATACCTGGAGTTACTGACTTCTGGACTTTTCATATTTGAAACAAATAAATGTTCTTGTTGTTTAGCCATTCTTAGGTGGTCTCTTGTATTCTGGTGAAAGCACCCTTCCTGACAGAAAGATTCTTAGAGCCAGAGGGGCAACATGAAGGAGGAAGAGGTCACACGCTCTGAGTGAGAGTTTGGAGACCTTCCCTTTGCCCCCTGGGTCTCCACGTCTCTGCATGCCAGCCTCTTTCAGGCCTGTGTCTCCCGGATACTGGCATTTGTGGCTGCCAGTGTTCCACATTGCCCAGGGTTATGACCACAAAGACACCAGTACTCGGGAGGCTGAGGCGGGAGGATTGCGAGTTTGAGGCTAGCCTTGGGCTATATAGTGAGACTGTATCTCAAACACACACAGGGGTGGGAGTACAGGAGCTTACTTAAGAAACCACAATCAAGTCAGTGCAAATTGTTACTCACTGTTTCTGCCTTCAGTGTCCTCACCTGTGAAGTGGGGATACCAGTACCAACCTGACCACATTACAGGATAAAAGGAGACAACGCCTGTCAATGCTTAGCCCAGGTTTGGGACCTAGTAAGTGCTCTGTGACATCAGTTATAAGTTCTAGAGATCAAGACAAAGGTTTCCATTGACCCTGCCCGAGTCAGGGCCCAGCCCTAGCTAGTCAACAATGGCTGATGAGATGGGCTACATCTTCACAAGGTGAATTCCATTCAGAACCAACAGGTTGAAGTGCAGAGTGGTTTCCCAAGAAGCAAAGAACACCATAGACATATCTTGCCATCCCTCCGGTTGCCACAGGAAAGTGGAAAGGGGACCCCCAGCCTGGAGGGGGGCAGAATCCGCAGATGCACTAGAGCTGGGCAGGTGAGAAGCAACGTGGGCCTGGGCAAAGTCCTGTGGACAGAAAGGAGGTGGAGGCAAGAGAAGTTTTGGAGGTAGAAATAGGAGACCCAGGGCTAGCTGCACCAGAGAGAGAACACAAGGTTGAAGCTGGCCCAGAACTAGCCACAGAATCTCCCCAAAAGGGAGCTGCTGTGACTCAAGTTCACTCTTGCACTACCACCACCCTGCTCTGCTCACAAGCACAAAGCTATTTCAAAGGAAACAAAGTCACAGGAGGACTTTGCCTGAGTAGAGCCTTGATCTACTTCCGCCTTCTCTCTCCTGCACCTGCCCTCGCCCCAAGGCTGGTCTGTGTTCTTGGAGTTTCTGTTTTTCCCTGGCTCCTGGGGCACACACCAGGCTGTCACCACCTAGTCACTGCTGTCCCCCAAGCTGAAGCATTCCCTCCTGAACCTAGTCCTGACCCCAAGGCCCATCGAAGGGTGCCAGCTGCCCTTACCCACTTCCCCACCCCTCCCTATCACTACCATGCTAGAAGAACACATGGGCCCCTCATCAGACACCTCCAGCCCATGCTGGCAGCATTTGATCTCCTGGTGAACGCAAGGAGCCAAGCAACAATCCATTCTGCTCCAGGATACCCCAATTTTTTTGCAGAGGGGAGTGAAATCTAGTATCTACTATTAGTTACATCTCTGTATGATTCCCTTTCTCCCACCAGTTTGTCAAATTTTTATTTCCTTTTATTGATAATGGCATCAATTTCAAGTTCTGAGTCCCCCTAATTCTTTCCTCTTTATAAAACTCAGGTACTGCAACCCAGCTACTCAATTCTTTGAAACCACTGGCTCTCTTTCTCGCTGCATTCATGCTGTAATACCCAATCCTCTCTAAAGCTGCAGCTGAATCAGGACAATGAGACCAGGCTAGCTAGTGTGTAAAGATGGCTGCTGTCTATCCATGCCTTCCCTGTATGTGTGTGCTACTCCTTACATCAAGAACAGAAGGGTAATACTCGGTAGATCTAGGCTTGTCTTAGTAGCCTTCCTGGCCAACAGAAGGTAGCACAGAGACATGCTGGGGTGTGAGAGACCAGGTCATAAGAAGCCTTGACACTCTGCCCAAGCTCCTGAAATACTTGGTCCTGGAACCTACCTCTTACAACCCAGCTGTGTACTGTGAGAGGTGCATCCACATATTGGTGTTCCAGTCAGCACCTGGTCAAACTCCCAGCCAACCCAGCTGTGCAGATGAGTCTTCTTGGATGTTAAGTCCAGTTGAGCCTTCAGAGGACCCTGGCCCCAGCTGCCATCTGACTGCAGTTGCATGAGAGATTTTAAGCAAGAACCACCCAGCTGAGCTCTGTCAACCCCTAGAACCATGAGAATAAATGTGTTATTATGCCACTGAAGTTTGGGGTTGTCTGCAGCCATAGCACCCTAGCATCTGATCCCATCTGATCTCCAAAGCTAAGCAGGGTCAGCCTGGTTAGTCCGTGGTCTCAGTCCTTGGATGAGAGACCACCTGGAAACACCAGGTGCTGCTGGCTAAGGAGAAGAACCTGGCAACCCACTCCCAAAGCAATTCACCATTGAAAACCCTATGAATAGCAGAAAAGCACTGACAATAGTGCCAGGCATGGCACAGTGTCAGGGAATGTTATCGTTCTGTTGTACATAGGGTCTGTATGAGTTGGACCTGACTTGACAGCACCTAACAACACCAAAGTCTGGGTTAGTTTGTTATACAACAAAATAGTAATGGGCAAGAAAGCGGGGGCACATATCAAATAATACATAAAATGGCATCTTACTCCATAGCATTTCAGTAGGTCATTATAAGACAGCATGGTCAGTGCAGTGGTAGAACATTGATATGCACAGAACTTTCCAGAAGAGGTATGTATTAGTCTAATTTCTTTAAAATGAGCAGGAATGAGTAAGGTAGAATGGACTGGAAGGACATTGTAAGCTGAGGGAATAGCACCACCAAAGCCCTGGAAGTGAGAAGGAGCAAGTGTGAGGTTGAAGGCGTTTGGTGTTTCTGGAATACAGAGAAGGAAGGAACAAGATGCTTGAGACTGAAGAAGTGGACAGAACCCAGGCCTTATGGGGCCTTGGAGGGCACCACATCATGGACTTTGGACACCGTCCTGCTGCCAGGCACTAAGAAAAGACTTTACACCATAATGGGTTCACCTTTGTGGTCTAGGAAGGTCATGGTAATGGTAAATGTAAAAGACACATTTGGAGGTGATAGTCTCTAAGTGGGGAAAACAATTTAGAGAAAAAGTCAGAAATGTACACTGATGGTTGGGGTGAGAGACGGGGCCGAGCATGGTCTTGGGCTCCTTGGAGAATGGCGGAGAGGTGCTCATGCTGGGGAGCACAGCACAGGAGCCAGCCTCAGAGGTAAAGCTGAGGGGCAGGGGCACAGCCAGGTGGAACCCCACAGGCAGCTGGATCCCACCTGGATTCACCCAGAAGGACCAACTCCAGAACATGGGTGAATGGGAAGGAAACCCAGGAACAAGTGAGCTCAAGGCAGAGTGCAGAGAGAGGATGGGAGAGGGCCCAGTGCAGAACCAGGAGCTACAGAGACATTTCAGAGGCCAGTGGAGGTGTGGGCAGGCGACAAAGGAGAGAGATGCGACAAACAACCAGGAGAGGGGGTTGCCATGGCAACCAAGGTACTGGAGGGTTTCAAGGAGAAAGTAATCAACACAGCTATATGTGCCAAATCTCAGAAAAATAAGAAGCAAACAAAGTCCTTTGAATTTAGCAATCAGGGGCTATTGTGGTGAGAACTTTTGAGGGATAAAGGGCTAAAAGCTAGCTTACCACAGGCATTGGAGTGAATGGGTGCCGCAGACACAGGCTCCTGCTTAGAGGAGGTTAATGACTAGAGAAAGACTCAGGTGGTAGCAAGAAAAATGTGGGTGATCAAGGGAGGGTTTTTTAAAACAGGAGAGACCCTAGAATTTTCTGGTCTTGAAAGAAGGCACCAGTAGAGAGGGACAGGATGACAAGAAAAAAGATGTGGCGGTGAGCTGGGATCCATCCTACAGACCCTGCTGAAGGGAAGCCAGTGGGTCTGCGTGCCAGGGCTCATGGAAGAGAGAAGGCGGGGGAAAGGCTCCCCATGGGGCCCTTTCTGTCCCTGAGTGGGTATGAAGGTTGACTACACTATCAAAGTCTGCCTTGTGATTAAGATGGATTGTAAAAAGAAACAGGTGTGTTGAACCGAGTAGCTGGACCGTCTTTTGGTGCCTATTTTGGATATTCTTCACGGGCCCCTCCACAGCCACTCTCTGGCCTTCTCCAGCCCTGCTGCGCCCCAGGTGGCCGACCTGAACCCCACCAGACTTCTTGTTCTCTGGCTTCCAGCTGAGTTTGGCCAGTGGAGGACCTCAGAGGAGACAGGAGGGCAGGAGAAGAGTGAGGTCCCCTAGCTGCCTTCCATTGGCTGTTGGTGGGCAGTGGTTTCTTAGCCTTGCTTATGGCCACAGTGTGGTCCCCCCTTTTTTTTCCTTTTTTTTTTTTTTTGTGGTACTAGGGTTGAACCCGGGCTGGGAGTTAGCTCAATTGGTAGAACGCTGCGCTGCAGTCTCTGAAGTCCCGAGTTCAATTCCCAGCACCACAAAAATGGTAGAAGGGCCTGGCAATCCACTCCCAAGGTAATCCCGAAACAGTCAGCCATTGAAAACCCTATGAGGGTCGCTATGAGTCGGATACCGACTCAACAGCACCTAACAACAACAACAAGGGTTGAACCCAGGGCCTCGCACTTGCATGCTTTGCAAGTGCTGTACCACTGAGCTGCACCCTAGCCCATTTTTTTACTTTTTTTTGGGGGGGGGACAGGGTCTCACTAAATTACGCAGACTACCTCTGGTGTCAAACTTGCGATCCTCCTGCCTCTGCCTCCCAAGTCTCTGGGATTACAGGCGTGCACCACCGTGCCTGGCCCATGTGGTCCGTTTCTTAAAGCCCACCTTTCTCTCCAGGTTCTGAAACTCCACGTGCTCCCTTCTCCCTCCTGCTTCCTCAGCCTACCTGCTCCCGCTCTTCAGGCTTAGAGGTGAGGTGGCTATCAGCCACCGCCCCTCACGGGGGCATTACCATCTCTGAAACCCATGAGCCTCCTCTGGTCTGTGAAGAGTTCTTTTAATAAATGTGTTCTTGTAAGTCATTTGGAGTGCAATTTCTTTCTGTCCTACAGGACCCTGACTGAGTGAAGGACCTGTTGGTCTGAGCTCTGTGGCAAACAGAAAGAGGCTACACAATGGTGAGCAAAATCACACCTGCTCTCTCTCTGCCTGCATGGAGCTGCCAGCTGTTCATCAGCACATAAAGAAGCCTATAGCTTTAAACTCTGATAGGTGTCATGGAGAAACCTTCCTGACCAGAAATAACACTTGGTCAGAGGAGTAGAAGGTAACTAGGAATAAGAACACATAAGAAGTACCAAGTAGGAAGCCATGGTAAGAAGGTGGAACCCTCCAGAAACTAGAAGTCTATCACTGCTGAGGCAATTCTCAGTAAGAACACTTTTGACACAAGTGACAGAAATCCAACTCAAAACCATTAAGACAATAGAGATTTATTATCCCACATAACGAGATATCCCAAGGGAGGCACCTCTAATGTAACCAAGGGCTCAGGTTTTAGCCACCTTTCAGTTCTCCCAACTTTGGTAAAGGAGCTCCTGGCCCCATGGTCAGAACATGGCTGCAATGTCCAGAAATGCATGAAAGGAAGTGGTACCTTTTTATACTTTTTCTAAAGGATTAAGAAATCTTTCCCAGAAGACCCCCACACATACATACACACTCATTCACTTTTCATTGATCAGATTTACATGAAATGCCCACTTAAGCCAATCACTGGCAAGAGAAGTGGGTCTGCCCACCATAGGTCAATCATGATTCACCCCTTGGGAGAGGCCAGGCCTGCCTCCCCTGAAGGAGATGGAGAAGAGCTTCTGTTAGCAGGAGCCAAGGAGAAATCACTGTTGAGTGGGGGCCGTGTTAGGGTGGGCTCAGCATCCAACGAGGCTGGAGAGATTAGCTTGATCCTTCTCTAAGAGCTGCTGAATGGTTTTAAGCAAGAGACAGACCTTAAAAAGGTGTGTGCTTCAGAAAGGCCGCTGGCTTCTCCAGGGGGTTGGATTATTGGGAAGAAAAAACGTATTTGAGCAGAGCAGATGAATTAACAGGCGGCTGCAGTGAACCCAGAGGGAGATGATGGCTTGGACAGACTAGTGGTGATGGCCATGGAGAAGACAACTGAGAGGTACCGTCAGCCAGCATCATGAGGCCACACAGCAGGTGAGGCCAGAGATGTCAGGGGAACTGCTTAGGGTCTCCATCGCGGTGGCAGTACCATTCCCCAGACAGAAACTCCAGAAAAGGACAAATTGAGGGAGGAAAGATTAGAAATTTGAATGAAAAGCAATAATGAGGTGAAAACCAAATGACAAACCAGGAGTTTCATTTGGGAGGTGTCAAGACGTCTGGGTGGCTGGCTGTCGGGTTCCAGAGCTCAGGGGAGAGAGGGCTCTGGACTGGAAATGGACAACAGGTCCTTGTAGAGGGAGGTGGAGGTGTGGGTCCAGAGCTCAACACCTGTTTAAGGAAGAAGCCTCTAGGAGGTGAGCAAAGATTTAAGGCTGTGTGGCTTGAGGGAAATGGCACCCAATAACAGAAGGCTAGAGTTCAAGTCCCCACTCACTGCCATGGCAGGTGGCACTGGACAGGGGAAGGGAATCCTCAGAGAGCAGAAAAGGCAGAGAAAGTGGGGGTTCTGGGAGCCAGGAAAGAGTATCTGGAAGGCTGAGTGGCCACAGGTGGACAACATGCACAGGAGTCAGAGAGGCCAGGCCACACCCAGGACATGATCTTTGGTGAACTTTGCTGCAGCAACTCTGGGGATGGGGCAGAAGCCCCCTGGGTGGGGCCGATGTCCAGGCTGGCAGAGAAAGCAGGAGAGAGAAGGAGCTGCAGGAGCCACGCAGCCAGAAGGGCCCACCTCTCCCAGGCTACACTGGGACAGGGGAAGACGGGGTGAGCCGAGTGCCCAAAGGCCAGGCAGCAGAGGGGCCCCAGAGCGGTGGGATTAAGTGAGGAGGTGAAGGGATTAGTCAAGTTAGTGGAAGGAGCAGAATTCAATCATGTTCCTGTTTCCAGGGAACCTGATCTCCACGTTCTCCAGGAGCATTTTTCTACCTTCTGGGTCATGACTGCATCTCCAATTAGCGGTGGCTTCATCCTGCCTGGTGGCTGGGGTCTCACTTTATGCATTCTTTGTGTCTTTTGGCACCTAGCAACAGGCAGCTAGTGCGGTAGGGGCAGAATAATTGTTTTCTGCCTGAACTCACATTTCTAAAACGAAGGTTCAGAAATTTTTCTTTTCACCAAAAAGACTTTGGGACAACTCTGACGGAATGTGGTGACAGGAAGAGAAGTGTTTGGGTGGCTGAGGTGGAACATCTGGAGTTAGAATGTCACCAAGGTGTATCATGACTGGGCCCTGCCAGGCAGTTGGCGCAAGAGGCAGGATTAGGGCTGCTCAATCCAGCAAGGGCCCAGCTCTTCCCTGCCGATGGGTCTGCCGTGGCCTGGCCTCGTCCCTCCTCTTTGCTGCGGCCCTCATCTTCTGCAAGCCCCAGGCTCAGACCAGCCAACGCTTTCTGTCCTTAACTCACTGGCGGGGTGGCAGCATCTGACACAGCCATCCTCCCTCCCAAGTGTGGCTCTTCATGGCTTCCATGACGCTTTGTCTTCCCCTTCTCTGACACCCAGTTTCTTAAGCCTTTCTTAAGACCCTAACATGTCACCCTGACTGCTCCTTGCCCTCTTCCCTGCCCTGCCATCCTGACCATCCTGGCAGCTCTGTCTTGAGAACCATCCTGGTGGCCCTCCCCACCACCTCTCATCTGCTCTCTGCAATGGTCTCACCACATTCTCGCCTCCTCCTCACCTCTCCGCTATCACACAGAAGGAAAAGAGGCTTCTTCAGATGCAATATCTGCTTCCCCCTCCCCATCCCTCTCCCTTAGATACTCCAGCCCCAGGGAGGTCCTGCTCCCCTGGGACCCCAAGTTCATCACCATCTCAGAGTATTGGCTACTGGCATTCCTCACACCTGGAAAGTTCTTTCCTCCCACCCACATCTCAGCCTGCTGGGCTCAGCCTCTGTGTCCCCTTGGAGAGGCCCTCCCCATCCACCTGTCTAAAACACAGCTCATACCCCACATTCTTCCTTGGCAGTCCTTTGTGTCCCCCACACCCTTGCAACCATGCTTTGGCAGCTCCCTTTCTCCTCTGTGGTGGGGGACTCTCCCTAACAGACGGCCAGCTCCTGGAGGACATTTCTTCAGAGACCAGCTCTGCTCTGCCCACTCCTGACCCTCAGGCACCTGGGACACATTCAGTGAGTGAAGGAAAAAGCTGTTCTCTACCTCATGTGGTCCTCCCAACCCCATTTGACAGACAGGGAAGCTGAGTGTCCAGAGACCAGCAGAGGCGAGGCTCTGACTCATGTCTCCTGATGATGCCTCCAGATTTTGGGGCCAGCCCCCCAATGGCCTACCCCTGTGGAGCACAGTGATACCATCCAACTTCCAGGGAGAAGAAATAGCGAGGAATAGTGTATATGTGTGAAAAAGTGGTGCTGTGGGAAGCCTGAGGTGAGATACCAAGTCGGAAATTAGATGTGGGAGCCAGACACTCAAGCAACTGATTTGACAGGAAATAGAGATTTGAAGGATTCCAACCCTAACACATAGTGTGACATAATATAAAACAAAATGACTTTTATTTTGCCTAAAGAAAAAAAAAACATAGGGAGCAGAGGGAGAGAGAAAGAGAGAGAGAGCACGCACGCATCTCAATGGAGTGGAATAGAAAGCCCAGGTGCAGATCCTGGAGTATCCAACACTGTGATTTATAGAGCAGAGGTACCATGAATTAATGGGGAAAGGAAGGATTTGTCACTAAATGGAGCTGTAAAATTATTTTCTCTACATGGGAACAAAAACCAATTTTATCTCCCTGTATACCAGCCACCTAAATCAATGTTAGGTAACTTAAGTGAAAAAAGAAAAACACGCACTAATAACTAGGAAAAATGGAAATGATTCATTATCAGATTGTAGTTGAGGGAGGCCATTGTAGCCTTCCCAGCCATGGAGAGAACTGTAGTGGAAAATACAAATATAATTGACTACAGGGAATGTAAAGCTGTGTGTTGTGAAAATTCTCATAAATAAAACATTCACAGAGGCAGTAAGAATTTTCATAACAAAATGTTGGGGCAATAAAAAGCGTTAAGAGTTCATTTATGAAAGATGAAGTTCAAAAGGCAAATTCAGTTGCAAATGTTGAACTTACTCAAAATAAAATAAATGCAAAATCAGAATACAGAGATAGAGCTTTTGGCCCATCCAAAGAGCTCTTCATGAAACAAGAGCTTCCGGTGAGGGCTCAGCCCTGGTGGCAGTGGCGTAGGACCTCTCGTGCACAGCTGGTTGGACCGTGAAGTGGCAAAACCTATCTAGAAGGCAATTTGCTCAAGATGCATGAAGAGGAAGATTCACACTGTTTGATTCAGTAATGCCATTTATAGGGGAACTCGCCCCAAGAAAATGTTCTAAAGCAATGCCCAAAGATGTGTGCAGAAAGATGTGTATGGCTGCTTTAGTTAGAAGGGCCAAAAAGAAAAAAAGGAAAGCACAAAGAAAAAAATTTTTTAAAAGCTATCAAAATCTCCAGCTCCACTAGAATGGTTAACCAAATTATATTTCATTCATTAAACAGATTATTAGGCAACCATTCAATGTAATAATTACAAAGAATGTTGACTAACTCAGGGAAGTGCTTAGCATATAATCACTGCAAAAGAAGGTGCAAAATTACATGTATAATAAAAACATTTGGTGTAAACAAATGCATAGGAAGGAATAAGAGGAGATGTACTTTTCAGATGCATTTTTCACAGAATTATATATTTCAAAAATGCATAAGAAAACAGGAAAAATAACAATGAACACAATATACTTACCATCCAAGATCGTGGATTACTTTTGTAATAGGAAAACCTAGAAGAAGAAAAATAGAAAATAAGGTAAGATATAGTCTTGATAGAATGGTACCCACATGGGCAAGTAAGAAATGGGGATCTTCAAGTAATTCTGGGTAACCAGGACCCATCATTTGAAATGTCTTTCCTAGTCTGTGGCCTCTAGGCCTGGTCAAACCCTGAGCTCCTGCGAGGTGCAGGTCAACATGGCTATCTCCGCACCATTGCCACACTGTGTAATCACTACCACATTGTCACTACCGCTACCTAGGACAGCAAATCCAGACCTTTTCCTCCTACTGTGTTCCCAACATTTGTTTTTCTTTCTCAAACTCATTGTGGCTATTTTTGCCCATTTCCTCTACCATATGGCCTTTAGAATCAGTGTATTAAATCCCATTTTAAAAACCCTAGTGGGATTTTGATTAGGAAGGCATTTAGATTTGTACATTAATTTGCAGAGAGTTGACATCTTTACAACATAGAATCTTCAGGACCCTAACATTTCAAGGGTGGTTGAGTCAGAAGCTCTGATTAATGAGACCAGGGAGGAAAAGTCGTCATAGAGATGGGTGAAAAACAGGGAGAGGGGGTTGTCATGGAAACCAAGAGAGCCCAGTGCTTCATGAAGGCGAGAGTGATCAACAATATCAAACCCTGCAGAGAATTCCAATAAGACAGGGTTGGAAAAACACCCACTGGAGGTGGTAATTAGGGGGTTATTGGAACCCACAGCAAGAGCAGTTTCAGGGGGGTGATGGAGCAGAACCCTGACTGCACAGTCTGAGGATGATAGATAGTCAGGGAAGACGGCCCTGTTACAGAAGTTTAGACAATTAAGTTCAGATAATTAGAAAAGTTTAGGGAAGGATTGTCTGGGAGCTAGAGAGCAACATCTGGAATCAAGAGACAGTTTCCAACTCAATTCAGCAAGCACTCTTTTGAGCACCTCCTGTGTGCCACTAGCTGATGGGAAAGAGCTAGACAGATTTCTGCCCGCACAGAGCTTACAGTTGGAATGGGGAAAGAGGCACGAATCAAATCACAGGAATAAATGGTAATTACAAACACCGATGATCATGAAGGAGAACATGAGGCTACCTGGAGTCTTGGTGGGTGGGGAATCTCTTCAAGCTTCCCCAAGAGCTGAAAGAAGAGGGGCATCGACCAAACCAAGGAGAATCTGAGCACTCTAGGCAGAGGGGCAGGCATAGCAAAGGCCCCACAATGGGAGATTGGCCAACTGGGAAGGTGTGGGCTTTATCCCAAGAGAGATGGGGGTGTATGAACATGGCAGTGGCATGTCCTAGTTTGCATGTTAAATTGTCTCTCTGGCTTCTGGTGAGGGAAGGAGAACTGAGTGTAGAAGGGGCTTCAAGAAGGCCTGTGCTAAGGCAATCTCCCACCTCTCACCCAGACTTGGGTGCAGGTGGTGGAACAGAAAGGATCTGGAAGGATGCAAGGGCCATGGGAGGTCATGTCTACATGGCCTGAGTCTGGCCTGTGGATGGCAATGGGGAGGGCGGGTGGCTGGGAAGGAAGACTCCTGAATCCACTGGCCACTGACAACTTTCCATGTGATGTTGGACTTTGGGGAAAGAGCAGGCTGGGGACAAATGAAAAGTTGAGCATGCAGAGTCTGAGGTGCCTGGGGGCTGTGGCTTCTGGAGCCTAGAAGACTTAGGCAGGAGATGGGGATGGGGGGCTCCAGGCCAGGGCGGTGGAGGGGCGTCGAGGCAGCTCAGGGTATGGAGGCTGAGCCCAGGCCAGCACAGGCATTTAGGGGCTGCGATATGGGAAAGAAAGAGAAGGAAGGAGGGAGCCAAGGGGAAAGGAAGGAGGGGTGTCCCTGAAGGCCAGGAGGAGAGAGTTTTCAGAAGGACAGAATGACCATGCAGAGAGGTCAGGGGAGGTGAAGGCCAACCCACGGCCCTGGACTTGGCCTTTGGGGCCCTTTGCAAGTTTCTCAGGGCTGGGATGAGTGGGTGAGGAGCAAGAACAATCCACAGTCTACCTGTGGAAGGAGGAGAGTAGAGAGTTGTTTGGTTTGGGTTTAATAAAAGAGCAATATTTGCATATTACTTTTCCCAGAGGAAGGTACCTGTGGGACACGAGCCACTGCAGAGCAGGGCCAATTAGCTAAATGAGGCCTCCGAGGAACGGTGGCCACTTAGTGAAGGCACTCTGCACTAGGAAGTCACAGCATGGCACCTCTCAGGATAGAATTCCATACTTGGTCTTTGATGGAGCAACCTACATCCACCCCCCTTTCTTTTAGGGAATTCTTGTGAGAGCCTTGGGACTTATCTGTGCCTCACTCTGGAGCAGTTTCATCCTGCCCCATGGCCAGGACCCTGTGTCATCCACGTTGCAATGATCCCCAGCCTAGAGCTACTGACTGCGGCTGCCAAGTAAATATTTTCTGACTTGGAACAGAAGGTCAAAATTGTTTCAGCAGAAAGAGTTTGTAGTCAGATGCCGTGGCGCACGCCTGCGATCCCAGTGACTCTGGAGTCAGAGGCAGGAGAACTATGAGTTCGAGGCCAGAGGTAGCCTGTGTAACTTAGCAAGACCCTGCCTCAAAATAAAGAAATAAAAAAGGGCTGGGGGTGCAGCCCAGGGGAAGCGCACTTGCAAAGTACATGTGAGGCCCTGGGTTCAAGTCCCAAGTACCACAAAAAAATGAAGAAGAAGAAGGAGGAGGAGGAGGAGAAAAGGAAGGCAGGAAGGAAGGAAGGAAAGAAGGAAGGAAGGAAGGAAGGAAGGAAGGAAGGAAGGAAGGAAGGAAGGAAGGAAGGGCGAGCAAGCAAAGCCTGTTATCACTGGAACAAATAGGCAGTGGTGTGGCAGAGGGAAGGAGGGCTGGGAGGGTTGGCAGTGAGGATTTGTGGTCGATGTCCTTGCCGTGCAGGCCTGAGGGCATAAAGAAAGGGAGGTCAGCCCTCCCCAACCCAGGCACAAGGTTCCCAGTGTATGCAGTGGGGTCGAGGCCATGGTCTCAACGTGCTCTTCACAAACACCTGGAGGCAGACACGGATCATTACCCCATTTTACAGAGATGCAGGAAGAAGAGCTCGTGTGGGGCCCGTGTGGTGGTGGAACCCGAGTGTGTGAGTGGCAGAGAAGACAGAGGCTCCAGGGCTCTCCTAGCCTCTCATTCCACCTGGGTCTGGGGGACAGAATTCTGAATCAGAAGCAAACGTTATGCAAGATGAAAGCAGAGTTAGCAGGTCACTTGGAGAAACCATCCCCTCAAAGGCTGTCTGGAGTTCAAGGTCGGGGTAGCACCTGAATATCAGAATCCCGCCCCACATCACATCCGTGAGACTGGTATCAAGGTGCAGGTCCAGACCCTAGGACTCCGGGAAAGGGGAATGGAGTGATAGGTATGAATGCCACATTGTCACAGACAGGATAAATATGCTGCTCAGCTCTGCCAGGCAGGGCTGCTTCTGTGGTCCCATCCTCTCTTGCCAGCCATGCCAGCCCTCAAATCCCCGATTCCACATCCTCCCTGCTTTCCCTGGTTTCCTGAGCAGCCAGCTCCCTCTGTCTCAGCCCATCCTGTCCCCAGATGCCTACTGGCCCCATAGGCTATACTGGGGCAGTTGGTCTTGGTTCTCTTTGCGGTAAGCATCCAGTTAGGCTTGAAGATTCTGCTCTGGGCTCCCCCAAACTTGTCTGGGACCTGGTTCTATTCCTCCTTCAGACTCAGGAGCTGAGGTATGAGCCTTTTCAGGAGGGCAGGAGCATCCAGGCAGTACGAAAGTTCTGGTCAAGTCTTTGGATGTCCCTCCTTCTGCCCACTTCCTACCACCTTTAGGGGCTCCAGCTCTGATATCCCTGTGAATTATTTTCAGTCTGTTGTCTCCATGTTAGCTGTTTGCCTCCTCCTTCAGCTTTGACTCCCAAATCTCCCGGCTTTGTGGACTCCAGAACTTTTCCTTCTCAAGCCCCAGCTCTTGTCCTAAAAGCTGTGGCTTTCATTTCTCTGGGTGCCCCTGTAGATAATACCAGGCACACCTGTTGTCTGTGCAAGGGGCTCACAAAGGCCCACCCAGGGCGGGGACTCTACAATGCAAAGCCATCCCCTGAGAACAGTGCAATAGCACGCCCAGGAAGCTAGGACAGGGGGCGGGGGCCGCGGAGAGCAGGCGCGAGCACGTGAAACCCAGGCGCGGTAAAAGAGGAAAAATGTACTCCCCATAGTTACAAAGGGACCCCCTGGAGCAGTGAGGAAAGAAGGGATTAGTGCATGACAGGTGCTGGAATGATCACTAAGCTGTTTGGAAAAGCGAATCCACTCCATTCTTCACTCCCTGTCATACATCAACACCAAGTTCGGAGGGATTAAAGATTCAAATTAAAAATCACACTTGAATGAAGTAGAAAGGACTGTTTCTCCAAAACGCTGGGTGGGTACCGCTAGCCTTAAAAGTGAGGGAAGCAACCACAAAGAAAAGAAAAAGAAACTAGATCTTAAAATTTTAGATTTAACTTTATGAATTGAAAATAACTTTTAAGGATGTCATGCAGAGGGTTAATACCCTTGAGTTTAAGAACCCACACAAATTAAGTTTTAAAAATTCAAATCGCTGCTGGATGAATGTGAAGGGGTAGAAACACTCAATTAACAGGAGATTAATTTTTTATGGCTCATAGGTTGAACCTATTTTCCAATATCTAATTATTTTTTAAAAAGTAAATTAAAGCAACAATGAGATAACACTGTTTGCCCATCTTGGAGCTAAGAGGGAAATTTTAATGAGAATACCCCATGCTGCCTAGGGTGTGATGAAACAGACAATACCACTGATGGGAATGTAAATCACTACAGCCTTTGACCCAGTAATTACACTTATGGTGCTCCATCACAAGGAAATAAACCCAAATTGACAAAAGATTTATGTACAAAGAAATGTAGTATGGCCTTGTTTATAATAAAAAATGGAAACAACCAAAATAACCAGCTATGGGGAAAATGGTAAGCAAATTATTTTCTATCTACTCAAATGGACTATTATTCATTGACTATTTGTATTTTTACAAAAAGCTCTGAAAAATTCTTATGATATAAAAAAGTACAGCAGCCACTGGCAAGTCAGTTTGCAAAATGTATGAAGGATATAATCTCAAAAAAGAGCATGGGGAGTGTGGCCTGGTGGCACATGCCTGTAATCCCAGTGACTCAGGAGATAGAGGTAGGAGGATTGCAAGTTTGAGGCCAGAAGTATCTCAAAATAAAAAGTAAAAAATGGGCTGGGGGTGCATCTCAGTGGTGAAGCACTTGCAAAGCATGTGTGAGGCCTTGGATTCAGCCCCATCTCACCCCCAACACCGCAAAGCACAAAGAAAGAAAACCAAGAGCAATAGAAGAAGATTGGAAGGAAGTGTGCTCGACCCTGAACATCAGAGCATGGAGCTCAGGACACACAGCCTTTATGGGAGAAGGGAAATAGACAGTAGAGAGCTCTGGAAGATACCCAAGTAGGGTCCAGGCTGTAGCCTCAAAGTCAAAGACTTTGTCTCTGGAGGAGAGGGAGTGTCTGGAGTCTTGCTTCAGCCTGGTTGTCTGGTCCAGCCTGTCCCAAAGCTCAAAGGAAGAATTGCCTTGGACACTGAGCTCAAGGAACAGCTAGTAGGTCAGTGTGTCCAGAGCACAGGGCTCAAGACGGTGCCAGAGAGGAAAATGATAGAGAATCAGGCCAGAAAACTCATGTAGGCCCTTTGAGCCACAAGGGAGCGTTTAGGATCTTATCTCAAATGCAATGAAGAGCAGTGGAGGGTTTTAAGTTTTGTCTTTTAGATAGACTACAGTATTAGCTGAGACTCTTTTCTTGGCAATACCAAAATCCCCACTAACTCAGGTATTAAAATAAAACATAAAAAAAGTAAAACCTAAAACTAGAAACCTTCTAGGATAAAGTATATGAGAAAATCTTTAGGGCCTAGGGTTAAGCAAAGATTTCTTAGATATGACACCATAAAAGAACCAAATGGTAAACGCATGATCCATAAAAGAGCAAATTGATAAATTTGGCTTCATCAAAGAGCACTTGCCTAGCATGCAAAAGGCCCTAGGTCTGATACCTAGCACTACGGAAAAATAAAAAATAAAAATTTACACTCTTAGAAAGACACTACTGAGAGACTAAAAAGACCAACCACAGACTGGCAGAAGATATTTGCAAATTATATATCTAATAAAAGACTTATATCTAGAATATGTAAAATAGTCTCAAAACTGGAAAGAGAAAGAAAGAAAGAAAGAGAGAGAGAAAGAAAGGAAGGAAGGAAGGAAGGAAGGAAGAAAGAAGGAAAGAAGGAAGAAAGAGAAAGAAAGAGGAAGAAAGAAAAGGAAGGAAGGATGGGAAGAAGGGAAGAAGGAAGGAAGGAAGGAAGGAAGGAAGAAGAAAAGAAAGTGAGTGGAGCTGGGGCTGTAGCTTAGTGGTAGTACACTTGCCTGGCATGCATAGGAGCCTGGGTTTTATCCCTGACACCACAAAAAAACAAAAAACTTCTTGTCTAACACATCATTAATACTTTGTATGATTTCAGCCAGATGTGGTGGTGCATACCTGTAATTCCAGCACTTGAGAGGCTGAGGCAAGATCAAGAGTTTGAAGCCTGCCTGGACTACATAGAGTTCTAGGCCTTCCTCAGCTACATAGAGACTCTGTCTCAAAAAAAAATAAATAAATAAAATAAATAAATAAATAAATTAAATAAATAAACGAGAGCAAAAGATTTGAACAAACACTTCACCAAAGATAAACAAATGGCAAACAAACACACAAAAGGATGCTCAACATTAAGGAAATGCAAATTAAAACCACAATGAGGTGCCACTACCTTCCTATTCAAATATCTAAAGTTAAAAACCCCAATCCTGCCAAATGTTCATGAGGTTGGGGAACAACCAGAACTCTTGTAGATTGTAGGGTGGAAATGTAAAATAGTACAACCACTGTGGAAAACAGGTTGGTAGTCTCTTAAAAAGTTAAACACACATCTGTTGTGTGATACAGCTATTCTTCTAGAAATTTCCTCAACAAACATGAAAGCATGTACTCATACAAGGACTGGTACATGAATGTTCATGGCAGTTTTATCTATAATACACCCAGACTGGAAACCAACCAAATATCCATCAATGGATAAATAGTAAACAAACTGTGATATATTCATACAAATGTATGCTACTCATCAATAAAAGGAATAAACTATTAATACATATGAATGAATTTCAAAATAATTACACTGAGGAAAGAAGCCAGACAAAACAAGAGTCTATTCTATGCTGATCCATTTGCATAAAATTCTAGAAATCACAAATTAATGTATGATCTGCAGGAAGCAGGCCAGCAGTTGCCCAGGAAGTAGAGGTGGGAGGAAGAGTGGGAGGGATCACAAAAGCACACAGGAAATTTTGGAGAGCAGTAAGCATGTTCGTGTCCTTCACTGGCGATGGCTTCATGAGTGTGTCCAGGTGTCAAAATTCAACAAATTGTGTTCTTTAACTAGTGCAGTTTATTTGCATGTCAGTTATATCTCAATAAAGCTATTACGTACATTTATACATTTTTATGTACATACATAACAATAAAATGAGCACAGAAATGGTGTGGCTGAATATCAGGGACTTTTCTTCCCCATTTCTCCTGTCTATATTCAGTTTTCCAGAAGTGCAGAGAAACCGTTATCCTCCCTGAGCCAATAAATTCCTCTTTTGCCTAAAAGCTATTTCAAACTTGGTTTCTGTTGCTTGCCACCATAAATCTTCTGGCTGCAATAGAGATAATGCCTAGAGTATTGTGAGAACACAAGAAGGGGAGTGTCGTCTCATCTTGGGGTCTCTTAAATGAGGGATGAGGATGTCAGGCAAAAGTTTCCTAAAGAAGGTGCTGCTGGAGTTGATGTCTCAAGAAGTCGGAGTTGGGGTAGAAAGACTGGGAAGGCTCCCAAGCAGAGGGAACAATATGAATGAAGGCATCAAGAGCAGGAATTTCGTGATGTGCTCACAGGCTGCTGAGTGTTCCTTGCGTCTGAGATGAGAGAAGGCCTCGTGGGATGGGAGACTGGAAAACTCAGCAGGGCAAGGCTCATGCCAGTTGAGGAGCTTGAGCATAATCTTGTAGGCAGTGGGGAGCCATGGTGGACTTCAAGCAGGCAAGGGCTGTGGGCTGAGTTTTGTTTCATGGAGATGTTTCACTGAGACTTGGAGTTCATGTTTCACTGAGACTTGGAGAAGTAAGTAGACCTGGAAGAGATCAAGGCCATAACTCAGAGTTGACTTTGAGGGGCCTACCGACCCCTAGGGGAAGTGGCCAACAAGGAGTCTGGAGACAGAGTTGGGGTGGTTGCCATACCACTGGCAATGGCTCAGGGAGACAGAGAGGTAGAGGGAGCCCAGCCAGAGTCTTGGGACTTCCACCCCACTATTGCAGGGGCTGGCAGAGCCTGGGGCACCTACAACAGCAGCAGAGAGAAAGAAATGTCAGTGCCACGTGGCCACGTGAGCAGAGCAGGAGACCAGGTTGTCATGGAAACTGAGCTACTGAAGTGTTTTCTAGAACAGGATCAGCAGGACCAAATGTAGCAGAAAATCCAAACTGATGAAGGCTGAAATTTTTCTTTAGATTTGGTAATTAGTAGAACATTGATGAGCTTAACAAGAACAATTTCAGGGGACCATGGGCCAGGGGGGAGACAGGGGGAGATTTTGGAGGTAAAATGGACCAGAGTTGGTGATGGGATACCATTGGGGAATGGGGGCTAGTGGGGCCGGGGCTTCAAGAGGATGGGGCTTGCAAGAGAAAGATCTGGAGTTCTATTTGGGACATTTTAACATCACAAATGCCATTTAGTATTTACAATGCACTGGACTCTGATCTAAGAGCTTCACTCACGTTATTTCACTTATCCATAAAACTACTCCGGAAAGGGGACACTGCCTCGTCTATCCTCATCTTCATGTGAAGAAATAGAGACGGTGCCAGGCGCGGTGGCGCACGCCTGTAATCCCAGTGGTTTGGGAGGCAGAGGCAGGAGGATCACAAGTTCGAGACCAGAGGCAAGCTGCGTAATTTAGCAAGACCCTGTCTCAAAAAGTAAAAAAAATTGGGCTGAGGGTGCAGCTCAGTGGTCCAGCATTTGCAAAGCATGCAAGTGTGAGGCCTTGGGTTCAAACCCCAGTACCACACACACAAAAAAAATAAATAAATAAATAAAAAGAAAAAAGAAAAAAAAAGAAAGAAAAAGAAAAAAAGAAAAGAAAGAAAGAAATAGAGATACAAAGTTTAAGAAACTGGATCATAGCAGGAAGGTGGCAGAGGACATGAATCTGGGCTCTGGGGCTCACCCAGGATGTTTGGGCTAGTGGGATAAGAGCAGACCCCAAACAGGAAGCCCCCTGATGCAGGGTGCACTGGAGGTCAGCGGGTCCAGGAGGTTCAGGGCTGGTGACCCCACAGAGGAGGGTTCCAGCAGAGGCGGGAGGATATGGAGAAGGCAGGGCACATGGCAGAGGAGGGAAGGAAATCAGGTGAGCCCAAGAGCAGAACTCCCAGAAGGCCAAGTGGTGCCAGTGGACCAGGTCCAGAGAGTCTTGGTGGTGACGTGGCCATGGGGAGGCTCTCAGGGATCTTTGCCAGAGGGCCTCAGGGGAAAGCATAGGAGTCCTGGAGAAAGGCTCAAGGCTCTAAGGGGAGGCAAGCGGGATGGGGTAGCTAGACAAGGAAGCACAGACCAGATAGGGATTATTTCTCTACCTTTTTTTGTTTAAGAGAGGTCTCACTATGTAGCCCAAGCTGGTCTGGAAATCGCCATCCTCCTCCCTCAGCCTCCGACTAGTCGTGTGCCACCACACCAAGCTCCAGAGAGGTATTATCTCTAAATGGAAACTTCTTTCAGAGTTCTTAAACTTTTTTAAAATGAGAAAATACATTCCCATGCTTCAAAATTCAAAATATACCAGAGGATACCCAAGAAAAAGCTCCCCTCCCGTACTTCATCCCCATCTCTCTGGTCTTCTTCATAAAGGCAGGTGGCATAGAAAATAAAACTCATACAGCAGAATTTGGGAATCTGGGAATAGCAAATAAATTTCAGCCCACTGACACTCTTAGGGGAAGTATGGTATTCCGAGCGAGCGACAGAACAGAGGGACAGTCAAGCGGCAGAGAGTGGGGGTGAGTGTGGAACTGGGAAATTAGTTTTGGACAAGAACATGTGTTTCATTGAATGGCACAAAATTGAATCATTTTCCTTCTGCCAAGGAACATGCACTCGGCATCTTCTAGACCCTCTTGCCAGCCCCGGGGCCTGGTGGCAGCTTGACATCCCACTACTTTGTCCTGTCCCACAGCTGGAGCCAACCCCTGGCCTTCAAATCCCCCTCAGCACCTGGCAATCCACATTAATCCTGGTGGCTGCTGAATAAATATTTTCTGACATGAAATGAAATGTCTGAAATGTGGTTCGATCTTTTTTTAATTATTGAAACCAATTGGAGTGTCAAATGGGACATAACTAAAACCGCTAAGGCTGAGAGGAGCCTGGGGGGCAGAGCAGGAGGAGAAGAGGCTGCCCCGGGCTGCACCCAGCAAGGCTACCATCCCCAAGGCCACTGGGCACCCATCTCATAGCACAGAGGCTGTACCCCACTGCCTCCGCAGGCCCCCAGTCTGAGGAGGCAGGTGGGGGACAAAGAGGGTTATGGGACATGCTCAGGCCAGGGATTGTCTGTCCCCCAGTGCCTCCCCTGGCCTCCTTCCCTGGCTGCAGGCTGCTGGCTCCCCTTCTCTGGGCCTCAGTTTCTTGACTATAGAAATGATGGTAGGGATCTGAGGGAGAGCTGGCACCTTCCCTTCTTCCAGTGTTTGCGGCTCTGGCCACAGGGGGTTCTCAGGACCCATGGCCACCTTCCCTATCTATTGTGGATGCCCTGCTGCCACCCGGCGTCCCATTACCCTGTATACACCAGAGTCGTGGAACAAGAGCCAGAGGTTGTTGGTGGTCAATGGGCCTCTCTGAAAAGTGCTGGGTGGAGGAAGGGGTAGGGGTCATGACCTTGGTCTGCCTGAGCCTTGAGCAGTACAGCCTGGGGGTTCAGCTTGGAAGACCTCTCTGAAGGCCAAGGAGAACAGGCCAGGGGTGCTGAGCCAGGGACCTAGCCAGAATGGGTTTACTGGACTCAAGACAAGAAGCCTACCAAGAGGGCTGGAGGTCCACAGGGTGTCCTGGGAGGACCGGAGAGGACACACTGGGTGGCAAGGGAGGAAGGCATTTCCAGAAGGCAGAAACAGTCACCATGGGCTGTGAGCAGCCACATTGGATGGGGGTCACGAAGGATGATGCCCCTGGGCCCAGCCTCTGGAAAGCTTTGGGGTGGTCAGGAGTGGGAAGGTGCACACCTAGCCAGGGAACCACTTAGGAAAGGGCCAGGAGAGTAAGAGAGAGCAGGGGAGGCCAGGGCTGGCGGGAGTGGGGTTTTATTGAACACGAGGGGCAAGTGTGTTCACGTTCTGAGAAGCAGCAGCCGGGGACATTAAGCAATTAAGGATGTGACAGTCGGTAAGCAGATGGGGCCAAGGGTACAAATACAGGGATTATCATCAGACAATCACATGTGTTATGTTGAGCCAGATTTAATTAAACCTTCTACCTTTCACGCACGGGTAACCTGATCCCAGCGTCCTTCTAGGGACTTAGTGTTCTCTGTCTGTGGATGATGGTGGCTTGTGTGGGCTCCGCCCTCATCTTGCCTCCTGGATGGGGTCACATATTCCTCCTTCCCTCTTACCTCAGGCCACTTGAAGTGGTGAGTAGAGCCAATGAGGGCTGAATGAACTTTGTGTTGTGCAAACATCTAGTGTCCACGCAGAGCAGTGCACAAACCTACATGCAGCTCAGTGAATTTTTAATGATGTACCTACACCACCACCCAATCAAGATATAAAACAATTTCCTTCCTCTACAAGGTTCCCTCTCCCCCCTATCTAGTTAGTAGCCCCTCTTAGAAGTAAGTACAGCCCTGACTTCTGTCACCCAAGAGTGGTCTTGCTTGTTCTTGAACTTAATATAAATAGAATCAGTGGCTTTCCAAAAAGTATGTCTATGAGATCCCTGTGGCTTGACACAGGGTAGATGTAGTTGGCTTTTTCTCATTTTGTGTAGTGTTCATCCATTTGAATACACCACCGAGGGACCTCTTTATCCATTCTCCTGTTGCTGTGGGTGGTTCCCAGGTTTTTGCTATGACAGATAAAACTGCTTCGGGCATCGTGTATATATCTTTAGGTAGCACAATGTGTGCGCACAATGCTGTTGGGTATATTCCTAGGGATGGAACTGCTGGTTCACAGAGTAAGCATGCATTCAGCCACAATGGTCGTGCCAATGTACACCCAACAAAGAGAGATCTTTTGAAAATCAGGTTTATTGAGGTAAAATTTATATAGAGTGACATTCACTCCTTTACTGTACAATTTTAACGTATACATACAATTGCATAACCCACACCACAATTAAGATATAAACCATAGGGCGGAGGTTATAGCTCAGTGGTAGAGCCCTTTTGTAGTACACGTAGGCCCTGGGTTCCCCCAGTGCCATAAAAAACTAAATAAAGTTGCATAAGATTTCAATGTTGCCAGTGAGGTTTGCCTGCAGCTGTACCAACTGTGGAATCTGATCCCATTAGATCTCAGAAGGTAAGTGGGGTTGGGCCTGGTTAGTACTTGGCTGGGAGACCACCTGGAACACCAGATACTGTAGGCTTGGGAGAAGGATCCCGCAATCCATTCCCAAAAACAATCAGTCATTGAAAACCCTATGAATAGCAGAGAAGCACAAGAATAGTGTTTCGTCTGTTGTACATAAGGACCGACTCAATGGCACCTAACAAAAACAACAAAGTGAGGTTTAACTAGCCCAGTCTTAAGTTTATTCAAACAGTTTGGCATGGTAGCACATGCCTCTGATGCCAGCACTCAGGAGGCTGAGGCAGGAGGATCACAAGTTCGAGGCCAGCCTTGTCTGAAAAATAAATTAATTAAATAAATATTTCCATCACCTCAAAAACATTTGCTTATGCCCCACTGGCCCTTGGCAACTCTAATCTGCTCTCTGTTTGTGGGGCACATGCCTCCCAGTCCAGCCCGGATGTTCAGACGGGCAGCGCCGCCGCGCACACAGATACTAAACACAATTCACTCGGGACCCTCGGGTAAGAGGCACGGACTCCTGTAGCCCTCAGGATGCCAGCAGAGATGGGAGAAAGGAAAAGCCTTGGGTGCTTTTTCCTTTCGGGAACAAACACAGCTCTTTATTTCTCTGCCCTTTATCAGGGCAGAGAGAAAACCCAGAGCTTATAGCTTTAAGTGCTCACAGCTCTTATACAGCCTCAAAGGCAGATGCTTCCATGTTGGTGGTCTCTTTGGAGAGCAAGTTCTTCCTTGCTGATGGTCACGGCAGGAGAGCGTTCTTTCCTCACTGAAGGTCCAGGTGAGAGAATGGAGACAGCTGTTTCCTCATCAGTGGTCCGGACAGAAAAAAAAAAAGGTTGAGCTGCCACAGTACAGCTTCTTATATAGCTCGCCCACAGAATGGCCTGAGCCAATCAGCTTTGAGTCCAATTGTCCAATCAGGTTGGGGGATTTTTGAAAGGTTTTGTACAACCACCCAACCAAGTTACTTTCATTTTCCCTAGATTTAGCCATTTTCCCAGTTTTGGGGTTTTTGCCAATTTCCTCCCAATTTCTCCCTACATCTGTTCTTATAGTTTTCCCTTTTCCACAATGTGATCTGAATGGAACCATATAGCATGTATTCTTTTGGATCCACCTTCTTCCACTTATCATAATGCATTTGAGATTCATCCATGTTGTGTGGGAATCAATATTTGATCTTTTCTATCACAAGAACTATTCAACTATATGGATATGCCATTGGTTTTTCTGCTTTTGCTTTTGTTTTTTTCTTTTGCAGTACTGGGGGCGGGGGAGGTTGAACCCAGGGCCTGGCACATGGTAGGCAGATGCTCCACATTGAGCAGCACCTCAGCCCCTTTCTTATTTTTTTATTTTTGAGACAGGCTCTCACTAAGTTGCACAGCCTCCCTCTCACCTCAAACTCAATTCTCCTGCCTCTGTCTCAGGAGTCTCTGGGATCACCAGCCTGCCCCAAGGTGCCAGCTTGCTTGTTTGTTTTGATCTCTGGGTTGTTTCAGGTTTTGAGTCAATTATGGGTAGAATTGTGATAAACATCTACCCAGAAGTGTTGGCGAGGACAAAAGTTTTCCTTTCTTTAGTGTAAATACCCAAGAGTGAGAGTGCTGGGTCATGTGGTTTAATGTATGTTTACACAAACACAGTTCGATAAGAAGATTAAGTTCTAGTGTTCTGTAGCACAGTAGGGTGAAGACAGTTAACAACAATTTATCTTATATTCAAAATCACTAGAAGAGAGGATTTTGAATGTTCCCAACACAAAAAAATGGCAAATGATTGAGGTAATGGATATGCTAATTACCCTGATTTAATCATTGCTCATTGTGTACATGTATCAAAATATCAAACTAAGGAACCAGGAGTGGTAGTGTATGCCTGTAATCTCAGCGCTCAGGGTGAGGCAAGAGGATCACGAGTTCAAGGCCAGCCTGGGCTACCTACTGAGACTGTGTCAAGAAAGAGAGGGAGAGAGAGAGAGAGGGAGAGAGAGAGAAGGAGAGAGGGAGGAAAGAAATAAAGAACAAATGAAAGAAAAAGAAAGAAGAAAGAAAGAAGGAAAGAAGGAAGGGAGGGAGGGAGGAAGATAAAAAGGAAGGAAGAAAGAAACTGTCAAACATGTTTTGTTGCTGAGTGCTGTGGTGCATGCCTGTAATCCCAGCGGCTTGGGAGGTGGAGGCAGGAGGATCACAAGTTTGAGACCAGAGGCAGTCTGGGTAATTTAGCAAGACCCTGTCTCAAAAAAAGTAAAAAAAAATGGGCTGGGGGTGCAGCTCAGTGGTCCAGCACTTGCAAAGCATGCAAATGTGAGGCCCTGGGTTCAACCCCCAGTACCAAAAAAAAAAATAGTTTTGTTTTAGGGAGTTTTGGGTTTTGTTTTGCAGCACTGGGGGTTGAACTCTGGGCCTTGCAAATGCTAGGCAAGTCCTCTACCACTGAGCTGCACCCCAGCCCACTTTTTTAATTTAATTTTTTATTTTGAGACAATGACTAAGTTACACAGTCTGCCTCTGGTCTCAAACTCCAGTCTTCCTGCCTCTGCCTCCTGAGTTGTTGGGATCACAGGTGTGTACCATGACCCCCAGCTTGTTAGATAGTTTTAAAGGCTGCACCATTTTGCTTTCCTACCAGCTCAACATGGAGAGTTCTAGCCGTTTCTCATCCTTGGCAGCACTTCATACAGTTAGGTTTGGGGTTTGGAATTTTTGTTCATTTTAGCCATTTGTGTGAAGATTATGTGGTGGTTGAAAGCTTTGGCCCATGACTTTGTCAGTTGGCCTGGGTGCTGGGTGCAGGCATGGCGTGATCACGTGCGTGTTCCAGGCTGGAGGAGCAGACAAGCCTGTATTCTTGGGGCTGGGAAGAGCCTGGTGCATTCTACCTGGGGACAAGGCCCATGCGATGCCACCTTTGGGCTGCCCTGGGCAGCAGGTGCAAATCACATTGCCATGACTGACACCACACAGATTAACTTCGTCCCACCTCAGCTGGGCCTTGAGAGCCCTTGGGCCTTCCCTTCACAAATGTCCAAGGCTTTCCCTTTCCAACCTCCCACTGTTCCCCTGGAGCCCACTGCATCCCTACGTCCCAACGGGAATCTATAGGGGGTGGCCCAGCATGACCCCCAGGAGGCTCTGCAGGGCGTGTTCCTCTGAGCTGCCCCTCTTGGGCAGAGCTTTCATGTTCTCATACCAGGGAGGCACTGGATAAGGGACTTGGGAGACGTGGTGGCATTCCTCTGGTTCTTAGTACCTGTTGGGAAAGATGCGCCTGGGGTCTAAGATAGCCCCGAACAGCTCCTGGTGATGTGGGTCTTCCCTCCCCATAGCCAATGCACAGGCTAGCTCTTCTCCCCTGACCAGGATCAGGACCCCACACCGAAGGAGTCAAGGACGGGCGGCTTCGGGATGCCTTTGGTACAGGTTTTATTGTACAGCTCAGCTCTCAGGCCGGCCCTGCAGGATGGCAGAAGTGCTAGGGCTCTTAAGCATTGCATCTCCGCCTCCGATGCTGGGTCCGGAGGCTCTTCGTCTTCAGCGGTGGGCCCCGCAAAGGCTGGCTTCTTCTCTGTGGCTGCTGGTTCCCAGTGTTCTTCTTCTTGGTCTGGCGATGGCAGGCAGACCTCTCTTGGTCCAGCGAGCTTGACCTCCATGGTGAGGCAGCAGGACTGTGCGGTGGTACCGCACAGCTCAGGTGGTAATGGAACAGCCTCTGCGATGGCAGACAGTGTCCTCTCTTGATCTGGCGACGGTGTGGCCCGTCTGTGATGGAGTGGCAGAGCAGACCGGCAGCAAGCAACCCCTCAGCAGGAAGCTAGCAGCCAGCAGCTCCCAGTATCACCATCAGCGGCCTCACACGCAGAGAAAGCTTTATTTATGTAGTCCTTGGGTAACTGCCTCAACTGCCTCAAGATGGCAATCAGGTGGGGGCCAAGGGGCTAGGCGCAACCAGTTAGGAATAGCATTCAGATAAAGGGTGAAACCAGATGTCACTCCTTGGGCAATCAAGGAGAGATCCTTGATTACCAATTGGGGGGCAAGATGAGGGTTGAATATAGCCAATTAGACATCAGGGAGTACAAATGGGCTAGATAGGCCCCTATCCTCTCTATCCTCTGGGGCTATCCCATAATATTCCCTACATGGTGGAAGACTAAATACACCACAGACAGCTGGGGTGCAAAATCATGGGCCACTGGGGCCCAGGGGACCTAGACGGTAGGTCTGCATAATCCACCACGTACAGCAGATCCAGCACCGAGAATGGCAGCTGGCACCTAGCAGGTGCTCCGTAAGTATTTGGTGGAGGGATAAGGCATGGTAGAATCAGAAACTGGGCCCTGAGGAAGGAAAACTGGCTTAGGAGGAAAGGAAATGAGTTCAGTGGGGCCTGGTGCTACGGAAAGGGGACATGCAAGGGGCCAGAGGGGCCTTCTGTTAACAGAGGGGTGAGGAGAGATAAACAGCATTTCCGGAGGAGCTGCAGGCCAGGAGGCCCCAGTGAGGGTTCCAGGAGAGGAGGAGGGCGTGATGGAAACAGTACCTCCGTGTTCAACCGGCCGCGCAGCTCACGTGGATTTTTCAGGCCTCCACAGTAATTTTATTTCTGTTGCCTGGATGAACCATATGAGGTGGCAGGGAAAGGCGGCCGAATCCTGCTTGGGGTGTCCTGCAGCTGTCCAACTTAACTGTGGCTGATGTTGAAAGTCCCCAAGAAGGCATATGGGCAGGAGAGTCCCTAGGAGCTTCGTGGCCATTCTAAAGGCACCTCAGGGACAGTGACAATGGGACACAGAGGCAGAATGGGGCCAGCTGGTTAGGGAAGCCCAGGAAGGCAGAGAAGTGGCTGGAATTGGTGTGAGTGCAGAGCAAGAGGGGGAAACGGAGGGAAAGGGAAGGGTGCGGCTTAGGAGGAGACAGACAAGGGACAGCTGGCCTTGGACAGGGAGGTGCAGGCTGGTGGCTGCAGAGGCAGAGGGGGAAGGAGCTGCCCACAAAGGCCAGCTCTGTCTTCCCCTCTTGAGCAGGAGCTGGGGTGGTCTGCTGGCCCAGGGGTGCAGGGGTGCAGGGGCGCAGCGGGCTCCAGGTGAATAGTTGCAGGGTGGAAAAGAAAAAGCTTGGAGACCAACAAAGAAGAGGCCAATAGGATTTTAAGGCCCAGCTGAGGTGGGAAGAAGTTAATCTGCGTGGTGTCAACCATGGCAATGTGGTTTGCACCTGCCGCCCTGGGCAGCCCAAAGGAGGCGTGGAGGAAACAATGGTGCCTTAGCTCCCACTTGCCCGCCATCATCTTTAATCCGCATGGCAACCCCAGCCACCTCTGATTATAAATGATGAGGAAAGGGAGGTGCTGAGAGAGGAGACCACAGGCTCAAGTGAGCAGGGAGGCAGGACCCAGCTGAGGGGCCAGGACTCTATGGGGGAGGGAGCGGTGGGGGGAGCCCCGTGGCCTTGGGGCCTTGTGCAGCACACACTGCGAAGGGTGTTATGGCTGCCCCCAGGTTCCCCCTCCATACACTGCCTACTTCCTGTGTGCCAAAAATGAAGCTCAGCTCAGCTTTGCCTGCTCATCCAAAGCTCTCAGGGAGGGACCAGAGGGAAACTAAGGCTCAGAGATAGTGTATAGTTGGACCAGGCTTGTCAAGGCCAGATACCAAAGGGACCTGCATGCCAAGTGTGATCATTTTAAAATATGCCTAAAAAAATTTTAGCACTCCTTTCTTCCAGAGGCAGAGCCTTTTCCCACTGCTCTAAGTGTGGATAGGACTTAGCAATTTGCTTCTTACAACAGGATAAAGCAGAAATGAGGTTATAGGATTTTGTTGTCAAAAGGCACTGCTCTCTCTCTCTCTCTCTCTCTCTCTCTCTCTCTCTCCCTCCCTCTCTCCGCCCCCTTCTGTGTGTCTCCTCCTCCTGCTGCTGCTCTTCCTCCTCCTCTTCTCCTTCTCTCACTTCTTTTCTTCTCTCATCACTTCCTCTGGGGGAAGAGCTGCTCCCCAATAATCATCTCCAGCACCATAATTCAAAAGCATCAATTCTTCTCCTGTCTCCCTTGTTCAATGTCCAGCTTTTATAACCACATGATGCAACTGAAAATACCATGGCATGAGGACAGTTAGGGAGCCCTGTGAAGGAAACCGCATGGGCAGGAAGCCCATGTGAGGGAGCGATCCTGACTGCAGATCCCCCAGCTCCAGTCAAGACAAAATGGCCAACAGCTTCACTGCATCTTCTGAGAGACCAGGAGTCAGAATTCAACCAGATGTGCTCCCAGATGCTGGCTCTCAGAAATTGTGTACAATAATCACTATTGGTTCTTTTAAGGTGCTAAATTTTGGGGCAGTTTGTTACACAGCAGTAGATAACTAATACATACTTTAGGGTTTGGAAATGGAGTGCTACCGTAATAAAAATCTTGACTATGGGAATGACTTTGTAGCCAGGTAGCAGGGTGAGGCTGGAAAGACTTTGAGGAGAATGACAGTGAATGTTCAAAGAGTCCTAAAGAAACTGAAGAAGCATGATGCCCTTTGAGGAGACACTGGTGAGGGCTTAAGAGAAAAAGAGGAAAGTCTTATTGAAAACTGGAAGAGATAGGATCCTTCACTGCAGTGGCGACAAGTCTTATAATACCACTGCTTACTGTAGCATGGACAGTAGGAAATGTGCCTAATGAACTGGGTGATCTAGTTAAGGAGACTTCCAGGCAGAGCATTGAAGATGCCATCTGGTTTATTTTTGGTGTTTGTAGTTAAATGAGAGATGAAAGCAATAAACTAAATGAATAACTGGCAAACAGAAGCCAGAGCTAGATAGTTTTGAAAAGTCTTAACCTCTCCAGACAATAAGCAATGCTAAAATTAAGAAATGGTTTTTGGTAGCCAGGTGCAGTGGTGCACACCTATAATCCCAGCAGCTCAGGAGGCAGAGGCAGCCTGTACAACTTAGTGAGACCCTGTTTCAAGATTAAAAAAAAAAAAACAAAAAACACTAAACTTAAAAAGGGGCTGAGATGCAGCTCAGTGGTAGAACACTTGCAAAATATGCAAAAGTCCCTGAGTGCAACCCCTGTTGTTGTTGTTGTTGTTGTTATTGTTGTTTGATGCCATTGAGTCAGATCCGACTCATAGCAACCCTATGTATAGTGGAACAAAATACTCCCCGATTCTGTGCTAAGCACACAACATTTTTTATGTTTAAGCCCATTGTTGCAGAAACAGTATCAATCCATCTAGTGGATGGTTTTCCTTTTTTTCATTGACCTGCCACTCTCCCAAATGTGATCTCCTTCTGCAGGAATTCATCTCTCCTGACTACATGTCCAAAATACATAAGATGCAGTGTAGCCATCCTTGCTTCCAAGGAGCACTCTGGTTGCACTTCTTCTAGGACAGATCTGTTGGTTCTTTTGGCAATCCGTGGTACATTCAATAATCGTCTCCAGCACCATAATTCAAAAGCATCAATTTTTCTCCTGTCTCCTTGTTCAATGTCCAGCTTTTACAACCACATGATATGACTGAAAATACCATGGCATGAGTCAGGCACACCTTCATCTTCAAGGTGACATCTTTACATTTCAACACTTTAAAGAGGTCTTTTGCAACAGCTTTCCCCAATGCAATGCATCTTTTGATTTCTTGACTGCTGTTTCCATGGGTATTGATTGTAGAATCAAGTAAAGCAAAAACGTGGACAACCTCAATCTTTTCTCCATTTATTATGAAGTTGCATACTGACCCAGTTGTAAGGATTTTTGTTTTGTTGATGTTTAGTCACAATCCATACTGAAGGCTATGTTCTTTGATCTTCATCAGAAAAAAAGAAAAAAAGTAAAAAATAAACAAAACAAAAAAAGACTTGTGGCTGGGAATGTAGCTCAGTGATAGAGTCCTTGCCTAGTATGTGTAAAGCACTAGGCTCCATCCCCAGCCCCACCACAAGATAGAAAGAGAAAGAGATAAAGAAAAAGAAAAAGAAAAGAAAGAGAAAGAAAGAGAAGGAAAGAAAAGAGAAAGAAAGAAAGAAAGAAAGAAAGTGAAAGAAAGAAAGAAAGAAAGAAAAGAAAGGGAAATGAAAAAAGGAAGGTCATTTGAGCAAGGATCAAATCCAGAGTGTCTTAGTTCATTTTACGTTGCTATAAGACCCTGGCATCTAATCCTGTCTGATCTTGGAAGCAGAATCAAGCATGGTTAGTCCTTGGATAGGAGACTGTCTAGGAATACCTAGTGCAATATGTTTGGGAGAAGGACCTGACAGCCCACTCCCAAAACAGTCATCCATTGAAAACCCTATGAATAGCAGAGAAGCACTGAAATAGTTCCAGGCACGGCACAGTGTTGGGTAGTGTTTTGTTCTGTTGTATACAGGCTTGCTATGAGTTGGCCCCAACTCGCTGGCATCTAATAACAGCAATATAACAAAATACCTGACGTTGGGTACTTTAATTTTTAATGGAGGTATATTTAGCTCACAGTTCTGAAAGTCCAAGAGTGTGAACTGAGTTATTTTAATTTGAACATTTCCCTGAGATCACACAGAGAGAGACATTCAAGTTTTGACTAGCCTCAGACTAGTCTTTGATGGTCGCCTGGAGCATTTAATCAGCTCCTGCTACAAAAATGTAAACTAGCTCATGAATGAAGACTACTATGGACCTGCCCTAAAACAGCTTACCAGTGAGCCTCAAAATGATCAAATAATTAGCAAGTAATTTAGCCGCATGCCATTCTTTTACAGAATACAACAAAAACCCAGACCCTCAACAATATAACATTCATAATGTCCAGCCTCCAATAAAAAATTGCTAGGTAAGTCAAGAAACAGAAAAATGTGACCTATAACTGAGAGAAAAATCAGTAAGTACAAAAAGGTCCAAAAAGACTGAATAATTCACTACTGAATGACCCATGGATTGTTGATTAAATCAAATTGGAATTTAAAAAATTCCTACAATCAAATGATGATGAAAATACATTATACCAAAACATATGGGATACAGCAAAGGCAGTTTTAAGAGGGAAGTTTATAGCATTACGTGCCTTCATCAATAAAATAAAGATGAGACAAATAAATGACCTATTGACACAGCTTAAGACACTAGAAATCCAACAAAAAAAAAACCCTAAATGGAACATACAGAGGGAAATTACAAAAATAAAGGGAGAAATATCTCAATTAGAATCCAAAGAGATAATTCAAAAAATTAATAAGACTAAGAGCTGGTTCTTTGAAAAGATTAATAAAATAGACACCCCTCTGGCTAACCTCATCAAAAAGAAAAAGGAAAACTCCAATATAGTACATATTATGAAAGACAATGGATCTATAACCACCAACTCCAACAAAATACAGAAAATTGTCAGGGATTACTATGAGAGGCTGTATTCCCAAAAATATGAAAATGCAGAAGAAATGGACAAATTTATTAACACATATGACCTACCAAAGCTAACCCCAGAAGACATAACTGACTTAAACAAGCCCATTACATATACAGAAATAGAAAAGGTAATTAAAAGTCTCCCAACAAAGAAGAGCCCAGGTCCTGATGGATTCACGGCAGAATTTTACCAAACTTTTAAAGAAGATATAATACCCATCTTCCTCAAATTATTCCAAAAAGTAGAAAAGGAGGGAACACTCCCACATTCATTCTATGAAGCCACCATCACCCTGATACCTAAACCAGGAAAAGATTCATCTAAGATAGAGAATTACAGACCCATCTCCCTTATGAATCTAGACGCAAAAATATTTAATAAAATCCTGGCAAACAGAATCCAGCAGCATATAAAAAAGATTATCCACCATGACCAAGTGGGATTTATACCACAGATGCAAGGCTGGTTTAACATACAGAAATCAATTAATGTAATCCAGCATATCAAGAAACTGGCAAACAAAAACCACATGATCATCTCAATTGATGCTGAAAAGGCCTTCTACAAAGTTCAACACCTTTTCATGATAAAAACACTGGAGAAGATAGGTATAACAGGCAAATACCTTAATTTCATAAAAGCCATTTATGACAAACCTACAGCCAACATTATATTAAATGGAGAAAAACTGAAACCATTTCCTCTTAGATCTGGAACAAGAAAAGGATGTCCTCTCTCTCCTATTCTATTTAACATAGTAATTGAAGTCCGGGCCAGGGCAATCAGACAAGAGAAAGAAATCAAAGGGATACAGATTGGCAAGGAAGAGGTCAAATTATCATTATTTGCAGATGATATGATCTTGTACCTGAAAGACCCTAAAACCTCAACCAGAAAACTTCTGGATCTAATTAACTCCTTCAGCGAAGTCGCAGGCTACAAAATTAACACACAAAAATCAATAGCTTTTCTTTACACCAATTCCAAACAAGAAGAGAAGGAAATTTCAGGAAAGATACCATTCATGATAACCCACCAGAAGATTAAATACCTTGGAATCAATCTAACCAAAGACCCTTCAGATCTCTACAAGGAAAATTTCAAAACATTAAAGAAAGAAATAGCAGAGGACACTAAAAAATGGAAAGACCTCCCCTGCTCCTGGATAGGGAGAA
>VMDO01001928.1:0-116806 GCA_007922755.1 Pedetes capensis
AGACCACTACAGGAAAAGTTTCTATCTTAAACAGAAATGGAACCCAAGGACATATAGAAAAATACTATATAGTAAAAGATAGAGAAGAATTGGATGGGAAACTTAGATAGGAAGGGGGGAGGGGGGAAACATAGAGGAGGGTAAGGGGTAACCTATATGAATAATGCTTATCAAATTGCATATATGAAAATTGTCACAAGGAAAAGCATGTCAAAATGAATCACATTATGATGTACATTAAAAATTTCTAATAAAAAAATTATGTTCTGGTGCTAAAAGCTGCACACATCCACATTTATTACTGAGGAAATTACATAAAAGTCACCAGAAACCTAAGAGGGAAAGGTATAGAGTGCCAGAGAGGGGATGGTTCCAGGTTGGGGGATGAGAAAGACTTTACAGAGGAGGAGCCATCTGACCCTTGTCGAGAGCTGGTTGGATTTTAGCAGAGAAGGTGAGCAGAGAGAAAACTGGCCAAAGTCCTAGGTCTTCCCTTTTGCGGGTAGCTAGAGAAGAGGGCAGGCAAGGGTGAGGCTGAGAGATGAAGCTGGGAAGGTGGGTGGGTTGGAGCTCAGCTGGGCAGCCTTCTGAATGGACTTACCCTGAAGACGTGGGAACCACAGGATCATGTTAAGCAGAGGAGCGACGCAGAAGGGACTGGTCGAAAAATGTCCCTGTGTTCAGGAAAGGCATGGTCTGGAAAGGGAGAACTGGAGGCCTGGTGAGGAGACAGGAAGAGGATAGTGGCACTGGAAAACAGGAAGGAAGGGGTGACTTGGAAGGTCACGCCTCTGGCAGGAGTGAGCACAGCGCCACTGGGTAGGCAGAGGCGGCCTTTTTTGTTTCTGTTCACTTTGCCTGTGGTCAGACCGAGGGTCAATAGGAATAGTATCTGTATAAATACTTAGGGCTAGGAAAACAAATCCAGTGTATTATGGAAACAATTGTGGCCACGTCTAAATAAGCCCAGGAGTTTAAGGCCTAGGAGAGAAATGAGCTTCAATTAAAAATGGTAGAGTTCGTGTGTTTATTTTGGCCCAGGTCACAGTCAGGAAGTGAGAGAAATCCTCCACATCTGAGTTCAGGGAGCCAATGTGTGGTGCCCCGGCTCTGCCTCTTGACTGTGAAACCTGGTGCGAGTGAGCTACACGGCCTTTCTAGACAGTAGTTCCTTCCATTTTAAACAGGATTTGCCTGTTGCTCCAGAGACCCTTCCAGACCCAACATCCTGCAGGTTCCGCTGACAGCCCATTAGACCTGTCCCTTAGAGCATGTCTTTCTGGATACCATTCACCTTTTCCTTCCTGAACAAAGGGAACTGCATACTGAGTTTCTGGAAACCACTCCTATGGGTCATGATCCATTTCCAAATCTAACCTAATGAAAATACATGCAACTGCCTTGGTGTAGGAGCGAGAACACACGTCAACATTCATGAAGTGAGCAGGGATGTACTTGAATTTACCTTTTGGCTTATGGGCCAATATAAAGAGAGAGCTCTGAGAAGAGATTATGCTTTAATTGGTATTTAGCTATGACACTGTGGAAGAAAGAACTTGACAAGTCACCCTGAGGTGTGCACTTGGTACAGACACTGCCCTGTCCTGGAAGCGCACAGTGATATTATAAGCGTGCCAAGATAGGGGTTTCCCAGGCCACCAGCCAAGTGCTCAGCTTAGGCCCACTTGTGTGGGTCTGGGCCAATGTCTGATTCTCAGTTGTGCAGTCCCAGGAACTTGCTTGTATCTGAGTACCCAGAACTGATATGTGGGAACTTAAGAGAAAACGAAACTATGATGAGGTCTTTTCATCAGATCCATTGGCCAAAACATTCTACATGGAAAGCTAAGCTACAGTCATGTAACTAGGTGACCATGGATCAGAGCTGTTGGATGATCTTAATTGCCTTTGTCCCCTCTCCACTGTAGAAATGTAACTGGCAGAGGAGATAACTACATCTCTAAAATCTAGTCAGCAGAGCTCTTGGGAGAAATGGCTGTTTCCGGATCTGAATAGGTATATTTCTGTAACTGAAGACAATGAAAAGTCCTGGGCTGGAGGTGTAGCTCAGTGGTAGAGCTCTTGACTAATAGTGCAAGGCCCTGGGTTTGATTCCCACCGCTAAGACCAATCAACCAACCAAACAAAAAATCCTCAAAACTAAAGGGTCATGGCTAGGTGTCATAGGTCATAGGTGGCTCACACCTATAATCCCGTACTCTGGAGGCTGACGCAGGAGGATTGACATAAATTCAAGGCCAACCTGGTCTGCTTAGCACGTGTTAGGCCAGCCTGGGCTACACTGTAAGACACTGTCTCAAAAAAACCAAATCAAATGAAAACACCCACACGTACACACACAGACTAAAGGGTCATGCCCAAAGCTCATGGGACCAGGTCAGTCAGGCAAGAAAATTTAACAAATGGCATACATATTGGAAAGGAAGAAGAAAAACTATCTTTATCCGTGATCTTATAGATAATCATTAAAAACCCTAGGAAATTCACAAAAGAACTATTATAATTAATCAATGAGTTCAGTGAGGTTTCAGAATACAAATCAATATACCAAAATCAATTGTATTCTTATAGACTTGCAATGAGCAATCCAAAAATGAAATTAAAAAAAATTCCTTCCACAAGAGGATTAAAAATAGTCTCAAGTAATTTTGGCTAGGTGTGGTGGTACACACCTATAATCTCAGTACTTAGAGGGCTGAGGCAGGAGGATCATGAGTTGGAGGCCAGCCTGTGCTACATAGCCAGACCCTGTATCAGTGAAAGAATGGATGAGAATGAGTTTTTTCAATACTGAAAACTACAAGATTGAAAGAACTTAAGGAAGACATAAATAAATGGAAGACATCTCAGCTGGGGTTGTATATATAGTTCAGTGGCAGAGTGCTTGTCCAGCATGACCAGGCCCTGGGTTCAATCACCAGCTCTAAAATAAAAAAGTAAACAAACTAATCTCATGTTCATGAATTGGAAGAATTAGTATTAAGGTGGCAGTGTACCTCAAATTATTATACAAATTGAACCATTGCATATCAAAATTCTAGTTACCCTTTTCAGAGAAATTGACAACCTGATTTTAAAATTCATGGGAAATTCAAAGGATCCACAATAGCTAGAACAATCTTCTATTTATTATTTGTTTGCTTGCTTCTTTGTTTACTGCAGTACTTAGGGGTTGAGCCAAGGGCCTCACACACACTTTGCAAACACTTTATCCCTGGGTTGCACTCCCAGTCCACATTTTATTTTTTCCTTTGAGTCAGGGTCTCTCTAGACTCGCCTCTGGAGTCGCTGGGATTACAGGCATGTGCCACTGCACTCAGCATAGCCAAAACAATCTCAAAAAGGAAGGCCAAGGTTGGAGGTCTCACACTTTGTGATTTTAGTACTTGCTGTGGTAATCTGCACAGTGTGATGCTGGCAAAAGAATAGATATATTAATGGATTAACTAGTCAAAAGGTGGAAACAACCCAAATGTCCATCAACTGAGTCAATAACCAAATATGGCATATCTATACAGTGAAATATTGGAAATAAAAGAGAAAGGACTACCGAACTCTGGAAAAAAATATGTAGTCCTTATCAGTTAGAGAAACATAGCAAAGTATTTACAGTTAAAATGACATGATGTTTGAGATTTGTTTTCAAATACTTCACTGTTCTCTTTGAAAAATGAGAAGGTATAGAGGGAAACAAGCAAACTGTAGGTAATTGTTGAAGCTCTGTATTCATGAAGATTGATTACACTCTTCCCTCTATTATGTGTGCTTGAAATTTTTCATAATAAAGACTTAAGGGTGAAAAAGTGAAGTTTAATCAGCCTGCCTTTGAATTGTGCTGGCTTACTTTAGAAGTAGATATTGGCTGCCTTTGCCCGCTTTAAAGTGGTTTGCCTTGTTTCTTTGTAAGAAATATACTTCAAGTTGTCAACATGCATGCTAAGTGCTTTACAGTTTAGGAAATGGACTCTATGGCTTTGGATTATAGGGAATAGAAACAATCTCTGTTACTTTATATATTTGCATTTTAGGTTTTATGAACCATAAAAATGCATTAGTAGCACTTGAGGTCCTTTTTCAAACCTTTTTTTTTTTTTTTTTTTTTGCCCTTTTTCTGTCCAGCTAGTCTCTGTTCAAATTACCCATTTGGTAATACTTGTGAATACATAATTTTTTTCATATCTCAAGTCACTTCTGCTATTTTCCAAAAAAAGATAATATGAACTGTAAAATTTTATCACTGACTTTATTCAAGAAATGTTGTTGTTAGGTGCTGTTGAGTCGGGTCCGACTCAGTGACCCTGTGTACAACAGATGAAACACTACCCAACACTGTTCCATGCCCAGAACTATTGTCATTGCTTCTCTACCATTCAGAGTTTTCAGTGGCTGATTGTATTTTGGGGAGTGGGCTGCCAGGGGCTTCCTCCAAGCCTACAGCACCTCGTATTCCCAGGCCCGACCCTGGTTAGCTTCCAAGATCTGACAAGATCAGACGCTAGGGGCCTGTGGCTGCAGGCATCAAGAAATATTAGGAGTCACTATGTTTCCAACTGCAGGCTGATTAACATTAAGTTTCATGAAGGCAGAGACTTTATCTGTTTTATTCTCTATGCCAAGAATAAATTCAATGGACACTCAACAAGCAGTTTTGAAATGAATGGCTGAGTTCCATTTTGAATATTTTGAGTAATTAGTGTATTTGCCAATACTACTTAAATTATGTGCTGAGACAAAAGCTGTAGTAAGTATAGCCAGTGCCTCAAATACCACTCAGGCCTGTTAGGTGCTCAGTAGGTATTTACTAGGGAAAGTGAGTTTCTAGTCAGAGTATCATTGTCTGCAGGGAGTACAGTTAGGTACCTATAGCCTCAACTATATTGGGACCATTCCACCTCCCCTAGAAATACAATCATCCTTAGGACTCATTGGGCTCCTGTTCTAGCTCTAGGTGTTTTAATGCAGTGACTAAATTTGCACTTGTATCAGATCACCTTTTTAGCATTTGACTGTTCCTTCAATGCCTTAGCTACTCATTTATAGATTAATTCTTTTGTTTTTTTGAGACAGAATCTTTCTATGTTGATCAGGCTGGCCTGGAACTTGCTGTGTAGTCCATGCTGGCCTTGAACTTGTGATTTTCCTGCCTCCGCCTCCTGAGTGCTGGGATTCCAGTTGGGCACCACGGCACTTGGCTATAGATTAATCCTTAACTTGAATTACTCCTTAGCAGTCTAGTCACACTCATTATCTGCCTGACTTTCCCAGTTTCCTTCATGAAGGAAGACTTAAGCATCCAAATTTAGGAATGTGTATCTACATTTTTGAGGTAGGAAAAAGAATACCACTTCTATCAATTCTTTTAGATTTGTCTATCTCTTTTTTTATTCTTTATAGCTATGATATTTGGTGCATGGGTATTTAGGACAGTGATATTTTCCTGTTGAATTGGCCCTTTTATCATCATGAAATATCTCTAGTTTTCTGTCCTAATTCATTTTACTTTGGCATCTATTTACCTAACATTAAATACAACCATAAAATTTTTCTTTTTGTTATTTACATGGCACAAATGATTTACTTAAGTCACTTACTTTTGATGGATCTTTGTGTTTAAAGTGTATTTCTTGTAAATAGCCTATAGTTGCATCATAGCTCCTTTATTTATAAGTGGGGTACAGAATAATAAGGCTTATACAGTTTCCATTATGAAACTATTACATCGCTTTTGGTTATTTTATCAACATATATTTCACAGAACCTTTTGATTAATATATAGTAAAAATCATATACATTTTTGAATTAGATTCCCCCCTGTCCCCCCATGTATATGTATTATTGTATCATCTATTTTGAGATTATCCTCTTCCTCTTTATCCTTCCACATGGTTTCCCCTACCCTTGCCCACTTCTTCAACCTCCACTCCCCCCTCACTAAATCCCTCCCCCCTTCTTTCTACTCTTTCATTTTCCCTTCTTAGATAAACCTGGTTGATCAAATATATAGTGTATATGTATACATATATATACACATATATACATATACATATATGTATGTATTTATTTACATACATTTTTTTGCCTGCAGCTGTAGCCCTGTGGCATCCGATCCCATCAGATCTCGGAAGCTAAGGAGGGTCGGGCCTGGTTAGTACCTGGATGGGAGACTGCCTGGGAACACCAGAAGCTGTAGGCTTGGGAGAAGGGCCTGGCAACCCCCTCCCAAAAATCAATCTGCCATTGAAAACCCTATGAACAGCAGAGAAGCACTGACAATAGTGTTTCCCCTGTTGTACAGAGGGTCGCTATGAGTCAGATACCGACTCGACGGCACCTAACAACAACAACAACATGTATTTATTTATTTCTTCCTTTAAGTTAGATTTAGTTCCAACATATGTGTGAGAACATATGGTATTTCTCTTTTTTAGTCTGGGTTCATTTGCTTAAGATGATACTCTCCAGATCCATCCATTTTGCTGCACATGACACTACTATTCTTTTTTATTGCTGAGTAATATTTCATTGTGTATATATACCACACTTTTTTTATCCATTCCTCTATTGATGGACATCTTGATTGGTTCCATATCCTTGTGATTGTGAAAAGTGCTGCATTAAATATGGAAATACAGGTGTCTCTGTGGTATGATGATTTATCTCCCATTGGGTATATTCCCAGGAATGGTATAGCTGGGTTACATGGGAGCTCTATTCTTAGTTTTCTACAATATCTCTATATTGATTTCCAAAGGGGCTGAACTAATTTACAGTCCCACTAGCAGTGTAAAAGAGTTCCTTTTTCTCTGCATCCTCACCAGCATTTGTTATTTGGTGTTTTGATCTTGACCATTCTTACTGGAGTAAGATGAGATCTCAGTGTTGTTTTCATTTGCATTTCCCTTATGGCTATGGATATTGAGCATTTTTTCATATGTTTGTTGGCCCTTTGAACTTCTGCATTTGAGAAATGTCTGTTCATTTCCTTTTCTCACTTATGTATTGAGTTATTTCTTATGTTGGAACTTGCTTTCATAAGTTCTTTGTATATTTTAGATGTTAGTCCTCTGCCAGATATGTAGGATGTGAAGATTTTCTCCCATTCAGTGGGCTCTCCCTTAACATTGTTGATTTTTTTCCTTTGCTGTACAGAAAATTTTTAATTTCATGTAATCCCATTTGTCAATTCTTGGTGCCATTTCCTGGGCGATTGGAGTCTTGTTAAGGAAATATTTTCCTATGTCTATGTGTTGGAATGTGTTTCCTGTCTTTTCTTCTAGTTATTTTAAGGCTTTTGATTTTATATTGAGGTCCCTTATCCATTTCAAATCGACTCTTATGCAAATTGAGAGATATGGGTCTATTTTCAATTTTCTGCAAGTAGAAATCCAATTTTCCCAGCACCATTTGTTGAAGAGGCTATCTTTTCTCCATTCGACATTCTTAGCCCCTTTGTCAAAAATCAGGTGACTGTAGTTGTGTTGGTGGATCTCTGGGTCTTCAGTTCTGTTCTGTTGGTCTTTAAGCCTATTGTTTTTTCCCAGTACCCAGTTGGTTTTGCCACAATAGCCCTGCAGTATAGTTTGAAGTCAGGTATTGTGATCCCACCTGCACTGGTTTTGGAGCTAAAGATTTTTTTGGTTATACGTGTTCTTTTGTGTTTTCCTATGAATTTTAGGATTATTTTTTCTATTTCTGCAAAGTCTGTCATTAGAATTTTAATGGGGATTGCATTAAATCTGTAAATTGCTTTTGGTAGCATAGCCATTTTTCACAATATTGATTTTTGCAATCCATGAGCAGGGGAGGTCCTGCCACCTTCTAGTATCCTCTGCAATTTCCTTCTTTAGGGTTTTGAGGTTTTCCTTGTAGAGATTTTCAGCATCTTCAGTTAGATTGATTCTTAAATATTTAATTTTTTGGTGGTCTATTGTGAATGGGATTGCTGCCTTAATTTCCCTCTCTTCCTGTTTACTATTGATGTAAAAAAGGTTACTGATTTTTTGAGTGTTCATTTTGTATCCTACTTTGCTGAAGGAATTAATTAGCTCTAAAAGTTTTCTAGAGGAATTTTTGGAGTCCTGTAGGTAAAGGATCATGTCATCTATGAATAAGGGTAATTTGACCTCTTTTTTACTTGTCTATATCCCTTTGCCTTCTTTCCCTTGCCTGATTACTCTGGCTAGGACTTTGATCACAGTATTGAATAAGAGACTTTTTTATCTTTATCTTGTGGACATCTTTATCTTGTTCCTGATCTTGGAATGGTTTCAAATTTTCCCTGTTTAATATGATACTGGCTGTAGGTTTGTCATAGATGGCCTTTATGACGTTGAGGTATTTCCCTGCTATGCCCATCATCTCCAGGGCTTTTATTGGGAAAGGATGTTATATTTTGTCAAAGGCCTTCTCGGCATCCAGATGATCATGTGATTTCTGTTTGCTAGTCTCTTGATATGTTGAATTACATATGTTGATTTTTGTATGTTGAACCACCAGCCTTGCATCTAGGGAATGATGCCCACTTGATCATGGTGTATAATCTTTTTTATGTGTTGGTGAATGGTTTACCAGAATTTTATTGAGGATTTTTACATCAGTGTTCATCAGGGAAATTGGTCTATAGTTCTCTTTCTTTGAAATGTCCTTGCTGTGTTTTGGTATCAGGATGATACTGGTTTCATAGAATGAGTTTGGAAGGACCCCTTCCTTTTCTACTTTATGAAATAGTTCGAGGAAAATAGATATTAATTTTTCTTGGAAGGTTTGATAGAATTCTGCTGTGAACCCATTGGGACCTGATCTTTTCTTTGTTGGAAGACTTTTTATTATTGACTCTATTTTGGTGAATATAATGGTTCGTTCTGTTTAAATAACTTATGTCCTTCAGGTTTAATTTTGGTAATTCTTATATGTTAAATGAATTTTTCTCTTCTGTATTTTCTTTTTCTTTCTTTCTTTCTTTCTTTTTTTTTTTTGGAGAAGTGCAATTTCTCAAAGTATTCCCCAATGACCTTCTGGATTTCATTGGTATCCATGGTTATGACCCCATTCTCATATCTAAGTTTTTTAGTTTGTGATCTTTCTTTCTTTCTTTTGGTGAGACTGGCTAGGGGGGTGTCTAGTTTATTAATCTTTTCAAAGAGCAAGCTCTTAGACTCATTAATTCATTGAATTATCTTTTTGGATTCTAATTGGAATATTTGTGTCTTGATCTTTATAATTTCTATCTGAGTGCTCCTTTCGGGACTGGTTTATTTTTGGCCTTCTAATGCCTTAAGATGGGTCATTAGTTATTAATTGAGCCTTCCCTAACTTATTGATGAAGACACTCACGGCTACAAACTTCCCTCTTAGAACTGCCTTTGATATATCCCATACATTTTGGTAGGATATATTTTCATCCTCATTTGATTGCAGAAATTTTTAAATTTTTCTGATTTCTTCAATGACTCATTGATCATCCAGCAGTGTATTATTTGTCTCAGTGAATTTGTAACATTTCTGAAATTTTTCTTGCTTTTGAGTTCTAGTTTTATTCCATTGTGGTCTGATAAGGTACAGGGGATGGGTTCCTATTTTTTTTAATTTGTTGAGATGATTTTTGTGTGCTATTTTAGAAAAAGTTCCACGTGGTGCTGAGAAGAATGTATTCTGCACCAAATGGAAGGAATATTCTGTAGGTGTCTGTAATGTCCAGTTGGTCTTTGGTGCTATTTAAGTCTTTTGTTTCTCTGTTGACTTACTGCTTTAATGACCTATCTCTTGGTGAAAGTGGGGTATTGAAATCTCCCATAATTATTGCGTCTGGCCTGATATGTTCCTTTATCTCCAATAAAATTTGTTTCATGAAGCTTGGTGCCCCTGTATTTGGTGAGTAAATATTAACCATAGTTACGGGTTCCTGGTTGACTGTTCTTTTTACTAATATGTAGTGTCCTTCTCTGTCCCTTCTTATTAGTTTGTAATTGAAGTCTAAGTTGTGCAAAATTGGTATTGCCGCTCCTGCTTTTTTTTTTTTTTTTTTTTTTTTTTTTTTTTTTTTTTTTTTTTTTTTTTTTTTTTTTTTTTTTTTTTTTTTTTTTTTTTTTTTTTTTTTTTTTTTTTTTTTTTTTTTTTTTTTTTTTTTTTTTTTTTTTTTGTTCTCACATGCTTAGTATATTGTTTTCTAGCCTTTAATTTTCAGCCTTTTATGGTCTTTATAGATGAGGTGAGTCTCTTGAATGCTGCATATCAAGGGTTTGCGTTTTTTAATCCCATTGACCAGTCTTTGTCTCTTGATTAGTGAGTTAAGACCATTTGCTTTGAGAGTAATTATTGAGAGGTGCTTGTTATTCTGCATCAATTCGTTACCTGTTTCTGTTTTTTGTTCATATTTAGCCAGTTATTTTCTTAAGTTCCCCTCATATTTATTATTCATTCCTTTGATCGTGTGTTTGGGGTTGTCTTACCACTCCCAAACGTGGTGTTCCATTGAGGATCCTTTGCAATGCTGGCTTGGTGGTCACAAAACATTTAAACAAGTCAATATCATGGAATGTCTTGAACTCATTTTAAAAGATAGCTTCACTGGGTAATGTAATCTTGGTTGGAAGTTACTCTTTTCAGGACTTGAATGATCTCTGACCAAGCTTTCCTTGGCTTTAAGGTTGTTGTTGAGAAATTAGTTCTTATTCTGATTGGTTTGCCTTTATAAGTGAGCTGGCATTTCTCTCTTGTGGCTTTTGGAATAGCTTCTTTGCTCTCTAGATTTAGCATTCCAATTATAATGTGTCATGGAGAGGATCAGTTTCAGTTGTATAGATATCTACCTCTTGCCTTAGACTTTGGAAGTTCTCATCTAATATTTCTTTGAATAAATTTCCTCCCACATTGTTTTTAGCTCCTTTGTGACCCCCCCTGAATTTGTAGGTTTCATTTCTTCATTTTATCAAAGAGCTCTTGAAAATCTTGCTCATATTGCTTCATCTTTCTCTCTGTCTTGGCATATGAGTAAATAAGGTCTACTCCCTTTTCTTCAACTTCAGCTATCCTATTTTTAGCCTCATCTGATATGAATACTAAAGATTGTAACTGTAATACTGAGTTGATTAATTTTGCCTTGCATCTCAAGGACCTCTGCTTAATCCTTCTTGAGGGTCTCAGTTTCTCTGGAGAATTTGTCTTCCAAGTTAGATACATTTTTGTCCAGTGAATCAATTGCTGTCTGGCGGTGTCTTTGAGGTCTTTCAACATATTTATAAGCAGGGTTCTGAATTCTCTACCAGGCATCTTTAAGAATCCAGTTGCCCTGAAATTATCCGTTGAAGGGCTTTGGTCTATAGATTCTTCCCATCCAGCTTGACCTTTTATGTTTCATGTGTTCTTCTGCTGAGGCTTACCCATTTCTTGGTCTGGGTGCTCCATGTATAAAGACGTTCTTCCCCTACATTCTTGCGGGTTTGGGTGATGACAGGTCCCTGGCACTTCTCCACCAGCCCTCCCCAGTTTGCAGCCTCATTTGTCCAGTGCCTAGCTCCCACTGCAGCCTCTGCATTCAGCACTGCCCCCTCAGTTTCTCCCTGTCCCGTGTTCTCTGCCCCCAGTCACACCACAGCCTAAATCGTGTGTCTTAGGCTCCCTGGACCATGGTGTTACTTCTTTGCATCGCAGGCACTCCAGAGCCTTAAACATACCTTCTTCTGAACAAGTTTTCTTAGGCTCAGGGATCCAGCGGTGCCAGCTGGGCATCTCTGGCTTGTGGCTCCAATGGTCTAGAGGCCACTCAGTCCCTCCTGGAACTGTGCATTGCTGAAGAGAGGTGCACTTGGAGCCTCCCTGACAGTGCACGGCTAGCGGGAGGCAAGGCAGACCCCTTCAGGAGAGTCCACAGCTGAGCTAATTTCTCAACAACAACCTGAAAGGCAAGGAAAGCTTGGTCGGAGATCATTCAAGTCCTGAAGAATAACTTCCAACCAAGATTACATTACCCATCTCTCCCCAATTAAAAAAACCAAACCTCAGTCCCCAGGTCCAACACTCTGCAATGGGGCCGTGTCACCTCGCATCCTAGTAGGAGAGTCCTGAAGACATCCTCTTCCCCTTGTCCCCCACAATACCCCCTGTCAGCTGTGGACTCTCCTGGAGGGGTCTGCCTTGCCTCCCACTAGCCGTGCACTGTCACGGAGGCCCCAAGTGCACCTCTCTTCAGCAATGCACACTTCCAGGAGGCTCCGCCTTGCCTCTCCTTTTTTTGAAAATGAAATCTGATAGTCCTTGCCTTTTAATTAGCTTATTTACTCCTTTTACCTTTTATGTAATTGCTGGGGTATTTAGGTGGTTTTCTATTTTGTTTGGAGTTTTTGGTTTCATTTTTGTTTTGTGCAGCTAGGGTAGATAGGAACGCAGGACCTCACATATGCTAAGCAGGCACTCTTGATTATTGGCCACTTTTTACAGCTTTTTGAATACTTAGTGATTTTTTATTGTATGCCATACATTGTACAAGGTAGAGTATAATCTTATAATCAGTTGACCTATTAAACAGCTACTTTGATCTTCTTCTTTTGAGTTTTTTGTTTATTTTTTGCAGTACTAGGGGATTGAAGCCAGGGCTCTCCACCACTGAGCTGCTTCTCTAGCTCCTTTTTCATTTTTTGTTTTGAGTCAGAGTCTTGCTAAATTACACAGGCTGCATCTGGCCCAGAACTCACAATCCTCCTACCTCTACCTCCCTAGTTGCTGTGATTACAGGTGTTTGCCATGGCACCCAGCTTACTTAGATCCTCTAAAAACCTGGTTTAGGCCTGTTAGGGTAGATATATTTCAGTGTTCCTCTTATTTCTAGAGTGTAGTTGATAATCTTATGGGTGGCCTATCTGCAGTCCTGACTAAATGTTTGGCGTATTCACCTCTGTCTTCCACTCTGACTCAATTCCAAATACAGTGTCTCCTGAGACCCTATAATATCTGGCATCCCCAGTGAGCCTCAGCTCTCAGCTTCCTGGCAGATCCTCCTTCCCAGACCTTTGGGCATATTCCCATTCACTCTGCAGTCCAGGAGTTGTCTGAGGACTCACAGGCAATTTCATGCAGGTTTCTGGATTCTCTCTCTGAGCTTCCCCTATCTGTGCCTCCCTCTCCATAAACCCTGGGCTCCTGGGCAGAATCAGACTCTGGGTTCTGACTCATCCGTCTATCACGACATTTCTCTCTGCTTGAGTTCCTTTGCTGGTTTCTCTTAGAACTTGGTCGTGGTTATTTTATATATTTTATCCGGTTTTTCTTGTTGATGGTAGGAAGGTAAGTGTGATACCACCTACTTTATCATGGTCAGAATTGAAAGTCAGTATTTTGCTGTCTTCGTTTCCATGACATTTCTTTGGATACTTACTCATTTTGAAGGGCAAAAATTATTTAAATTTAAGATTACGTCATGGCAATTTTATTACTCAATCTTTCCCAGCGTGTAGACCTTGGATATCTTTATTACTTGTATAGAAAATGATTATCTTTATTTTTAGAAGTATCTTTGTTAACATATGAAGTTCTGATTGCCATATTCAGAGCCGATGCTCACTCTATTAGGAGATAGCGCTCACTCAGTTTGAAATTCTTGTAATGCTGAGACTCTGTGCCAGCGTTCCCCTGTTTTCCTGGTGACCTTGGCCCTAGTCACGGCGTATCTTGGCAAAACAGACCTGCTGTCCTGGGTAATTCCTACCATGGCAGCCACTCGAGTTTAATTCCTTTACTCTTAAGTTTTATCTCTAGCCACTTCAGGGGGAGAGTGGTAGAGCCAGCTGGGTTAGTCATTCACACCTCTGTGAGAACAGTTGATGGGGTCCCTTCTCCAGCTAGCTCAATAATAGGTGAATGAACACTTCTGTGGTCACTCCTTGGTGTCTGAGACAGTGAATAGGGCCATATCAGGGTACATAAAATACAAAGGGCAGTAAAGATAAATCAAACTGTCATTTTAATCCTCCCCAATGAGCCAAGCTCCTGGAGCCCAACGTCTAGTTCCTGAATTTCTTAGTGCAGTGTGACAGGTGCTAGAAAAATAAAGCAAGCTCTAAAATGATACAAATAGACTGATCACATCTAATGGGCCCTAGAAATCAGTAGCATTGGCTTCTTCCTAGGTAGGAGCCTTGGGCAGCTGATGGTTAAGAGTGGGAAGAGGACTTTGTCTACTCTCTTTTCCTTTTGCATCTTGAACCATGTGAGCATATTGAAAGGGAAAAGAAAAGGATGAAGCACATGCATTGTCCTTTTGATCCCTCCTGAAACTTCCTAAAACGACAGAGAAGGTTTATCTTTTTAAACCCTGAAAGACAGTCAGAATTGGAGAGCAAAGAACAGCAACAAAACTTTTGGAAGTCCAGGAAGGTACACAACAAGAAAGTTCCAAACTAGCCAGTAGAGAAAGAACACTTTCCACAGAGCTTCTGAGAATCGGGACCATAGATGCATCGGATACTGCAGGGTAAATGCGAAACCTAGGAGAGTTGGTTGAAATTCTTTTGTTTTTGTTTTGTTTTGTTTTGTTTGTTTTTTGAGACAGGGTCTCATAGCCCAGGCTGAACCCATAATCCTCCCACCTCTGCCTCTTGAGTGCTGGGATTACAGGCATGCACCACTCCCCCCGGCTTAGTGGGCTGAAATTAAGAAGCAATTAGATCTCCAGCTCCCACCTTACCTTTGCACACAAGACAACTGCCTGATACCATAGCACTGAGGCAGCAGGAAGTGTACCTTTTGGGGAGGGTGAAGCAGGCTCTCTGGACAAGGACCTGTCAGCCAGAGTTGAAAGCAGCATGTAGAGCACTCAGCATGGGACTAAGTGAATGTTCACATACCAAGAGAGAGGCCCCAGAGCTCCTCCCACACCAGGCCCTCACCACACAGATCAGCAGGCTACATGCCTTCCAGGCAAGAGGGTCCCCCTCCAGGGAATCTACCCAGCCTGAAAGAGGAGATATTGGGGGCTTTTTGGCATGATAACTTAGCCAGATGGCCCTCCAGTGATGTACACAATGGACCTCCAACAGCTAATCAGTTCTCCTCCTTAAAAAGGAGCAGAAATGAAGTGCTAGCAGGCATCTAACTTAGAAAAAAAAAAAGAAAACTAAAAGTGAATGAAACAGACTGTGCAAGGAAATGAAAATATCATTTATGTTCTCAATAAGATAAAAGAGATGTTATATTCATGAAACAAGAACAGATTGTCACAAAATGAACATTCAGATAATTAAAAAGAGTTTTTGGAAATTAAAAATATAGTAAATTTAAAAATCATTACAGGAATTGGACAGTGAAATTCAGAGTATCTTCCAGAAACTAAAGCAAAGGACTAAGAAATGGAAAATTGGAGAGAAAAGTTGACCAAATTAGACAATCAGGCTCAGAGCATAGCGTCCAAATAATAGTTTCCAGGAAAGAAGAAGAAGAAGAGGAAGAGGAAGAGGAAGAGGAAGAGGAGACCAGTCTTCAGAATCTTCAGAAGGATAGTAAAAGTAGGTCTTGGGATGACAGTGGTCCTGAAGCACTGAGGTACCAGAAAAGATTGGATCAGGTCTGTGGACTTCGGGAAAGATTTTGTCAGGAAGATGAAAGTCCTTGAACACCCAATGTATCTGGACATATCTTTAGGAGGCTAAAATAATTAGTAGAATGTGTAGAATTAAATTGTCAATAAGTACACAGAAAGAAAATAAATCAACAAATAAAAAACAGTTATTAGTTCTGGGGAGGACATTGTGGTATGACAAAGAGGAAGTAATCCTAGGGCTGGAGGTGTAGCTCAGTGGAAGAGGGCTTAACTAGCACTGGTGAGGCCTTGGGTTCCATCCCCAGCACTACCCCAAAAAAAGGGGGGGGCGGAATTCTAGTATGCTACATAGCTCATCTAGATAGAGCAATTAGATAGCCCTAATAATGTTGGCACTGGAAATTACTGAAACTGCAATTGTAATTATGTAGGCAGGGTTGGAAGAGAGAAAGAAGGATTTTGTAATCACAGGGGTGCATAACAGTGAAAGAAAGCTAAATCCTCATTTATCAAACTCCATTGGGAAGTATTTATAATGCCTACACCTGAAAAAATCAAGAGATCAAGAAGTAAACAATATAGACATGATTTTAGCATACACAGGTAAATACTTTTAAAATATTAAGTCTCTGTGGCGTGTGCAGTTGGGGGACTGCTATTTTCCATAAGAAGTCTTGTAACTATTTGGCTTTTTAAACTGTGCTTATGTGTAGCTATGAGCAAATGAAAACATCTTTAAAAGACTGAAATGACAAGGAGTTATAAAGATGGACAGACTGTTTTTAAGGCTGAACAGGATTTCTGTAGGCCTGGGGAGTAGAGAGTATGCTCACAAGTAGAGACAATCAAGGCTGGCACTAAACTAGAGGTAGCCTTTTATCTAAGGAAGCTTGAGATATGGGGTAGAGTCCCACATAGGTATTAGGTTGTTTCCCTTTGGTGTCTTTGTTGTTTAGAATTTAAGACATGAACCTTTTATAACTGATAAAGTTATAACCCGTTAATATGACATTATCCTTTGAACTGATTTCTCTGAGACTAAAATAAGCTTTCATTGAAATGACCTTTGCAGTAAAGTTACTGAAAGGGCAGTATCCTTTCCAAGTCCTTACCTTGGACTTGCAGAGTCTTCCAGCCACCACTCCCACCCTGGAAGAATCCTTGTAGACCAACAGACTCTGTAAGAAATGGAAACTTTGCCCATTCAGGTGTATACAGGTGTATGCAGGACCCAGAGACCTTAGGGTCAGAAAAAAGATTTGGCAGACATATGTGTATTCTCAAGGCAAATGGATGGGTGTCTTGGTAGGTGCTCCCCTGGCTAAGCGCTGGTTATAGGTCTTTTGCAACCTGGTCACTTCTGCCTACACTTTGGAGACAGAGAGTTAGACCACGATGTGGTGCTTAGACCTGATGTTGGCTCTACTATCTTTGTGACCTCATCAAAGTCACCTAACCCTTTTTAGAGTAAGACAAGAGCAGTCATAAGCACGGGGGAATTATAGGTCTCAGGTCGGATAATGTACAGTGGAATGCTTGTAAATGGAAAATTCCTATAGGACAATTTTTGGTTTCAGTTAGTGAGGGTTTTTATCCGTTGAGTTTGTCTCTTTACAAATGTGCCTTCTTTCTTTCCTATGTTTATTGAGTCCACACCGGCCTGGGCATTAGTGAAGATATAGGTTTAGGTACTAAAACAGAGAGACCCAAGATACAGTGGTTCCAGCATGATAGTGTTTCTCACTGATGTCAGACTAGAGTGGTGCTCTCCAGTATGGTAGCCACTCGGCACATGTGGCTATTTAAATTTAAATCAGTTAAAATTAAATGGTTCAGTTTGTCCATTGTACTGGCAGCATTTCAAGTGCTGCTGCTATTTGGCTAGAAGCTGCTCTGTTGGACAGCACAGCTAGAACCTTTCCATCATCACAGAAAGTTCTTTTCTGTGGGCAGCTCTGGTCAGAAGAGTGGTCCAGAACTTGATGGGTGGCTGTGCTCTAAAAGGTCATCTATGGACCTGAGTTTGTGGTTTTTTATACATATATATATTATTGCTCTGCCGCTCCCTGTGGGAGGATTCCTAACATGTTTGATGTCATTGTGATGATGCCTATAGGTCTCTTCACAGAGTTGTGTTATGTTGTTAGGTGCCATCGAGTCAGTATCCGACTCATAGTGACCCTCATGGGGTTTTCAACGGCCAATTGTTTTGGGATTGCCTTGGGAGTGGATTGCCAGGTCCTTCTCCCATTTTTGCGGTGCTGGGAATCGAACTCAGGACCTCAGAGACTGCAGCGCAGTGCTCTACCAACTGACCTAAATCCTAGCCCCTTCACAGAGTAGTGTTTTGAAATGTGCAAGATAAAATGCATAAAATTACAAAGGAAATGAATTATGTTGAAATACAATGATCAGAGAATTAAAAAGAAAAAGTCCACACCTGTGCCATGGCAATATGTGCTTTATTACTAATGATCTAGTGTCAACTCTAATGGCTACTATAATTTCAGAGTAGTGATTGTTGTTGTTAGGTGCCGTCGAGTCCGGTCCAACTCATAGCGACCCTCATTGGGTTTTCAACTATTGATTGTTTCAGGACTGCTTTGGGAGTGGATTGCCACATCTTTCTCCCGTAGAGTAGTAATAAGTATATGATATTTCAAGATAATTCATGACACATAGGATAAGACAGTATAATTGCTGTTGGGGACAGAGTCATGGATACTGCTAATACTACTGTGGTTTGTTCCTTACATTGTAAGTGAAGAAATACTACACCTCAGATAGAGGTTAGTGAAAATAAAGTCACAATTTTATAGATGAATATTATTCATTGACTCCCCCAAGGTTAAGAAGCTCTTCTGGGGCTGGGCATGGTGGCCCAGGCCTGCAATCCCAGTGACTTGGGGACTCAGGGTGGAGGCAGGAAGATCACAGGTTTGAGGCCAGTGGCACCCTGCATAACTTTGCCAGACCCTGTCTCAAGATAAAAAAATTTTAGATAAGGGGAGAGGCTGGGGGTGCAGCCTAGTGGTAGAACGCTGGCATAATATGCATGAGGGTCTGGTTTCATCACCCCTAGTAGCACAAAAAAAGAAAGGAAGGGAGGGGAAGAAAGAGAGCTAGACAATAAAGCCCTGGTGGATGTTGTCAAAGCTGGGCCAGCAATTCCATTCTCTGGAATATGAGAAGGGGAAGAGGAAGTGGAGGGGAAAGATATTTATGTATGTATGTATGTATGTATGTATATGTATTTACTTATTTATTTGTATATTTTGCTGTACTTGGGGATTGAACTCAGAGCCTCCCACATACTTTGCAAGTGCTCTACCATTGGGCTGTACCCCCAGCCCTTTTTTTTTTTTTTTAATTAGGGTCTCCTCAAAGGCTGTCTCTGGCCTTGAGCTTGAGATCTTCTCCCCTCCCAGTGGCTGGGATGTCAGGCATGGCCAGACGCCCACTAGGATTTCCCTGTAAAAGACGTGACCTGAAAGTATTCACATCCTATTGCCCAGCAGTGAGTCATATGGACACATGGAGCACGGGGCATGGGGCAGTCAGGACAGGCCGTATATAATTAAGCAGCCCTGTACCTTGCTGATAGAAAACTGGAGAGTTTTATCGTTCCAAAGAGGAAGGAAAGGTGGCTGTTAGGGATAAATCATAGTCTCTGCCACAGCTTGGCTCATCACTATGAAACTGAAACAAAAAGTATTTTTTTTAAAGCACACTGTTTACTCTCTGACACTTTGTATACCTTCAAGTCTAAGGTAGAGCTCACAGGAACAGTTTCATTGGCTGTGCGTAGGCCTCCCAGTAGTCCCAGTTAATGAGGCACAGTATCTGACTTATAGCATATTTTGGGCTAACAGTCTCAATTTTGAACCTATTCCTGCAGTACCTGGCAACATGAAATTGTCAGCACAGAGGCAGCATTTTCTTAAGCATCCAAAGTGTGTTCCCCTCTTTCTTAAAGCAAACTCAGCATGCCGAGATCCACAGTTAGGGAACTAGCAATGTGGTAGGTGTATGATCTGTTATCCGTGACCCATAGCCTGTGTTTGAGCCCATAAAAAGGAGGCAGACTTGTTCCAAACAAGCAGATCTCTTAAACGCTCTTTAAAGTTGAAAATAACAATCCCTTGGTTTATACAGGCCTTTAACTTTTCAGAGAGCTTAAAGAACCTCAACTCTTCTTATTTTAATAAAACTCTCAGGCCATGGTTTTTAGTTTTGGGTTTTTTTTTTCCCCTTCTCCTTCCCAAGTTAGTTAAATAAATAAGCAATTATGACGCAGTCCCACATGGCCCACAGCTTCTAGCTTATACCGTAAATATAGGGTCCGAACAGCAGTACTTAGAGGCCAACTTTGTTGGCGTCTGCTGGCAGGAGGGAGGCAGAGCTGTTCCAAACCCAGACAGCACTTAAAGGGCCAGACTGGGCCTTGTGCATGTTCAGATGAATCCAGGGAGACATTTTTCTGATGTAACATGAGTGTTGTCTTTCATTTTGAAGGCCAGGGTATGAGTTCCTGAGGGGCAGACCCCAGGGGGCTTGTAGACCCTCAAAGCCTCACACTCTAGGCACATCTCAGGCATAGCATGTTTGCTGACAAGTCGTTTCTATGTTATAAGCATTAATAACAGCCTTTTAAGTGAAATCCTAAGGTTTGATGAATTAAGGACAGTTTTAATTTAGTCTTAAGATCACAGTTCTGTCCTTTTGTTATTTATGTATTTATTTTTGGCCAACTCATCTCTAATTTTTTCCCCCATCTCTAATTTTAAAATGTGATTCACTAGGAAAATATGGCTCCGTTAATTGAACTCATTTGTGAGCCAACTTTTCAGGAACCCATCTATTTCTGGAAAGCGAGAGCCGTGTGTCAATGGACTGCTGGGTGCCAGTTCTCAAACTTTCCCTGACTCAGTTGCTCCAGTGGCCGTTCAGATGTCTTCTCATAAATCAGGTGGTCATGCTTGTGAGGATTATTTCCTGGGTCTTATGATTCAGCCCAGGATCCTGATATTGATCTTGGCTGTGACATCAATAGGCTAGTATTTGCCAATGGCTATTTTAACAAGGGAAGCGTTCTAAGTTGATTTCTTTGAACCCAGGATAACTTCCTTTCTGTTTTCTTCACCACTTGGAAGATCCCTTTATTCTGCCGCCTGTCGGTCTTCCTCCCCTCCCCCTGCCAGCTGGTGTGTGCAGAAATTAGAAGGAAGGCTTGTGACTGACAGAGTTGCCTGGGATCTTTCAGGATCATCTTTCTTTCATCCAACCGAGAACAGCACCTACCCCGCCCATGAGGCCACACGATCTAAGGGCTGCTGCCCTGTTTGAAATAGATACTCACCAGCTCCCAAGCAGAACAGTCCCCTGCTTTCATACTGGAACGTGTATCTTAAAATATTACCTCTTCTTTGTCTTGGTAAGTTTGCCCCTGCCTCAAGTTTAAAAAACAAGAGATCAAGAGATTCCTAAAGAGAATTGTTGTTATTAGGTGCCATCGAGGTCTGACTCATAGTGACCCTCAAAGAGTTTTCAATGGCTAATTGTTTCAGGATCACTTCAGGAGTGGACTGCCACATCCTTCTCCATTTTTTGCGGTGCTGGATATCGAACTCGAGTCCTCAGAGACTGCAGAGCATCACTCTACCTACTAAGCTAAACCCCAGCCCCTCAGGTAGAATTATTGCTGCTAAACCAAACTGCCTCATCCCAGGTCCTTGCCCTTACCCTAAGACAGCCCTCAAGTCCCACTCACCACCCACTGCTGGCACCGGAGGCTCCCCACCTGGAAGGACACCCTTCCTCTGCAAACTTTTCCCAGGATTTCCTGCTAAAAACAGCACATTCTCTGCAGGAAACACAAGCCAATTCTGCTTTTTCACCTTGTGTTTTTTTGATCACGCTGTTCTTGGCAGTCAGATTTCTAGGCTTAGGAGTAGAATTGATAGCTTAAAGTGTAGGTGTTTACACTGGTTAGCATCTGCCATTGGCAGGCTGAACTCCCCTAGGTAACTGGCCAGCTCAACTGCAGCAAAATTTATATATATATTCCATTTTAAGGGTGCCTGTTGTGTACCAGGCACTGTTTCGTACTTATGAACTATCATTTAATCCTGATGGCTACTCTCTAAAATATTAATATGCTTGTGTTATGGGTAAGGAAAGTCAGGCTCAAAAAGATGAAGTGATTGGCCCAAATCCAGAAAAGTGGTGGAGTCAAGACTTCAGCCTGGGGTGGAGGTGTAACTCAGGATAGAGTACTTGCCTAGCATGCCAGGCCTAGCATGTTCTATCCCTAGCACCACAAAAAAAAAAAAAAAAAAGAACAGATTTGAGGCTGGCCAGTGTAACTTGTTCTCAGCTGTGAGTTTTCCTTCCCAGTGCAGGATTTGCAAGACAGGCAAATTGACGGGCAGTTGCAGTGTTTTGCCTTGGTACTCCTGTCTTATACTCCCTTCTGTTTTCAGATCAAGAAGCCATTACCTGTGCTTAGGCCTTGTTCCCTTCTTCAGAATGAACTCGATGATTTTCCCACTGGGGGAAGGAGACATGAACTGGGTTCCAGGGAATGCTATCCACTCTCACTACCCATTCTGAACACCCCATGCACTGACTTTGTCCATTAGCCAGCTGAGTGGTGATTCTTTCAGACAGGCCATTAGCCATCACCACAACTAATGGTCAGAAAGTGCTCACTGCGTTTCTGTCTCTGTTGTTGACATTGGCCTGATAGTACAGGAAGATAGATTGGCTGTGCTTTTAAAAGCCTTCAGGAAAGCTGAGCATGGTGGTACACACCGGTAATCCCAGCGACTCAGAAGGCTGAGGCAGGTGGATTGTGAATTCAAGGCCAGAGGCAGCCTGCACAACTTAGACTCTGACTCAAAATAAAAAATGGGCTAGGAGCCGGGCGTGGTGATGCACACCTGTAATCCCAGCGGCTTGGGAGGTAGAGGCAGGAGGATCGAAAGTTGGAGACCAGAGGCAGTCTGCGTCACTTAGCAAGACCCTGTCTCAAAAAGCAAAAAATAAAAATAAAAATAAAAAGGGCTAGGGGCGCAGCTCAGTGGCCCAACACTTGCAAAGCATGCAGGCGCAAGGCCCTGGGTTCAACCCTCAGGGCTGCAAAAAAAGGGGGGGGGGAGGCTAGGAGTGCAGCCCTTGCAAAGTATATGTGAGGCCCTGGGTTAAACTCCCCAGTACTGGCGGGGGTGGGGAGAGCCTTCAGGCAGGTGTGAGTTATTGGAGCCCCTGGCTAGCCACAGAGAGAATTGGAACTAAATGGCTAGGTTCCCGTGCCAAACCACAATCCTGTTGAAAAAACAGGGCAAGCATTATGACTAATTCTGATGTATCTACTTGGCTATATAGGAGTAAGTGCATCAGCCAAGAAGATTCAGAGGAGAAGTTAACGTGGGCTTTAGAGAAGCCTTGATATGAGAGAATTTGATGAGGGCACTAGTATATGTGGGCATGGGAGAAGGACGTGGCAATCCACTCCCAAGGCAATCCCGAAGCACTCAGCCATTGAAAACCCTATGAGGGTCGCTATGAGTCGGATTCCGACTCAACGGCACCTAACAACAACAACATATGTGGGAAGCCTGCAGCCGTAGCCCTGTGGCATCCGATCCCATCAGATCTCAGAAGCTAAGCAGGGTTGCGCACCTGGTTAGTACTTGGATGGGAGACCCCCTGGGAACACCAGGCACTGTAGGCTTGGGAGACAGACGTGGCAACCCACTCCCAAAAATCAATCCACCATTGAAAACCCTGTGAACAGCAGAGAAGCACTGACAATAGTGTTTTTGCCTGGTGTATGTAGGGTCGCTTTGAGTCGGATACTGGCTCAACGGCACCTAACAACAACAACATATGTGGGAAGAATGTTCCAAAAGGAAGAAATAGTCAGTGTATCTGATCAAGGTTTTCCAGTGCCTTGCTTCTAAGAGGATGTGATATAAATTCAGTTTTGGTTCTAATTCGAGAAAAGTCACATGATAAAATCTGCCACTTTTCAGTGTGTTCTTCTGTTAACTGAGAAATGGTGCTGGCCATTCTACTCCATATGTCTGGACTGTATTTTTCTAGACACTGTCCCCGGGGCAGTCAGGGAGTCAGAGGTGTGTGAGCTTTGTGACTCTGTGTGTGTGTGTGTGTGTGTGTGTGTGTGTGTGTGTGTGTGTGTGTGTGCGCGCGCGCGCCTGTGCATCCTGTAATGCATTGAACTGTTTGTACACATGAAACAGTTTTAACATATGTAAAAAATTTTAAATATCTAAGTGTGTGAGAGAGGTCCTTTTTCTCAAAAAGCCACGGTTACGGGGGGAATCAGACAGTAAATTGCCTTGCATGGCTAACAATGGGCTGTATCAGCCATTCTCTGCCTTTTTGACACCAGTTTCATGGAAGGCACTTTTTCCATAGACCCAAGGCACAGCTCAGGTGGTCATGCAAGTGATGGAGAGTGGCTGTAAGTACAGCTGAAATTTGCTCTCTTGCCCTCTGTTTGCCTCCTGCTGTGCAGCCTGTGCCCATCTATCCGAAGCCTGGGGTTTGGGGACTCCTGGGCTATACGATAGAGAAGTTGAAAAAACAACTTTTTTTTTTTTTTTAGTACAATACTGACTTTATGCCAACCAGTGTTGTGTGCTGGGGACTCAAGGATACAAAAGATATATCCCCAGTTCACCAAGTAGATGTACAAATAGCAAAAAGCGCATGCAAAGATGCTTAGCACCACATACCATTGGGGAATAGCACATTAAAGCAACAGCGAGATTCCCCCCACTTAGCAAGGCCCAGATCCAATGCTGACACTGACGACATCCAACGCCAGTGATGATGAGGAGCTATAGGAGTGCTCGGCATTGGTAGGGGGATAAAGTGGTGGAGCCACTCTGAAAGACAGTTGGAAAAACTTCTTAGCAAACTAAACATACTCTTAGCATCTGATCCAACAATTGCTCTCCTTGGGATTTACTCAAATGAGTTCAAAAAATATATGCCATACAAAAACCTGCACTCCACGTTTATAGCAGCCTTCTTCGTAATTGCCACAATTTGGAAGCAACTAAGATGTTCAGGAGGCTGAGATTGTGGTTCAGTGGTGGAGCATGTGCTCAGCATACACAAGGCCCTGGCTCAATCTCCAGCACAAAAATAACTAAATAAATACATAAGCAGGGTGCAGTGGTTCAAGCCTATAATCCCAGCAACCCAGGAGGCAGAGGCAAGAGGATCACAAATTTGAGGCCAGAGGCAGCCTGTGTAACTTAGTGAGACTTTGTCTCAAAAAATATTTTAAAAGAGGTCTAGTGCAGTGCAGTTCAGTGGTAGAGCACTTGCAAAGTATTATAAGACCCTGGGTTCAACTCCTGGTACCAAAAAAAAAAAAAAAAGAAATGAATAAACAGACAAATAAGTAAATGTCCTTCAGTAGGTGAATGGATAAATTCTGCGATTTCCAGACAATAGAATATTGTTCTCTTAAAACAAGCCATGAGAAAACATAGAGAAGCTTGTTGTTAGGTGCTGTTGAGTCAGTATCCAACTCATAGCAACCCTACATACAACAGGGGAAACACTATTGTCAGTGCTTCTCTGCTCTTCACAGGATTTTCAATGGCTGATTGTTTTTTGGGGGTGAGTTGCCAGGTCCTTCTCCCAAGCCTACAGTGCCTGGTGTTCCCAGGGGGTCTCCCATCCAAGTACCAACGAGGCCTGACCCTGCTTAGCTTTCCGAGACCTGATGGGATAAGAGGCCACAGTGGTATGGCTGCAGGTCAGAGAAACTTTAGGTGGACTTTACTAAGTGAAAGACAATCTGAAATGGTTTCATCCTGTGTAATTCCAACCATATGCCATTCTGGAAGAGGCAAAATTATGGAGACAGTGAAAAGATCTGTGGTTGCCAGAGGCTAGTGGGGGAGGGAGGGATGACAAGGCAGAGCACAGGCAGTTTTTAGGGTATTAGATTAAAAATAAAAGGCCTTGGTCCTTAAGGATCTCTGGTCCAGCTGAGTGGACAGATACACCAAAGTGGAGCCTGCCGGGATGAGGGAAGTCTAGATTCTTCCCCTGTGACCAGATGAAGCCAAGAAGGGCACTGACCAGCCCTGGAGGGCTTCACTGGAGGATTTTGAGAGGAAAAGGCGCCTCGAAGGTGTAACAGGAAAGAGCCAGAAAGAGAAAGAAAGCAGGAAGAACATCCCGAGCTATGGAAGTAGTATGTGGAAAGGCCTGAGGGCGGCTCAGCAGAGTGGCAAGGGGGACAACAGTGTGGCCGAGACACAGGCAGGGGCTGGGCCTGCGAGGCTCCCCTAGCTGTCAGAGGACATAAGACGTCCCCTTGAGAGCCACGGGAGAATGAGCGTGCTTGCAGCAGGGCTGTGTAGAAGGATGGCCCCGGGTGCCAGGGTGTAGCTCAGAGGCCGTGGCTTACATCTCCAGCATCAGAGACAGGGAGAGGGAGGGGGGGAACCTCAGTGTGGGGGACAGATTGGAAATGATAGGCTGGTTCAAGGAGGCCTGGTCAGAGAGGACAGTGATCTGGCAAAGAGCAGGCAAGAAAGAAGTGGACCATGTAAAGCGACATGTTGGAAAGACTCCCCCAGCCCTGGGGGTTGGCTGCGTAGCAGGAGAGAGGACGGACTGTGACGGTGCCCTGGGGTCTGGTTCACAGGTGGGCCCAGAGCATTCACTAGAAGGATGAGGTGCTGCTGCATGTGGGAGGTAGGGAATAAAGCTGGGGGTAGATTAGGACCGTGATGTGAGGCTATTGACTGCCACAGTCCAGACTTTGTATGGCAAACCCTGAATGAACACAGTCTTGTTGCAAATCCCCTGGTAGGTGCTGTTCTTTCCCGTGGTACCTCAGACTTATTCCAGAACCTGGGCGCAGAGGGACGTGTGGGAATGGTTAGATTCTAGAATAAGCATTTGACAGGCTTCACACTCCCAAAGTGGCCCCTACCCAAAATGACAGTTGGGCTTGTCAAAACAAGGGAAAAGTTGCTATGAGCCTAAAAGCCAGTGTAACTCCTAAGCGAGTAGCTTCATTTGCCTTTAAAGATTGTTTCCTCAAGTACTGAGTTTAAGTGGGGGAGGTAAACAACAGGAACAGCCTTAACTTTTCTTGACTCCATGTGTCTTATCTAGCAAATGAAGGTACAAGGCTTGTTGATTTTAAGATTTCCTTCCAGCACTACAGTTCTAGTCTCATGAAACTTTTCATTAAAATTGAAAAACAAGAAACACCATTTATGTGAATAAACAGAGAGAGTAGACCACGATCCCTTATTGAGTTTTGAACTTTTTTTTTTTACCACAGAGTTTAATTTTGAAACTCAAACTTGCCAGATTTCCCAGGGTGCAAACCCCCTGACTAGTGAGCAGCTCTTTGTTTGAAAAATACTATAGCCTCTGAAGCTCTGAATTTATCTTTAAAAAGGGACATGGGTCGGGGAGCAAAGGAAATGAAATTCCATGTTTATAGCCACAAGTTTCCCGACACGAAGCAAAACTAGCACCTGCCTGTGTGTCAGGTGAGGAACCTGGGTTCGGTGGTAATCACCATTTTAATGCTGAGGAAATAAATAGATGGATGTAATGATTTCAGACCCTGTGCTCCTGGGTGGAAAACGTCTGGAGAGTGAGCCTCCCTCAGATCTTGCTCGGATGCTATTCTTAGAGTTGACTCAAGAAGTGGTGGCAGCCAGCCCCCTTCTCAGTGCAGAGGGGCAGGACAGGTCCCGGCTCTCTGTTGTCCGTACCATTTGCTGTCACCCTTGAAGCCAGTTTGTGAGAGGGGTTTCTAGAGTACTCCTTTAAACATCTTTTATTTCAGCCCAAGTTATCTTCGCTTTCTCCTTGCCCTCCCCATGCACTGATAGTGTGTTTTTTTTGTTGTTGTTGTTGTTGTTTCCATTTAACAGTGGAAATAACTTGGGGGTGATGTTCCTATAGCTTGAGGCTGGGCCTGCCTGGCAGTAAGAGAGGGAATGAGCCTGTCTGATACCCAGATGGTAGCCATGCTCTTGACACTTTTGCACACACATCCATGTAACTTCCGCAAGAACCTGGCGAGACCGAAAAACTGAGGCTTAGAGAAATGCAGTAGACTTCTCCAGAGTCTCACAGCTAAAACTTGATGGTGCTGAGATTGGAACCCTGTTCAGTCAGACCCTACCCCCATCCCCAACTCAGTAGGCTACTGTGCTATGATCCGGTGGCCCCTGGTTAGATTTCCTTCTGAAGCAGTGTGGTAGTAGAGGCAGAGTATCTGGAATGCCACTGTGTTCCTTGTTTATTCATTCAGTAAACAGTGGAGATGACCCATGTACTTCCCTCTGAGGGAAGTTTTGAGGGTTAGGCAGCTATAATCCTTATCGAGCTGTTGGCTTACAGCTCAGCAGGGAGGTCTTGTCAGGCAATAGTGGCTGCTGCACTAGGCACCAAACCTGATGGGCTGCGCCGAAGGGATGAGGAGGGTTCTGTCCTGGCCCTGGGGTTGCTCCCAGATAGCCGAGGAAATGGTGCTGTGGCAAATAAGTGTGTGGTGACAGTGTGTGGTCAGTTCACAGACCACCCAGAGCAAGACCTCACCCCTCCCATAGCCCCCATGTCAGCCTGACACACTTGGTCAGCGACACCGTTCTCTGGACCTGGCCTTGTTGGGAACCAACCACATCTGGAAGCAGGGGGTTTTTCCTCTGAAAAACATCAGCATTCGGTAATGTTGAAAGTCGCTGTTTTGTAGGATCCTGCGCCCTCTTCTCTCTGGCATGCCCCTTGCGCACCCCTGCACTGTAGGCCTGGGTGTGGGTCCTCTCCTTCCATCTGTGCTCTGGAATAGGTGAGCTTTTCCAAGCCCTGAGGGCTGTCATGTCGGCATAATGGGGAGCTGCTGCCACAGGACACACGTGGGATCTGAGAGAGAGAACAGCAGAGTGGACGCTGTGGGCTGCCAGCTGCCCAGTTTCCCTTCCGTGATGTGGGGGTCCTGGTCAGAGTGCATGCCTGGCCACATGGCTAGAAGACACTCTCCACAGATGGACAGAGCCTGACGTGGCAGGTGGGATGCACTCCAAGTCTGTGGGGTGCTGAGCAGAAGCCAGTGACATTAGCGATCAGGAGCTGAGAGGGCCTAGCATGGACACACAGGATGCCGACAGAGACTCGAGGAAGTCAGGGTATGGCTCAATGTCACTGGGGAGGTTGACTCACTAGTGTGGAGCCCATGGACCCATGGCAGAGAAAAGCAGGGGGCCGCTATAGGTTGGGAAAGGCTCCCGGAGGGGCAAGGTGGGTGAGGAGCAGGCAGAACAGGGCACTGAGACCACCCCTGCAGGACTCCACACCTGCTCAGCCTCTTCCTCAGCTGTGGGCAGGGCCTGCGGTTGGCTCAGTGTTGCGTGGCTGTCCCAGGAAGCTGTGTGGAGGACAGATCCCATGTTCAGTAGCTCCAGACGGCTGCTGCTGACCACAGTAACAAAGTCATGAGTTGAGCACGTGCTCGCTGGTGTGTGCAGAACTCTGCACCACCCGAGGGACCCTCTGCTCCCTCCTTCATCTTGTAGAAAGGGACACCGAGGGACAGAGAGCATGGGTGACTTGTCCTCAGGTTGTTGGCTAACAAATGGCAGAGCAGTGTTCCATTTCAGGCCTGCCCACTTCCAGAACTCAAACCCTTGAGCCAGTGTTTCAGGGGTTGTTCTTGGGACACAGTGAGTGTTACGGCCTCCCAGGTCCATTCATCTGCTTTCTTCTGGTTGTCTTCTACCTGAGAATGTTCCTGTTGAAGGGCGAAGCTACCGTAGCAGTGACAGGCACATCTTGGTGGCATGTCAGGAGGATCTGAGATGTGGGCAGCAAGCCTTGATACTTGGTCATGTTTTTAAAAAGAATTTTCAAATGCACCCAGAAGGGAACTTAGAACGTGGTTTATTTAGAATTGAGAGGAAGAGGGTGAGAGCCAGGGCAACAGACTTGAGGTGAGCGGACTACCTAGCATTTAGGCCAGTGTGGGTAGAGGGGAGAAGAAGAGCAGGCCAGAGAGTTAGATTGGCTCAAGGAGAGAGGAAATGGATAGATGCACAGAGGGAGAGGGAGAGGGAGAGGGTGTCATGGTTTGAATATAAAGCGTCCTGTGTAGGACATCTCCTTTAATCTTTGATTCCTAGCTGGTGGTACAGTCCTGGGAGGTTGGGGAACCATGCAGGGGTGGGGTCTATCTTGGCAGAAGTGAGTCACTGGGGGCGGGCATTTGGAAGTTTTCCCAGGACCTTTGGCCCTGTCCTGTCTCTGTTTCCTGCTCATGATGATGTAAGGTCATCTGCCATGGGCCTTGTCTCCTCCCACTGCCACACTGCCATTATGGACTGATCTTCTATCTGTGAGCCCCAGTGATCCCTTTCCTCCACAAGATTGTTTTGGTTGGTTTTTCTGCTACAGTGACGACAGCTGACTAATACCGCTAAAGAGAAAGATACACTTTCTGACATAGAAGTCAGAGAGTGGGCATGTCCAGCACTGAAGGTCCCTGTAACTGCTGCATTTATGCTTCTGTGTGCTAAGTCAGGAATCATACAAGTGTGGCAGTGATGCTACAGGCAGCCCTGAACATCTGTGTAGAGGTACAGGTATCTGTGGGCAACTGCTACAGACTTCTTCAGGTTGCTCCGGACATAGCTGGAAACTATAGACATTATTGAAAGTTGTAGGCAACCAAACACTGTAAACATCTCTTGATGTTGTGGACTGGACACTATAAACTGTGGGCATTATAGATTTCTATGGATGTCTGGACTCTGTGGACTCTTCATTGAGGGGAGGCACTTCAAGGAGTTTTAGTCCCTGACTCATTAAGGAGCCAGATATTCCTCTGCTCTCTTTGATCTTGTCTTCAGCTGTGTCAGGTTTCTGCTTCCCCTTGGCTTAGGCTGGAAAACAGGTGTTTTCCTTTATCACAAGAGGGGTCCTGTTTCAAAAGGAGAATCCTTTTTCATAACCCCTATGTGGAGGCACCTGTGGCCTTTATATGTAAACAGAGTTCTAGTTATAGATTAGACCATTTGGAAAGGTGCTACAGGTTATAAACCAGGTAATCTGAAAGAGTATTGTTTCTAGCAGCTGTACTATTTGCAAGGATATTATCTATGAGGGAAGCACTGGCCACAAGTTAAAGCCTCAGAGGCAGCTCCCCTCAATATTCGTGGGTCAGGTGGCTGGGAAGCAGATGGTTGCAGAAGCCTGTTTTATTCCCTTTCTTCCTGCCTAGTGCCCTCTATGAATACCTTCTACTGATAACAGTAGTTCATGCTCTTCATTTTTTAATAACATTTTTGGTTGGTTGATTTTTATTAAACCAACTAAAGCTGCCAAAATAACTTGACTTGAACCATGAATAGCAGAGTCCTCAAATTGTTCTTGACTTTACTGAGGATGTGTCTATAAAGTTTTACCATATACTGTCATGTCTATTGTAGGTTTCATTAAGTTAAGGAAGCTCCCTTTTGTTATAGATTTTGTTTTGTTTTGTTTTGTTAAAATAGTGAGTGGATGTTTAAAACTTTTCCTGCATCTGTTGAGAAGTTTAAAGTTAGGCTGGCTTTGAACTTGTAGTCCTCCTGCTTCAGCCTCCTGAGTGCTAGCACTACAGGTGTGCACCATCATACCCGGCTGGTTTTAATCCTTTTTTAAAAAACTATTTTTTTTCCCTAATGTTAAACCATCGTTGAATTCCTGGGTTGTCATTCACATCTGTCTGTCCCAGGATGACTATTTCATACCATAGTAAGGAATTTGCATTCTAGGAACTCATGGGACATCATTGATACTGGACTATTTTTCATGTGGTGTGAATGACTCAAAACAATTACCACAATGTATCAGGATGTGTGGAAAGAAACATTTGTAGTCATTATAATGATAGTTAGAATGTGTAGCCCTGCAGAATTATACAAGAGGCAAACATATCAAAGCCTAAGAAACTCCTAGAAAGGACTTTCACTACATAGGGAACAGTATACCATCTTTTGCGAGTAACCTGGTAAGGACAGTTTAAGGAGGCTAGGTAATGCCCTTCGTCTTAATAAAAGGCTCACAGGTTTCAGATGCCTTTTTGATTTTAGGTGTTATAACAGCAACCTAAGATTTAATTCCATTGAAGGTATTTTTCATTTCCTTATTTCCCCATGTAGCAAAACAAGGAAGCACCAGAGAAGCTGAGGGAAGGAATAGGAACTGAGAGCCTGGGGTCACCCTCTGGGGCACCTCAGAAGTTTATACGCTTTCACCCTTATTGATGCAGAAATGTAAGAGTGAGTAGATATGTGATACATCCTATTTATCTGCCTGTTGGCTTAAACAGTAAATCTTCCCTACTTTGTATATTGCTTAAAGATCACCCATGCAATCCTTTCTACTCTAGTTGCGGACTTTTTGTTGCCTTCTCCTTTTGGATACCATGAAAATATGCATAGCAAAAAAAAACACATTGATAAACTAAAGTTCTGTTTACTATCATAGTTTAAAGGGTAGCAATTTCACAAGGTGGATTTTCTGTAAAGAATCTTATTTACAGCCCACAACAGTGCTGACTTCAGCAAATATTTATTTAGCTACTGTTATTCAGTTGGCAAGTATCAGACCCTGTGTATACACCTGAGCACATCAAAGTTATGGCAGATATTTTACAAAAACATAAGTCATTTTTCTGGCCTTCAGAGGAGTGTTGTCAGTTGTGTATCACCAATATCCGGGAAGTCAGATAGCTGCATGCCTCCTGTGTTCCAGCCCCGCTCTGAGACCTCAAGAAGGCAGCAGTACCAAACACTCCCCTCTGATGTCAGCTGATGTACAGCCCAGTAGGGGAGACGATACCAAGCGCATCTGGAAAGACTGGCTGTAGTGTGGTTTTAGTGCATGTGCCTAGCATGTGTGAGGCCCTGGGTTCCATCCCCAGTACAAAAAAAAAAAAAAAAAAAAAAGGCATCTAGAAAGTTAACAGTAAAAGAATCAAATCATCATTCAGGGACCCAACAAAGAAGAAGTCATAAGTAAAATGACGTTAAACTCACTGCTCAACATCCAGTTCAACTACCAGTGGGGAAAGAGCAGTGGGGAAGGCTTCCTGCATAATGGACAAGAACTGCAAAGGTGGCCGGGGGACATTTCAGCCAAGAGAAGGCACAGTGGAAAGCAGGGAAGGCGGATTCAGAAGACCATGGGAGGTCTCTACTATAGCAGGACAAGAGAGTGTGAGGAGCCGACGGGAGAAACTGGAACTGAGAGCCTGGGGTCACATGCTGGGGTACCTCAAAAGGTTGCAGAAGTGAGTAGTTCTGTTTTAAGAACTAAAAATATGCCAGGCGCGGTGGCGCACGCCTGTAATCCCAGCGGCTTGGGAGGCGGAGACAGGAGGATCGCAAGTTCGAGACCAGAGGCAGTCTGCGTAATTTAGCGAGACCCTGTCTCAAAAAAGTAAAAAAAAAAAAAAGCGGGGGGGGCTGGGGTACATCTCAGTGGTCCAGCACTTGCAGAGCATGCAAGCGCGAGGCCCTGGGTTCAACTCCCAGTACCGCAAAAAAAAAAAAAAAAAAAAAAAAAACTAAAAGTATGTATTTAGGCTGGGATATAATTTAATGGTGGAGCACTTGCATAGCATGCATAGCATCTGGGTTCAATCCCAACCCCCCTTCCAAATAATAAATTAAAAATGTATTTAATATAAACATATAGTAATATATTTATATACTATATGTTTAATATAAACATATAGTTATATATTTACACATATTTAAAAGTAATATATAGTCCTCTTTTGGAGTAATTAAGACCTTTGGCTAGGAAGGAGAAAATCAATACAATTACTTTTAGGAACAGCAGCCAAGAGAAGCAGCTTCATATTACCCTGTTCCAAATCACACAGCGTAGAGATGAAGTTTTGTTTTATTTTATTTTATTAATTTATGTGTTACAGGGGGTGTTCGACCCTGGGCCTTGCACATGCCAGGCAAGTGCTCTAACGCCTTAAAGTCTATTTCATGATCCCAAAGTCATGCTTGTAGATAGCAGAGAATCATTTTAAGCATCTATTCCTATGGACCAATGGTCCCATTCAAAATCAGGAATTAGAAATGTGTGGAGTTTGGCGTCTTCCCACAAGAGAGACGTCTAAATACTCACAGGTGTATATGACCTTCTCATTGCTAACGTCAACCCTCATGGAGTTTGTCCTCACAACCAGCAGGTTGTGAAATTTATAACCTTAATAGCAAGGAAGGCTTTATTTTCTGTATCTTCACCTGGGACCTCACCTGGTGGTGACATCCAGGTCTCAGCCACTGTGGGCTGAGTGGTGAAGAGCACCCTCCCATACCATCTTGATGGTAGCAGGAGGAGGGGACAGAGCAGAAGGGATCAGGGAGTTGATTTCAGCCGTCCAGCCGGCTCCTTTTGCTTCTTTCCCCTCTTCCTACCCTCGTCATATCCCAAGTTCACCGTCCTTTTTGGACGGGGGAGGAAGAGCCCAGAGACTTCTCTTTCCCTTGTGCCTTTGGAATTGGAACGGGCATGTGTGCTGGGGGGAGGTGTTTTTCCCTGGAGCAGGTGTGCCCTCAGCCTTGTGCTTTTGTGCAAAGGCTGGTGGGAACTGAATGACCGCACAGGAGGAGCAAGCACAGATGTGTTTTAATACCCTTCCCACCTCAGACATGACTAAACAAACTCTGTCTCCTTTGAACAATTAATACATTTGTCAGAGCAGCTCATGGAGGGAGCCAGGCCCTGCGTGCCGCTGCACGCCAGTTCTAGGCAGAGAAAACCTCGGCTGTGCTTCTTAGTGTGTCGCCAGGCCATATTCTGTGGGAAATTTCCAAAAGCTTGACCTTTTGCATTTATAAGACCTTCCTAAGCAACCTGACCTAAGCACAGACCTAGCGTGTGGACACATTTTCCTCAGTTTTCACGAAGCTCAGATGCTGAGTGGGGAAGGAATGATTCACTTTGGTTGAAAAGAGAAATGCAAGAAAAACTGAAGTTCTTTCCAGCCTATGCCCCACCCAGACCTCATCATGAAATGTGCCCTCACCTCTGAGATCACCATTCCTTCCCCTCACCCCATTTCCCACCTCCACCCACACCCCTACTGAGTTGGATCTTTCTCTGTGCTATTCCTCTTGATGTTATTAGGTGCCTCAAGTCGGTTCCGACTCACAGCAACCCTATGTACAACAGAATGAAACATTCCACAACACTGTATCATGCCCAGGACTATGTCAGTGCTTCCCTGCTATTCATAGGGTTTCCACTGGCTGATTGTTTCTGGATTGTTTCAAGAGTGGATTTCCAGATCCTTCTCCTGTTTTATGCAGTTCTGAGGATCGAACCCAAAGCCTCAGAGAGCAGTAGTGTACCAACTGAGCTAAAATAATTCTTTGTGCTGGTTTTACTCCTTAAGATGAGAGCTAATGCTATGGCTCTGGGGATGCGGCGTGGAGCTAGAGGACCTGCCCTGCATGCCTGAGGCACCAGCCCTGAAAGAAAGGACAGGAGATGAAGACCGCCTTCCTCCCCTGGTCCTGCTGAGTGGCTCCTCTCTGGGCCTGGGTCATGGGGCAGTGGGCCAGCTGTGGTTCACTTAGCTCGTGGGTTACAGAGTCCAGACTTAAGCCTGATTGTCCTGCCCCAAGCGTGATGCCCTGGGAAAAGAGGGACAGTGAGGGTGCTCACCCATGGCAGGGGGCCAGAGGAGGGTGAGGAGTGTAGCCATGGGGGATAAGGATGCCTGTCCGTTAGCCTCAGAGGTGAGACACCTGGGAACAGGAGGGACCTCACCGTCACTTCTTCCTTGGCTTGAGCTTGTCCATTGATTAGCAGAGGTGCAGCCCACCTGGCAGGGCAAAGCCCTTTCCTCAGAGGTCCTACTGCCTCCGGTGTGCTGGTCCATTACTGGTGGCATAAAGGGTGGCTGCCCTGCTTGTAAGTCTCCATAAGCTCAGGGGACAGCCACATTGGTAACTCCACTGTGTGTTCTCCCGAAACCCTGTCCTGCTATCGCGGCCTAGACATGGTCTAATAGTCACAGCAGCTAGTGTTTGAGCTCTCATTGTGCGCTAAGCTCTGTTCTACGCACTCTGTTGCTATCATTTTACAGAATCCTCCCCAGAGCCATCCCTGAGAAAGTGCTCACTTGTTTAGGCTTAGAGACTGAAGGGTTCCGTTTATACCAATCAACAATCCAGACAACCAACTCGCCCCCGGCACTGTGAGGGGGGACTGCACCCCAGCACCATGTTTTCTGGCCCTCCACAGGCTTGAGATTCAGAACACAAAGAAGAAAATTTACACAGTGTGATTCAATGCTAAGTGAGCAAGCAGTCTTGCTCTTTTATTTGCTCATTCAGCAAGCATTCGCCTGGCACATGGCTATAATCCCAGTGACTCGGGAGGCTAAGGCAGGAGGATTGCAAGTTTGAGGCCAGAGGCAGCCTGCGCAACGTAGGTATTGGGTCCCTGTTCGGGCACCAACTATGTTGGGCCCCACGTTCGGGCGCCAACTCTATGTGGGGCACACGCCTCCCGGTCCGGCCTGGAGGTTCGGACGGGCTGCGCCACCGTGCACACAGATACTAAACGCAATTCACTCGGGACCCTCAGGTGAGGGGCGCAGACTCCTGCAGCCCTCGGGACCCCGGAGGAGACAGGAGACAGGAGAAAGGAAAAGCCTCAGGCGCTTTTGCCTTCCAGGGGTAAACACCTGTGTTGGTCATCTTGGTGGTCAGGAGGAGACAGCTGTTGCTTCCTCGGTGATCAGATGGAGAGCAGGTTCCTTTCCTTGTTGATGATTGCGATGGGAGAGCATTTGTTCCTCATAGAAGTTCCGGGGGAGAGCAGCGGGAGAGGTGCCTCCTGATCGGTGGTCCGGGCAGGAACAGGCGAGAAGGCGCAGAAAGGGTGCCAAAGAAAGGCCATGCCAAAAAAAAAGGATTGAGCTGCCGCTCTTTATGTAGCTCGCCCATGGAATGGCCTGAGCCAATCAGCTTTCAGTCCAGTTGTCCAATCAGGAAGGGTTTTGTACAAACGTGCAACCAAGTTACTTTCATTTTCCCTAGATTTCTAACTTACAAACCAGATATTCAAACGCCATTTTCCCAGTTTGGGAGTTTTTGCCAGTTTCCTCCCAATTTTTCCCTACAGTAGGGAGACCTTGTCTCAAGATAAAAGATAAAGGGTGCTAGACATGGTGGTGCACACCTGTAATCCTAGTGACTCAGGAGGCTGAGGCAGGAGGATTGTGAATTTGAGGCCAGAGGCTGACTGTATAACTTAGCGAGACTCTTACTCAAAAATAACAACTGGACTGAAGGTATGGCTCAGTGGCAGAGCACTTGCAAAAGTATGTGCAAGGCCCTGAGTTCAACCCCTAAAAACTTCAAAAAAGGAGGAAGGCTGGAGGTGCAGCTCAGTCATAGGGTATTTGCAAAGCATGTGCAAGGCCGTGAGTTCAACTCCCGCAGTACCTCCAAAAAGTATAGCATTTATTAAGCATGATTTATCTATCTGTGCATGACTTATGACTTACTGAGCATATATTGGTGCAGAGTACCATGTGAGCTGCTACAAACAGAGCTAGTGCACAGTCACTGATCTGAAGGAGCCAGAACGCCTCACCTGTAAGGAGGAAGCTGGCCTGCTGGGCGCTAGGGTACAAGGACAGGTGGGAGAGGCAGAGTGAGCCCTCTGGAAGGAGGGGCTAGAGGTATAGGGAGGGAGGCAGAGTTGGCCCATGGTTAAGGGCTTTTCTGCTGTGCTTCTTCCTAGCAAATTTGGCAGTGACAGCCCCGGCTGCTTGGGTCTGGACAATGCACAGCATGATTGGCCCAGGGCTTGAGACGAAGTCAGGGGTGGGGAGCAGTGAGCTATTTTGCAAGAGAGTACACGTGCCTCAGAGGAGGACCTGAACTTGCTGGTCCGTCTTTGTGCCACCGCCTACCCCCAGGCTGGCATTGGCCTGCCTGCACAGGGTCTTGCATGCTCACCTCAAGGGCTTCGCAGCCAGGTGGGGAAGAAGTGCAGCCTAGGCACCAAGCAGCCTGGAGGGCAGCATCAGGGCGAGCAAGGAGCGGAGATGTGGCAGGCAGGGTCTTGACTCTGGCACTGCACAGAAAGCTGCTCAGTGCAGGGAGGCCTGTTCCCCTTGGAGCTGTTTTAGGGAGGCCCAGTCCTCCTCCCACCCTTTGACCATCACCATGAATGTTCCTTTAAACTCAGCCAGGCCTGGCCAACGCAAACCAGGAAAGCGACCTCTGCACGGTTATTTATATCCAAAACCTCCTCTGGGGAGGCTTTGTTTTCCAGTCCAGCCTGCAGTGATTTATGAAGAAAGATACAGCGAGGGTTCAGTGGGATTTTCACGAGGAGCCCCATCCATACCCTTGCTTTCTGTTGCTCTCCTGTTTGGGTTTGGTGGTGTTTACAAGATAAGCATTTATTTCCCTTCTTCTCGGGACAGTTTGGGACGACTGGGAAAACCCCCCCTTTCTATAAAAATAGCCACACAGAAACAGATTGAAGCAGAGGTCTGTTTTTCTGAAATGACTAAAAACTGTCATTAAAACCTGCTCTCTGAGAAGTTCAACTCTATGGGAGGAGGTTTGTGGAGCTGATTCATTAAAGATGTTATTTCTTGAAGCCACAGTTGCTCTCTTTGGTCCTAACCAAAATGTAGCCTTCTGAGCTGGGTGCCTATTGTTTATCGACTTAACAAAAAGAAAGAAGTAAATGAAGGAAACCAGAAACAGAAAACTGGTTTATTTATAAAAATGGGTTCAAAAATTATTAAGGAAAAGAACTACCCCCCCCCTTTTCCCTGTTAAAAATGCAAGCACTTTCAAGTTACAACCAGTTTAGAAAGCTTGGACTTCATCGTGAGGCTGGGCTTTCCCCCTGTCAGAAATGTGCAGCCCTGAAGGGAAGGTCAAGAATCACAGCCCATGAGCCAGGCGTGGTGGCGCACACCTGTAATCCCAGCGGCTTAGGAGGCGGAGGCTGGAGGATCGCAAGTTCGAGACCAGAGGCAGTCTGCGTAATTTAGAGAGACCCTGTCTCAAAAAGTAAAAAAAAAAAAATGGGCTGGGGATGCAGCTCAGTGGTCCAACACTTGTAGAGCATGCAAGTGCAAGGCCCTGGGTTCAACCCCCAGTACCAGAAAAAAAAAAAAAAATCACAGCCCATGTGGCTGGAAGAGTACTGCCCAGCAGGACCTGTCTGAGCCTTGTCTTCCTCATAGAGGAGCTGCCACTCTGGTTGCCCAGGCCTCAGCCTCCCGCACCTGCAGCTAAGAACACCCTGTCTGAACTAGGCTGGGGTGTTTGGACCCTAACTACTCTTAGGAAGAAGCTCCCAGAGTTGTGTTTTGGTGGTAGTGATGGTGGGCTTGTTTCATGTTGTTTTGTTTTTTGTTTGTTGGAATTTTTTGGTAGTAACAAGGATTGAACCCAGGGCTTGGCACCAGGCAAGTGTGCTACTTACTGAGCCATATCCCCAGCCCCTTTGGCTTTTATTTTTGACACAGGATCTTGCTAAATTGTGCAGGCTGGGCTTGAACCTGCGACCCTCCTGCCTCAGCCTCTCAAGTGGCTAGGATTCCAGTCGTGCACTACCACACCCGGCTGCCTTTCAGGGCCTTAATGCTGTGCCCCTCTGTGTCAGCTGGCTGCTCTGATTCCACGCAGATGCCTGTCCTAGGAAGGCTCTATATTTAGGCCTGGAGTGAGACAGCCAAGGTAAAGAAGGCCACCCTCTGCGTCACCTCAGAACACTGTTGCCCTTGGAGCAGAGGCCCATGCACCCGTCCTCATTTCTGTTCACAGCAGGCTCTGTGTGGCCTGTCCAGTTAGATGTTGTCCCAGAGGAGAAGGCTGCACCCTAAACCCACGGCAGTTTGGAAGGTATTGGAGCCCTTCCCGAAGGACTGTCATTTTGCGCTGGTAGCTACGTGCCACTCTGCAGGGACCGCACACCATGGCAGCCTATTTGCTGTGCTGAGGAGAACCTCGGCTCCCATATGAGCAGGACACGTGTGGAGCCCTGAAGGACTCAGCCGTGTCCACTGGCTCATCTCAGGCCGGTGTTCATCCCACAGTGGGAAGCTGCTCCCCTTGGCTGGGCCTTCTGACTACTTGGTGACATTCGCCCCTCAGAGCCTAGAAGTGTCCCTTCCATGGTCAAGGAGGGCAGTTGGGCTCTTTGGCCTGCTCAGTGACAGGCCCTGCTCTACCCCAGACTCGGGAGCACCTCCTCCAGGAAGCCTTCTGTAAAGATCTGATAGATTTCTTCCTGGACGTCCTCCTCAGAGGCCTCCCTTGAGTCCATGTTGGCTTTTCTGCTAGAACATTCCATCTTCCCCAGCCTAGAACTAGACCCTCCAGAACTTTAGTGGAGCACCCAGGCCTCTGCTGTCAGCTCAGGCCACTGCATGTGCCCATCCATGGACACCCTGCCTCCTATAATCCAAGGTGTTCCTCATCTTCCCATCTGAAGACTTCCTGAGAGAAAGACCATCTGCTACGTTCATCATCTCCCCGTGGCACCTAGCGGGTGCTCAAGTCCTTCAGGTGGAGCCCAGCTTGTGTGGTTCCCAGCCCCTGCCTTGGCGCCTCGCAGAGTGGGTGGAGACGCGCTTGCACAGCAAGAACAGGGGCGGAGGGCTTAGCCTAGTGGAGGCATGACCGTGGTCAGTGGCCCTGCCTGGGGTTCTCTGCCAGGAACCCAGCCAGGGGCCATAAAGCCTCTGTGCCGATCATCTCTTCAAGGGAAGAGCTGACATTTGAGGCCCAGAGGCCTCCGAGAAGGGACTGGACCCCCTCTTTGAACAGGCAGGGCCAGCATCCTTGGTGCAGAGTCAGGGCGAGCATGGCACCCAGACACAGGAGAGCTATTCTCAATTCCTGGCTTCCTGAGAACCTTCCAAAGCCCTTGGGAGCTGCCCTGGGCCCACGGCTCCTGCTAGCTTCACCTGTTACTCTAATAGTTACGAGTATCAGTCCTTTTCATAAAATATTCTACACGTCCCAGGAAAAGTGAACGCCAAAGCTCGTTTTCCCAGCAGGGAAAGGGCGAGTCCACACAGGGAGGGGACGGAGTCTCACTGTGTGGCCATTGTGCCCCACTGTCTTGTGGGTTCACAGAGGCAAGGAGGCCACCCTACCCCAGGCTGCTCCCTGTCTGCTCAAACGGGGACCAGAGGAGCAAGATTGGAGGGGAAGGGAAGGCCGTGGGGGCTCCCCACACAGATCATTATGGCAAATTAGGTAGCAAAGAATTATCTTTCAGGATGGCTTTTAATGAGAGCTTCCCTCGGGACCCCAGACTGGGCCAATAAAGGCCCCTGACACCATGGGCTCAGGGAGGTGTGGCCAGGCGGGGAAGGCAGCTGAGAGCCCCAGGCCCACCGTGGCCACTCCAGCTGCTCTCTGACCTTTTTTGTTCTGTCCTGGGCAGGGCGTGGGTTTCAGGGCAGGTCTGCGCCTTCCCAGGCTCTTTCCCCAAGACTGCAGGGGAAGAAAGGAAAACTTCCGCTTCCCAAGGAAAGCACAGAGTTTCACACACCCAGGGGAGGATGTTTGTGTTCCACAGAGGTCACCGCTGTGTGTTTGCAGAGTGAATGCTGATGTGGGCACACTTGAGAGGGCGGGTCTTCAGGGAGCTGGCCTTCAGCCTTGGTGTCCCCAAGCAGACCCGGCCACTGATTCCGAGCTGGGCAGGTGATGACTGCCCTGGCCATCCAGAGCTCCAGGGTCAGCTCCGCTGGGGACCTTGCTCAGGCCCTGACCGTCTTGCCTAGGCCCTGACCCTCTTGCCTCTGGCTCCCCTTCTATAGCAGTGGGGGAAGGAGGGGATCAGGAGGACCACTTCCGATCTGAAATTTTAGGATTCTGATCTTATCAGCTGGTTTTTCCTTTGAAGTATGACAGAGATAAGTGTACTATTCCCCTTTCCTGCAGAGACCGCCCATCTCTCTCCTAATCTTGTCACTTCCAGCTCCAAGTGCTGGCCAGGGAGTAGGGCAGCCGGAGCCCTCAGACACTGTTGCTGGGAACAGCAAATGGTACAGCTGCCTTGAAAACTGGTTTCACAGTTTTCTTTTTCTTTTGAGATGTTCTTTTTGCTTGTAATTGGGCCATTTGAGAGCATATGTAGAGATGCCTTACTGCAGTTTTCTTGCAGTTCTCGGATGACAGTGGATGCTGAACATCTTTTCACGACATTTGCTGATAGACATGCTGCATATGTTCTCTTACTGTTTTAGGATTGCCTTTTCATTTTTTTTCCCCTAGTACTTGAGAGTTGAACCCAGGGCCTTCCACATACTTTGCAAGTGCTCTACTACTAGGCTGCCCCCCAACCCACTTTTTACTTTTTATCTTCAGACAAAGTCTAAGTTGCCCAGACTGCCTCTGGCCTTGAACTTGTGGCCCCCCTGCCTCAGCCTCCCAAGTCCCTGGAATTACAGGTTTGCACCACTGCATCAGCTCGTTATTTTTTTTTTTTTTAGTAATATTTTTAGTCAATGTACAAATTAATGGATTTTATTATGAAATGTCCATATCATCATACCTTGTTCATGTGCCCTCCCCCCTCCTGCTGGTCTCGTTCCTCCCCACACACTGTTTACCTTCTGCTTGCCTATCTTTTATATAGAAATATTTTTAATGTAGATTCTGCATAAGAGAGAAGTGTGACATGTCTTCTTTTCCCCATTATCATTTCTTATTGCCTTCTCCCCCAAAGAGTCCCCATTGTACTTTCATGACAAATATATAATATATATTATAATCTAGAGTCTACATATAAGAGAAAACATGTAATCTTTGTCTTTCTGGGTCTGGCTTATTTCACTTAACATGATCGTCTCCAGTTCCATCCATTTCTCTGCAAGCAACATGATTTTGTTCTTCTTATGGCTGAATAATGCTCCACTGTGTATGTATACCACATTTTCTTTATCCATTCATCTGGTTTTTGGACATCTAGGCTGATTTTGTAGCTTGACTACTGTGAATAGTACCACAATAAATATAGATGTGCAAGTATCTCGGTGGTATGCTGATTTAGATTTTCAGGTATGTGCCCACGTAGAGCTACATCATATGGTAGTTCTACTTTTAGTTATTTGTAGAACCTCCACACTGATCTCCATAACGGCTACACTAACTGGCATTCCCACCAGCAGTGTAGAGGGTTCCTTTCTCCCCGTATCTGCGACAGCATAGCCATTGTGACTGGGGTGAGATGGAATCTCAGTGTAGGTTTTTTGTCTGTTTTTGTTTTTTTGAGACAGAGTCTTGCTGTGTATCCCAGGCTGGGCTGCAACTTGCTTTGTAGACCAGGCTGGCCTCAAATTCATATCAGTCCTCCAGCCTCATCCTTCTAAGTGCTGGAATTACAGGTACAGTTTTGATTTAAATTTCTCTTATGGCTAAGGATGTTAAACACTTTTTCTTATGTTTATTGGCCATTTGTATTTCTCCTTTTGAGAACTGTCCATTTGCCCATTTTTTGATTGGATAGTTTACATTTTTAGTGTTTAATTTTTTGAAGTCTTTACTCTAGATATTAAATCTAACGTATAACAGACAAATATTTTCTCCCATTTTGTAGGCTGTTTCTTCATTCTGTTATTTCCTTTGCTGTGCAGCTTTTTAATTTCATTCAATCCTATTTTTCTTCTTGGTATACTTTCCTGATCTATTGGGGTCCTTTTCAGAACGTCCTTACCTGTGCTTATATTTTGAAGTGTTTTTTCTTCTTCTTTTTATATTTTAAAGTGTTTTACCTCTGTTTTCCTCTAGCAGTTTCAGTGTTTCAGCTCTTACATTAAGGTCTTTAATCTATTTTGAATTGATTTTTGTACAGGGTGAGCAATAGGGCTAGTTTTATTCTTCTATATAATAATATTCAGTTTTCCCAGCACCATTTGCTGAAAGAGACTTATCATTTTTTCTAATGTATGTTTTGGCACTGTCTTCAAGTATCAGGTGACTAAAGTTGCATGGGTTTACTTCTGGGTCCCCTATTCTATTCCATTGGTTTATGTATCTATTTTGTGCCAGTACTATCCTGTTTTTGTTACTGTGTATCTATAGTACAATTTGAAATCAGGTATCCTGATACCTCTTGCATTGCTCTTTCTGCTCAGGATCGTTTTGGCTATTCAGGGTCTTTTTTGCTTGCATATAAATTTTAGGATTGCTTTTTCTATTTCTGTGAAGAATTTCACTGGAATTTTGGTGTTGACTGCATTGAATCTGTAGATTGCTTTTGGTATTATAGCCATTTGCACAATATTAATTCTCCCAATCCATGAGAGTTAGAGGTCTTTCCATCTTCTAGTGTCTTTTTCAGTTTACTTGTAGTTTTCATTTGTGGACATCTTTGACTTCCGTGGTTAGGTTTATTCCTAGGTATTTTATTCTTTTTGAAGCTGTTGTGATGGGATTGTTTTCCTGAGTTTTCTCAGCCAGTTTATTATTGGTGTACAGAAAAGCTACTGATTTTTGCATGTGGATTTTTGTATCCTTCTGCTTTGCTGAAAGTGTTTATCAGCTATAACAATTTTCTGGTAGAATCTTTAGGGTCTCTTAAGTATAGGATCATATCATCTGAAAATAGAGACAATTTAGGTTCTTCCTTTAGCATGTAGATACCTTTTATTTCTTTTTCTTGCTTTATTGCTGTGGCTAAGGCTTTAATCACTGTATTTTAACAACACCGGAAAGAGTGGACACTGTTGTTCTTGATTTTAGAGGAAATGCTTTCAGTTCGCCACTAAGTATGATGTTGGCTATAGGTTTGTTGTATAAAGCCTTTAATATGTTGAGATCTCTTCCTTATATTCCTTGTTTCTTCAGGGCTTTAATCTTGAAGATATGTTAAACTTTGTCAAAGGATTTTTTTGAATGTGGTGAGATGACCTTGTGATTTCTGTCCCTGAATCTATTTATGTGCTGTATTACATTTATTGACTTGTGAATGTTGAATCGTCTTACATCTCTGAAATGAAACCAACTTCATCATGGTGTATGATCTTTTTAATGTGTCGCTGAAGTCAATTTCGAGTGTTTTGCTGAGAATCATTCCATCTATGTTCATCAAGGAAATTGGTCTATAGTTTTCTTTTTTGTTGTTGTTGGATCCTTATCTAGTGGTGGTTTGGAGGTAATATGGCCTTCTAGAATGAATTTGGTAGTGTTCCTTCCATTTCTATTTTATGGAATACTTTGAGGAGTGTTATTCTTTTTTTAAGGTCTAATAGTAGAAGGGAGACTTGGTGGGGAGGGAGGGGACAGGAAAGGAGGGTCATGAGAGGATAAGGGGGAAGTGAAGTGCATGTATGGAAATGTCATAATGAGACCCCTTAAGTTGCACATTAAAAATTACCAATAAAAATGCAATAAATAAATGATAAATAAATAGCTATCTGGTAGAATTTGGCAGTGAATCCATCTAGAGCTGGGCTTTTCTTTGTTGGAAGACCCTATTACGACTTCAGTCTTATTGCTTATTATAGATCCATTTAAGTTGTTTATATCTTCTTCATCTAATTTTGGTAGGTCATGTGCGTCTAGAAATTTTCTATGTTATCTCGATTTTCTAGTTTTTTGGAATTTAAGTTTTCAAAGTTCCTTAATGATTCTCTGGATTTCATTGATGTTTATTGTAATGTCCCCCTTTGTACCTCTAGTTTTATTAAGTTCAGTCTTCTCTCTTTTCTGGTTAGTTTAGTTAAGGGTTTATTGATCTTGTTTATCTTTTCAAAGAACTCTTTGTTTCATTGATTCTTTGTGGTGGTCTTTTTTATTCTGTTTTTTTTTTTTTTCCCATTAATTTCTACCATGATTTTTATTACTTGTTTCTGTCTACTGATTTTGGGTTTGGCTTTTTCTTATTTTTCTGAAACCTTAAGGTGCATCATTAAATTATTTATTTGAGACTCTGTCATTTTTTATTGTAAGCATTCATAGCTATAAACATACTTCGTAGCACCAGTTTTGCTGTATCTCAAAGGTTCTGATAACTTGTGTTTTCATTTTCATTTGATTCCAGGAATGTTTTAATTTGGTCTCTCATTTCTTCAGTGACCCAATGATTGTTTAGGAGTATTGTTCAATCTCCACATATTTATATAGTTTCTGTAATTTCTCTTGCTTTTGAGTTCTAGTTTTATTCCATTGTGATCTGATAAGATATAAGAAATTATTTTTATCTTATGTTTTGTATCTGTTAAAACTCGATTTGTGGGCTAAAACATGACCTATTTTAGAGAAAATTCATGGGCACTGAGAGGAATATGTATTCCACAAGTGTTGATACAATATTCTATAGATATGTATCAAATCCATTTGATCGATGGTACAGTTTAATTCTGAAGTTTCTTTGTGGATTTTTTGCCTAGATGTTGTATCTGTTGATGAGAGTGGAGTGGGTGACCCACTATTATTGTATCTAGACTTATCTATCCCTTTATGTCCAATAGTGTTTATGAAAGTGGATGTGCTGAACATTGGTATAACATATATATTTATGATCATTATATATTCTTGATGGATTATTCACTTTATTAATATGTAGTGACCTCCTTTATCTTTTCTGACTAACTTTGGCTTGAAGTGTACCCTATCTGATGTAAGTATGGCTAGGCCTGCTTTTTTTTTTTTTTTTTTTTTTTTTTTTTTTTTTTTTTTTTTTTTTTTTTCTTTTTCTTTTTTTTGGCTTGGCATATCAGCTTCCATGTTTTCCCTTTTAATCTGTATGCATCATTGCCTATAAAATGTGTATGTTGTAGACAACAAACTACTGGATCTTGTTTTTTTAATCCAGTCATCTAGTCTGTGTCTTTTAATTGGAAAATTAAGACCATTTACATTTGAGGTTATTATTGAGAATTGTTTACTGATTCCTATAATTGTATTGGGTGTTTTCCTGGTTGGTTCACATGTTGTTTGTTCTTTTCTTTCTCTCCTATTCATATTAGGGACTTGCTGACTTACTGAGTTGGACATGATTGTTTCTTTCCTAGTTCTCTTTTGTTCATTTGTTCTCATGAAATTTATTCTTCTCTGTTTCTCATGATTGAGACTTTCTTCCTCCAGTCTATGTAGAATTCCTTTAAGTATCTTCTGCTCTGTTGGCTTGATAGTCATGAATTGCTTTAGTTTGTGCTTGCCTTGTTGTTCTTAGGTGCCTTCGAGTCATGTCTGTCTCATAGCTACCCTCATAGGGTTTTCAATGGCTGATTGTTTCGGGATTGCCTCGGGAGTGGATTGCTATGTCCTTCTCCCGTTTTTGTGGTGCTGGGAATTGAACCTGGGACCTCAGAGACAGTAGCGCAGTGCTCTACCAACTGAGCTAAATCCCAGCCCAGGCTGTGCTTGTCTTAGAAGGTCTTTATTTCTCCATCAGTTTTAAATCATAGTTTTACCAAGAATAATTATCTTAGTTGGCAATTACTTTCAAAGCTTGAAATATGTCATTCCATGCTTTCTTAGATTTCAGGGTTTCTGCTGAGAGGTCTGATGATACTCTTATGGGTTTGCCTTTTAAGTGAGTTGGTGGGATTTTTCTTTTTTTCAGATTTTATTATTGTTTGTCTTAGTAATTTTGGCATTTTTAACTTTAATGTGTCAGGAGAGGTTCTTGTCATGTCTGTTTGGGGCTCTAAATTCTTTTTGTTGCTGAATGCCCATTTCTTTTCCCAGAGTTGGGAAATTTTCTCCTATAATTTCATTGAATAGGCTTTCTATGCCTTTAGCTTTTACTTCAGCTCCTCCTTCTGTCCACTGGATTCTTAGGTTTAGTCTTTTGATTATATCCCAGAATTCTTGGAAGTTGTGGTTATGTTGTATTTTTTTTTCCTTTATTGATATCTGAATGTAGTATTTCCTCAGTCTTGCCTTCCATCTCTGATATTCTTTCTTTTTCTTGATCTAGTTTACTGGTGATGCTTTCCACTGAGTTTTTAAGTTTGACTTACTGAGTTTTTCATTTCCAACACTTATGGTGTCTCTTTCTCCTCCAAAAAAAACCTCAGTTTCCTTGCTGAATTTCTCATCTGCATTGAAGACTTTGTCTTCCACATTAGTGCTTTTCTTGTCTAAGTCCTGAATTGATTTTCTTCATCTGCTTTTTTTTTTTTTTTTTTTTTTTTTTTTTTTTTTTTTTTTTTTTTTTTTTTTTTTTTTTTTTTTTTTTTTTTTTTTTTTTTTTTTTTTTGGTATCTTTTTTGAAGTCCTTGATCATTTTCACAAATAGATTTTTTTAATCCTTTTTCTGACATTTCAGGCATATTTGTTTCTTTGGATTCATTAGGTAAAGAATAGTCTTTTGGAAAAGATGTGTTGCTTTGCTTTTTTGTGTTTCTTGTGTTTCTGTTTTAAGATTTATACATCTATGGGGATGGATATCTCTTCTGATTTGATTTGGAGATCTTTTTAGTGAGCAGCTTTCTCTTCAGAGCTCAATCCCCAGTACCACTCAGAGAGGAGAAGACAAACCACTGTAACAGCAACAGGATAAAACCAAGCCAGATACAGAAATACAGTCAACTTTAAAGACAACTACTATACCACCAGTGACCATAGAACAGAAAATGACAACAGTAAACTCTGAGGTTAAAACTTATTTAGGGTAAAGTAAAAATAGTAATTTTATGACATAGGAGAATGGGGCACAGAAAGGGGAAAAAGAAAGAAGAAAGTTAAATAGAAGAAATATTTAAAAAGACGAAAGGAGAAGAATGTTAGGGAGAGAGAGAGAAAAGAGAAATATTTTTTTTAAATCTGATTGTGCAATAAAGAAAAATGTGGAAACAAAATAAATGTAAGGAGAGGAATAAAAAGTTAAAAACCTGAGGGATTATGTTAAAAAAGTAAAATAAAAATAATCCTTAAAGTATAGTAAATAGAAAAAGAGAGAAAAACAGCAAGAAAGAGAGAAAAAAGTTTACAAAAATCTATAAAATAGAAAAAAGAAAGAAGAGAATAAAGGGAAAATAAAGGGGAAATGACAAAGTACTGGAGCAGCTTTCTCTTCTTTATTGTTGGAGTCTGGTAGGTGGAGGTAGTGGTCAGCTGAAGTCTCTCATCTTTTCTACCATTTGTTTGGATGTTAAGGGTAGATGTTTGGCACGGCTGCCCTCACTATAGGAAGTCCTCTTCTTTGCATACTGTTGAGCCTGTGTTGGCCACATTTAGCTTTGCAGCCTATGTGCCAGGCAGATTCTCACATACATCATAGACTCCCCAGTTTGTACCTTCTGGGATACCTAATGTCCCAGCCAAGGAGTATCTTCAGAGTGTTTTGTGGTGAGCGGGAAGCAAAAGGGCACTGGGGTTTGTACTGGAGGGCCTGCCACAGTGATTTCATACCATGCCCAGCACTGAACACTCCAAGGGCAGGAAATGGCTACAGAGATGAAGTATTCGGCTGTCCTTGACCTTCAGAGTTCTAAGTTGCACAGGCAGTGAACTGCATGGCTGATAGCTGGCTCCTCAGGTGGGCTCGGGGCTGACCTTGGTCTTGGGGTTCTCAGTCACCACGGTTCTCCTCAGGAGATGGAACCAGCCTCTTCCTCTAGAGGGCAGGGTTACCAACTGGCCTCCTGCTGCCCGAACTTCACAGTGCGTTGGTGCCTGGCCTTTCCTCTCCATAGCTGCCTGATGCAGCCACGTCCCACCCTGAGATTTTGTAAGCTTGCGCCCAGTCTCCCTAACTTGTGATTGTTCCTTGTTTTCAGGTGCCGAGAGTTCCTCAGTCCCAGATAATAGATTCCCTCTCAATATGGTGCCCAGCCACAGCCCTCTGAGTCGTGGGGTGGGACAAAACAGATCTCCTCTCTGATACTGACCTTTCAGGCAGGAGGAACCACCGTCTTACTAAATTCCCTAGCTGGATCCAAGGCTTGTGAGGACTGTGGTCTCCTCCTGTGGGTAGGAGGGTCAGTCTCTTCACCAGGGCTGTCTTATGTTTTGGGTGAGGCTTCTGTTCCCGCCCCCTGCCGGAGAGATGCAGCTGGGGTCCTGTCCTATCTCCTCCATTGTGATTTCCATGTTCTTCCTGTCTTTCTTTGAAATATAGTCAACCCTTTGTTACTATCTCTTTTCTTTCACTGCATCACGGAGCCAGCATCTAGTCTACCATCTGACCCTGGGTCTTTGCCAAACTCTCATTTTCTTAATGTTGTCTTTAAGAGAGAAAAAGAATTTAATTTTGATGAAGTCTGCTTTAATAATTTTTTCTTTTATGGTTCCTGCTTTTGGTTTCTCAAGAAGTCTTTCCCTGTCCCTCAAGTTGCATTGATTTTCTTTTATATTCACTTCTAGAAATGTTACAGTTGTCGCTTTTACTTATGTGTCTGTGATTCAAGTTAATTTTTATATATGGTATGAGGTAGGATTGGTGGTTCATTACTCTCTGTGTGGATACCTAATCATTTCAGCACCATTTGTTGAAAAGACTGTTTTGTAGTGTTGGGGATGGAATCCAGTGGTTAGCAAGTATTAGGCCACTACTGTCCTGATGAGCCATGCCCCAGCCTTCCGTGCTTTTCTCTCCTTATTTCGTTGCCACACCATCTGGTTTCGGTAGCTCTAGGGAAAGTTAGGAGATCAGAGACTCAATGTGGGGGATACAGACTGTTCACACAGACCTTCCCCGGATCGAGTCACATCCCTGAGATTCCAGGTCACTCACATTTGCCCCAAAGTTTCAGAATGATCTCCTGTTATCAAGGGAAGTCTGCGTGTTTACATCCTGCACTCACCTCACCCTGGAACCCCGAGCTCTCCCACTATTTTCCCTTCTCCACCTTTACGATCGTGACCCCAGAAGCCCTTTGAGGTTGAGAACAAACACGCAGAAGCGTCTGCCTCTTTAAGGCTTTCTAAGGGACTGAAAATCAGAAGTGCATAATGGAAACCATTTTGCAGCCTCCAGCACAGCCATTTATCTCAATAACCATTTCATTTAAGATGTGGGCCAAACCTATAAATCATATCTTGAAAGAAAGTATGTTGGTGCCACAAAAAATTACCCTGTATTCTTACCACCTAATTCAAAAAATGTGTTTTGAAGCTTGGGAGAAAGCAAACAAGCCTGGGGCCAGCCCACCCCACTCCAAATATCCCCTGCCTTCTCTTCATCCCCAAAATAAATCCATGGCACTCCCCCAACTCCGAGGAGAGGCTGGGGCCATGGTGCCCACACCCAGTTGTTGGGCAGCCGCCGCTGCCACTGCTCTTTGGAAGGTCAATGGTAACGAGGAACTGGAGCCCCAAGCTCGTCTGCTGGGCCCTTGTCCTTGGGTGGGCATCAGCCACGTCTCCCAGCTCAGTCATTCCCTTGCATGTTCCTTGCATTCTGCAGAGCTCATGGATGTGGCGCTTATGTAATGAGACCCCCAGTGGAAGGATGCTAAATACAGTGGGACCCCGAGGCCCATTTTCCATACTAAAAAGCTGGAGAGGCATAGAGCAGCCTGGGGCTGGGACTGGGACTCCAGGGTCTGCACGTAGTACGTCCTTTCTGACCAGCACTGATCCTGCACAGCTCCTAGGCCCAGAAGCCAGAATTACCCACCGCTCTTCATTCCTGAGGCTGAGCTGGAACACCGAAGATGGAGACTCAGGAAGGGAAATGAGGATGTCAGTGCTCTGGGGCCAGACTTCTCTGAATCATGACCCACTGGACCCCGCAGCACTCCTTCACCATGTTGCCAGAGTCTCAGCAACTGGCTGGGCAAAGGGACCCTTTCATGACTTTTTTGCTTTTTGGATATTGTGTTCATACCACAAATTTCCCCCTTCTCCATTGTAGAATCCTGTCCAGAGCAGGTGGTTCAAAAGCTCTGTGCTATGCTGGGGACAAAGGGGAACAGAGCAAGCAGGCTCTGCAACAGGGTGGCCCAGGGTCCCAGGGGGCAGGCAGTAGGATGCACAAGGAGAAAGGTGAACCAAACTGAGGGTGTGAGGGGAGAGGCCGGGGTAGGTAGTCTGAGCTGCAGGAGGAGGTGGTGGCTGATTTGGGATGGTCAGGGAAGGGGCCACTGGACAGGGGCTGTGGAAAATGACTCTTCTATGCCAGAGGCAGGTGCGCTGGGCCCTGAGGAAGGAAGGTGGAGGTCATTGGCATCTGGTCTGGGCCACACAGTGCAGCAGGAGGCAAGCTTGGCGAGGCTGGCAGAGCCGAGGTACAGGGACCCAGGGACCCTGCGGTGAGTCTGGATCCCCCACTCCCTGTACCAGGGAAGCCGCTGAACACTATGAACCTCACGGGGTGGTTTTTTGAGAATATCAACCTGGTCCTGTGTGGGATGTTGATGGTGACAGCCCCACAGGGTCACAAAGACCCATCCACAGCCAGGGGCACTGTTACAGTTGGAATCTAAAATGTCCCCCAAAGGTCATGTTTGCATGTTTGGTCCCCAGCTGGGGGCGCTGTCCTGGGAGGTTCCGCAATGTTGGGAGCTCTGAGGAAGTAGTTCCCTGCGGGGTGGGCCTCTGGGAGATTTTACCTGGACCCACAGTTCTGGTTGCTCTGTGCTTCCTGATCACCAAGCTGTGAGGCTCTGTGCCACGGTCCCGCCACGCTGGCCCCACTGCCAGGCCACCCACCTCTGTGGACTGACAGCCTCTTCCCCTGACCCCCCAGTAAGACATTCCCCCCTCCCCCAGTTTGTTTCAGCCGGGGTCTCTGCCATAGCCACGCACTAGCTGACTGGTAGTCTCTGATGCTTGTGGGGCCAAGGGATGCATTCCACTCTGGGGATCAGGAGCCTGCATGGTGACCTGGAGCTGGGCCGTGCGTCCTGCACTCTGCTTCTGTCAAACTGCTTCCTCCTCCTCCTACCTGTCCTGTCCTGCCGTGGACTCACGGACCATGCGCCAGCCCACAGTCCATTGGCCACCAGGGCCACCCCAGCCCTGCCCTCTCTCTGGTCCTTGGGCCCTGCTTGGCCTCCTTGTCATGAGCTGCCCTCCCCAGCCGGCTCTCCTGAGAGGGGATCTTGCTGCTGCTGCCTCCCTGATCCTTCTTGGAACCCTTTTGTGGGTGTCTCCTCGCTTCTTCCTTCCCCGGGGCCCCATGGCTCTGGCAGTCCTCAGCACAAGCTGCTGGTCCCAGCCCCTTGCTTAGTGGCTAGTGCTCCCTCGCACTGTTCCCTGTTCCCGTGGTGAGGAGGAAGCTGGGCAGGTAGGAAGGGAAAGCTGGTCCCCACTAGGGCTGCGCTTCCTGGTGAGCAGTCTGGGAAGGAATGGAGACCCATGGGGGATGGCGGGGGATGGACAGAGGCTGCAGCGTGGCCTGGAGAAACGGTGGGCCTGCATTCTTCCTGCGCGTGGACTGAGTCCTGCCTGGGGAGTCTCTAGGGAAGCCAGTCCACCCTTACCTGGTCTCTGGCCCCTGTTCTGTCCCTCCCTGCAGAAGGAAGTGTCCAGCCAGGCTCCGTGCTGCCATCTTTATATCAAGACAGGAAGAAATGCCAAGCCCAGCTTTCACAAACTGTGGCATACTTAAAATGTTTATATTTAACAAATGAACACTTTTAACACAAAAACCAAAATGTAATTGTGCCACTCACAGGGTAATTGCAGTGTTTATAAAAGAAGGGCCTTGGTTCCTGGCGTGGTCCTGGCAGTGTGGTCTAGAAATGCGACCCGGATGGCGAAGGGCCCCTGTCAAGTGCCCGTGTGGTCTGGAGGCGTCTGGGGGTGGGCGGTCCAGGCCCGGCCTTCTCCCTGGCGCCTTGTGATCGACCTGATTAGAGGCCCCCCTGCCTGATTCCCAGCAGGGCCCAGCCCTGCCCTCTTCACTGGCAAGGCTGTGGTCGCAGGGACCAGGACCAGCCCAGGTGGCTGAGACCCTCGCAGTATGGGGCAGGGGCCTGAGCTCTGCCTCCTGACCTGGGCTGGAGCCCAAACAGGTCAGGAGTTGACACAGCCCTGGCTTGACTGTGTCCTGTGTGTGCATTTGGTTTTTGAGCTCACTCACCGCGCATCAGCCTAACAGATGGTGTGTGGAGTGGGAGTGGCGGGTCTAAGGGCAGACTTCAGAGACCATCCTCTGTGGTTTGGAGGCAGGAATCATGTTTGATGAAAAGGAAGTGGTGAGCTGAAGGGTAAAAGCCCCTTGCTCACTCAGTGCCCTTGACAAGTGCTGTCATCTCTGAACTTCACTATAATTTTCACTTTGCAAAATGGGGGTAGTTGTGCCACTGTCCTGGGGCCACTGAGCAGACAGCATGGTGGCAGGTGTTTGCCTGGATAATATTTCACAGTCTGCTTATCCACTCATCAGTTGGTGGACACTTTGTTTCTTTAGTGCTGTGAATGTTTGTGTATAAATGTTTATGTGGACATGTTTTCGTTTCTGTTGGGTGATTACTTAGGACTGGAATTGTTGGGACATATGATAACTATGTTTAATTTTCTGATTAACCACGAGATGATTTTGCACAGCACCCAGACCATTTTTACATTTCTGACAGCAACATGAGGGTTCTGTGGTGGCCCTCCTACTGGGTATGGAGCAGATCTCTCCCTGTGGTTTGAATTTTCATTTTCCTGGAGACCAATAATGTTCCAGTACCTTTTCATGTGCTTCTTAACAATTTGCATGTCTATTTTAGATTAGCATCTATTCAACTCCTTTGCTGATTTTTAGTTGGGATGCCCTTTTTTTTTCTCCCTTTATTGGTAAACGATGATGGAGTACAGAATAATACAGCATTGGCTTTTTCCACTAATCAACTATTATATCACTTTTGGTTATACTTTTATCAACTTATAAGGTTTATGGAGCCTTGTGATGAATATGTAGTAAATCTCAAATGCATATTTGGTTTATGTTCCCCTATTTTTCCCATGTACTCATGAAGTTGCACTGTTTACATTGAGATTATCCTCTCCCCCTTTATCTTGGGATGACTTTTTATCATTGAGTTGTAAAAGTCCTTTGTGTATTCTAGATACTAGTCCCTTATCAGAAACATGATTTGCAAACATTTTCTGACGTTGTCTTTTAACTATTGTTTTGTTGTTGTAGTACTGGGTGTTGAACCCAGGTCCTTGCACATGTTAGGCAAGTGCTCCACCCCTGAGCTGCACCCTGTACCCTTATTTTTTATTTTGAGATAGAATCTTGCTAAGTTGTGCAGGCTGCCTTTGGCCTCAAACTCAGATCCTCCTGCCCTAGCCTCCCAAGTCACTGGAATTACAGGCATGCAGGAAGGTATATGGCTCTTTTCACTTTTAAGAGTGTCCTTTGAAGCACAAAAGTTTTAAATTTTGATAATATCCATTTCCTTCCTTCCTTCTTTCCTTCCTGTTTTGTCTTTTCTTCTCTTTCCTTTTTCTTTTGTTGATTATACTTTCAGCTTTTCTTTCTGATTTCACCTTTTAAATGCAATACAACATATTTGATTCTATATTGAAAGGCTTTCTCAGAACAGTCTCGGCTCCATTTCCACCCACCCCTGATAGGTAGCCATTTGAATTAGTTTCTGAGTTATCACTCATGTACATATTTTTGAAAAAGTAAATATTTTCTCTCTTTTTCTTCCATAAAAGGTGGCATGCCACAGATACTCCCTAGTTTTCTTCCTCTTGCTGAATGAATGCTGGAGGTCAACCTGTGTCAGCTGATCCAAGGCCTGTGTCTCCACTCCCCTCCTTCCCCCCACACCATGTGTTGAGCCACTGCAGGCCATGTGGGGTCAGGTGGCAGGTCCCCTTCTGAGAGCCTCAGGTCGTTTCTGGGCTTTTCCTCTAGCAAGTTGGGCAGTAGTGAATTCTGATGCTTCATGTCATAGAGTGGATCCTTAGGACAGACTCCTGACAGGCAGCCAGGTCAAAAGTCAGGGCGTGCGTCATGCTGCTGGACCTGGTCCAGGTGCCTTCTGTCTGACCTGTCCTGCTTTACGTCCCACCAGCAATGTGCGTAGGCTCCGTCCCCCCAGGCTCGCAAACAGCGTGTGTTGTCAAGCTGTGGGATTCAGGCCAATTTGATAGGTAAGAAAAATGTCACCTCACTGAAGCTTCAAAAAAAAATCTCTGTTGCAGCTTGACTATTTATGCTGAAAAGCACCCATCGAAAGTGCACGGTTTGATGTGCTGTGGCGGATGACCTTTCTGTCACCACGCTTCTGCCCCTTCTGAGTTCCCCAGTGTGTCCACTTCTGTGCCAGGCTTCTTTTTCAGACGGTACACACCTAAAGTGTACAACCCAGGATTTTGAAAGATACATAGTAGAATCGTGACCAAAGCCATTTATGTCTGTGGTGGTTGTTGTTAGGTGCCGTCGAGTCGGTATCCGACTCATAGCGACCCTCATAGGGTTTTCAATGGCTGTTTTCGATTGCCTTGGGAGTGGATTGCCAGGTCCTTCTCCCATATGTCTGTGGTAGGAGCACCTGAAACCTAGTCTTGTCGCAAATCTCCAGGGTACAGGACAGCATGCACTACAGTCCTCAGCTGTATTTAGGGCTTTGGGCTTATTCCTGCTGTGCCCCGCAGCTCTGTGCCCTGTGACCAGCATCTCCCTGCCTTGGGCTTATTTGACTCAGTATTAAAAAGCCGTGTCATTGCATCGGTAACTGGTGCCTCTGACAGCTGAGTGGGGTCCGTCTGTGTAGCCAGCTCTCCGGAGCGAGTGCCAGAGGTTACTTTGGCCCAGAGTTTTGGAGACTGCAGTCCATGATCGGTTGGCCTTGGCAGGAGCCTGTGGCAGAGCAGAACCGTTCATCCCATGGCTGGGGTGTGACTAAGAGGGAGAGGCAGGAGCTGGAACCCCTCAGTTCCCTGTATGGGGACACCCCCGGGAATGGGAGACATCCTAGGCCAAAAGTGCTACAGTGCAGAACAAGCCTCGCACACACGGGCCTGTGGAGGGACTGGTAACTTTTTTTGTGCCTGAGGCAGAATCTGCTTAACCCTGATCTGAGAGGTGCAGACGGACATTTTCTTTGCATCTCTCAGATCAGGTGCCACTTCTGCGGGGTTGGAGGAAGGATTTTGGCTCACGGTTTCATGGGGTTCTGCTCATGCTCCTTTGGTCCCATGTGCTTGGGCAGAATGATTGTGGCAGGGGGAGTGTGTACTGGAGACCCGATCCCTTCATGACCAAACCAGGAAGCAGCCAGGGATAATATACCCCCAGGGACCTAACCCTAGTGACCCAATTCCCCCAGCTCCCCAAAATAGTGCCACCAGCTGGGAACTAAGCCTTCAAAACAGGAGCCTGTGGGGGACCTTTCACATTTAACCCTTAACAGAGACATCCCAGATCTGAAGTACAGCACCACTGTGTGGATATTCCAGTTTATTCCTGTGTTTTCCTACCTGGTGGGCATTTGACTGTAATTTGTGCCTTCTGGGAAAAAAAGCTGCTAAGAATTTGTTTGTACTTCTTTGGATAAGGGTCTGGTTGCTCCACAGCCTCACAGGCTCTTGGTGCTGCTGACCCATCAAAGCAGCAGGGGCGGCATCCCTTTGTGGGTTTGATGTGCATTTCTCTGATGACCAAGGGTGTTGAGCATCTTTCTGGTTTGGACTGGACACTGTATTTCTTTCTTTTTGAAGTCTCTGTTCAAATCCTTTACCCATCTTTAAGAAATCTGTCTACGTTACCAGATTTCATTATAAATAATGGACACAAGGCTTTTTTATATTTAGAAAAGGTATTTTCTCCTAGCTGGGGTCTTGCCTTTTCACTTATGTAGTCCTGTCGTTCAAAGGCTACGTGGTTTAATGGAAGGCAGATTTTCTTTTTTGTGTCCTAAAAATCTTTGCATTTCTCTTTCCACATATTTCTCTGTGAACTATCCATATCTCAAGTCTGTATTTTTTCTCTTTCTAAAGTGGTCTTTGGCCAGGTACCGTGTCACACACCTATAATTCTAGAAACTTGGGTGGCAGAGAAAGGAGGATCAGAGGCTTGAGGCCAGAGGCAGGCTGCATAACCTAGTGAGACCCTGTCTCGAAATTAAAAAATTAAAAATGAGCTGGGGGTGCAGCACAGTGGTAGCTTGTAAAGGATGTGTGAGGCCTTGGGTTTAACCCCCCGCCCCCAAGTAGTACAAAAATAAGTCAGTCTGTGATCTTTCTGTTCCTGCCTTCTAAGACCTCTTTGTTGGGGAGAGGTGTTGCCCTTTAGAGTATGGTGCAGTATTTTCTCCTGTGTTGTAGTTTGTCTTTTTGACTTTGCTGCTTGTGTTTTCCCATGCATACACACAACTGGGTGTGGCGGTGCACACCTGTTATACTAGTGACCCTGGAAGCTGAGGCAGGAGCATCTTGACTGGGAGGCCAGAGGCAGCTGCACAACTTAGCAAGCCCTTGTCTCACTTGCCTAGCATGCTTGAGGCCCTGGTTTAACCCCTAGTACTGTAATTAGGAAGAAATTGCACAAGTGTGTTTTGCAGCTTCCAGTGCATCCACTTTTTCTCACAGATCTAGTGTGATAGCCATGTCTGTCATTGTCCCTCCCCCGCATCATGCAGGAATTCTCCCCATTTGCATCTAGTGTGCTTATGCCTTTTTTTTTTTTTTAAGACATGATTGCTTCCACTTGGAGTTGATTCTGATGTACAAAATAAAGCACAGAATCAGTTTTATCTTGTTTCAAGTGACTATCCCATTGTCCCCATACCACTTATTAACACGCCTATCTTCTAATGATCTGAGATCCTATACCCCAGACCATAACTGTTAAACACCTGATTCCCCTGCATGCTTGGACTTTGTCCCCCCTGTGGGCTGGGCTCCCTGTTCCAGGGTAACCACCCCACTGTCCTGGTGACGCTGCCCTCCGAGTTTCAGAGAGTGAGGAGTTTGAATGTAGAGCAGGGGCCCTCACTGCCCTGCCTCTCAAAAGGATTTCTACATATTCTTGCATTATTAATTTTTCACATAAACTTTAGAAGTAGCTGCTATAGCTCAAGAAATGAAACACTGCTTTTAAAGAACAGATTGTGTTAAATTGATATACTTACTTGAGAGAAGCTGACATCTTTATTGATGCAGAAACAAAGGACGTTTTTGATTTGTTCCAGTTTACAGTTGCATCTTTCCTAAGGAAAGATTCTCCTGGTGCCTGTTGCCAGATTGTCCTGAAGGACTTTTTCATATAAAGTTTGTGTTTCACATTAATTTTATTCATTAGGCCTTGAGCATTTTCGCTGCTCTAAGGATGGACCCCTCTCTTTCATCCTACTTTTGAAGTGGAAGTTGGTGTACTGGGCTGATAACTTGTTAGTTTTATGCCTTGCTATCCTGCAGAAATCTGCAGCTGTGTCAACCTGACATCTGATCTTGGAAACTGAGCAGGGTCAGGCCTGGTTAGTACTTGGATGGCAGACCCCCTGGGGATGCTAGGCACTGCCAGCTTAGGAGAAGGACCTGGCAGCCCACTCCCTGCACCCCCGCCCCTAAAAAATGAGCTAGTGAAAACCCTATGAATAGTAGAGAAGCACTGACAATAGTGCTGGGCATGGCACAGTGTCAGGGAATGTTTCATCTGTTGAACAAAGTCACTATGAGTTGCATGTGACTCCCCAGCACTTAACATCATCTTGTGGAAAGAGTATTCTTTTTTACTTGTATTCATCGTAGCTTTTTCTATGGGGGCGGGTTCTACGTATACTCTGATATTATCTGCAGAAAGGTCATTTATTGTATAAGTGATGGACATCTTTAAAGCTCCATATTGGCAAATCTCTTTTAAAAACCACAGTACCAATTTCTCCCACTCCTGTGGCAGCCGTGCATTCTGCATTTGGGCAGAGTGCCATCCTAGGGCTCAGGGCACCGAGGACCATAGCCTGTGGCTCTTGAGATTCAAGCGTGGGCCCCAGGGAGCTGGTTCTGCTTATGTAAAGTCTGTCACCCACCCTACCTGCCCAAGAGGAACCCTCAGGGCGTCCTGCAGGTTTCTCTCCACAGCCCAGGAGGGCCAGCAGTGCCCCCATGGGTCGGGCTGTTGGAATAGCTGAATCTGTCCTGGAGCAAGGGGCCAGCACATGCTCTCCCAGCCTCCGCAGGGCAGGATGCTCTTCCACTGTACTGAGATCTCACCCTAAGTTGGATAAAGAGATGGGGGGTCTTGGATGCTCTATTTCCCCTGCAGTCTCACCTCATATCCTCCTGTGCCAGCCCTGACTGTCCCACCCACAGAGGGAGCCGTTCACCGGTGCCAACCCCAGCTGGGGCCCCCAAGGATGTAGGGCAGATGGTCCTGGAGCCCCCAGCCCATTAGGTGCACCTCCCCCGGCCTAGCTATGTCCCCCACATCCCCTTCCTCCTGGCCTTTGCCACACAGCCCCATGCTCCCCGGACAGCTGCCCTCCCTCTCTGGGTTTGCTTCCCTTCCTGCCCCACTGGCAGCTGGGAGCACAGAAGGATGGGTATTTACTCTGGGTCTATACAGTGTGTGACACGCAAGGGCATCTAAGTGTGTCCATGGACAGAGCCAGTGAGCCTGGCTGAACTATGCTGTGCCTCTGATGGCTCAGGCTCCCCTGCTCCTGCAGGCCCAGGGGCTGCCACCCACCCCAGGAGGCTCAGGACGAATGTGGTGGGGGGCAGGGCCTGATGGGACACATTCAGGTCTCTGTGGGCTCTGCTTGCACTGGCATGTTTGTGGCCCTCAGGCAGGGCTGGTGTAGAAGTGGAGCTGTGGCAAGTGGTCACCCAGCACCCAAGAGAGGGGAAATTTCCTCTCTCTCTGTCTTGCTTTCCACATCCTCGACTTTGGAAAGCCAGGCTGGTATTGATGTTGACCTTGGCCGGGCCTCCCTGCCTCTGGCCAGCCTTCCGTAAATACACTGTTCCTTCTCTTGGCCCTGCTGGGGCTGAGGTGGCCTTTTGCAACCAGTTCTAGGAATTCTGAAAGTGCAAAGGCATCACTTCTGGGACCACCTCCCCGGGGGGCTTATACGGAAGGTTGCTAGGCAAGATCCCAGACTATGGGGCCTGCCCCTCCCCCACCCAGGTCAGAGGGAGTCTCGGGCTCCCTGGGGACCCAGCCTGAGGGACCAAGGCAGGATCTGGCTGTCTCCACTGTCCTCCCCAGGCTGCCTTGCCTTTGTTGGAGCGTGTCGGCAACTGGCCTAAAGGTCAGAGTGAATGCAGGGGCGCACCAGAGGGCCAGGCAGTGTGGGCTCACCTAGAACACAGCTGGGCAGGTCGATTGGTGGTGTGTGAGTAGCAGAGGCCAGGGTGAAGGATGCCGGGGCCTGAGGGGCGGGCACAGAGGAGCCCCTGGCCTAGGCTGTTGCGCGCCCCCTGGCTTCAGGGACTTAGGAAGGGACTGTGTAGGGAGCAGGGAGTCTGTCCTCGGGGAGGCACCCAGGGCTCCATTCTGCACGTGGGAGCCCTTGCTGCCATCGTGGCAATGGCAGTTCGGAAACTGTCAGTGGCCTGTGGGGCAAGGGAACCCCTTGGCTGAGTGTCTCCTCTTCTCCTTGCAGATCTGGGACATGAGCGACGATGAGACCATCTGAGACCACCTCCCCTGCATGGGGCTAGCTTCTCCCTGTCCGCCACCGAGGAGCACTTGGTCACCGGAGCAGGACTGCATCCCAGGACTGGTGATCTCTCTGGGCCCTGCAACCTCCCCACTCCCTCCACAGCCCAGAGATCTGTGATCTCCTGAGACGTCATCCTTCCAGTTCTGAGTCGAATAATAACCTTGCCCTTGGCGTCCCCTTGATCTGGGGCACAGTTCCCTCCACGTGCACTGATTTTTTCCTGGTGTCACAAATAGTCAAGCTCCCACCCAGATCCCTCCTCGGCTCCCCAGGGGCGGCGGTGAAGAAAGGGAGCAGGTGGTCCAGTACAAACCAAATGGAGAAGCAAGAGCCAGCTCTTATCCAGAGCCCGTGGTGGGAGGCAGCACTAGAGTCCCCAAGGTACAGTTCAGACAGAGCCGCCCTTAGCTGGGCATGCTGTCCATGCCACCCTATGCTGGTGGACTGCCTTCTTGTGTGCCACACAAGGGTCCCGCACATGGAGCCAGCTTCCTCTTCATTTTGGGTTTGGAAGCCCAGGAGCCGGAGCCCCCTCCACATGCACTTTTATTCTTAGGGCTTCAACTTTTGTCCCAGGCCCAGAACCCAGCTCAAAATCAACTCTGGGGCTGACTCTGCAGCAGGATCTCTGTAGAAGAGACTTAAGACGATGCCTGGCCTAAAGTGGACCTGGAGGCAGAAGCTCCCTCCCACACCGAGTAGCCACGCATCCAGGCTGTGGTTTAAGAGCACTTTATTATTGTTCTTAAGGCTACTTTTAAGTACAAAAAAAAAAAAAGATGGCCTGCCAAACCTTTTTTTTTCTTCTTCTTCCAGGAAAAACAGGCCACAGAGAATGGTATATTACAGATTTACAAACATGGAGAGGGGTCAGCCCGCACCGCGGACAGCTTGGCTCTAAGGAGGGCGCTCTGGTCAGCAACACGTTTGGTTTCAGCTGCCCCCTCTGCCCCTCAAGGGTACTGCCTATCCCAGATAGGTCAGCGCACCGGGGACCCAGCCACTGGCACTGCCGTCCCCCTCCCACAATGACAAGCCCATTCACTGCCAGGAGTGTCCATAGAGCCGGCCCGCGGTGCGGTTGTTGCCTGTTACAACGCTTGGTAGCCTGTAGCAATAACAAACTAGTGGCTAGTAATGCAGATGCAGTGTTCTAGAATAACTGTGTTCCTGCACGTTTAAAGACAAATCTACAACAAAAAAAGATCAACTTTTTTTCCCCAAACAACAAAAAAAAAATGAATGATTACAATAGGAACGGGAAAAATTAAATAGCTACATATCATTAACAAATTAATTGTTCTTCAAAAAATACCTACAAATTTCTCTGTACATTCTTTACGCACAGCGTAATGATGGTCTTAAAGTTACCTATATAAAAAAAGTTTTCAACAATTTTTTTTTCCTACAGAAAATATAGGGGCCTGAATGCCAAAGCTTGGAAGCCCAGTAGAATAGGAGTGAAATGCGTTTGAGGCCAGAGGAAAAGGGCTTTTCTGCCTTTTTTTTTTTTTTTTTTTTTTTTTAAATAAAAGGCCTGCAGTCACTCTGGGACGTTAAGTCTGTCCCCAAGCTTTCTACCCCGTGCCCATTTCCAAAATTCACCAGCTGACCTATACGTTCCTCTTCTTGAGAACCAGCCCCAATGCTCCTACGTGCAGGGGTGAGGGACCACACCTGGTGCAGCACACTGGAGGGGCAGGGGACAGAAACGTGCCTGGCCAGGAAGAGTGAGGGCGTCCCCAGCTGTGTCTGTCCTGCTTGCTTGTTAGTAGCTCTCACTAGAACAGACAGTAATGAATGCAGTCCTGACTGTCGAGTCAGAGGAATGTATACTGCCTTGGCCCCGGCTTACAAGAAAGCGTACAAAACACCCTACCACAGATTGGCAGCAACCTGTTGCTCAGCCAAGAGTTCAAAGGGAGCAGTCTGTGCCCTGGGAGGGGGGAGTCAGAAAACACATCCCAACTCCCCCACTGGGGATGCGGAAAATAAGCGATGTCAGCCTCCAGTGGCAGCCCCAGCCCGCCCAGCTCGTCTCGCAGCCCTCCAAGTGAACATCAAATACAAATCTCAGAGCACAACTGTACCAGCAGTGAGTATGTCTAGGACTAACTGACAAAAATAAACTAATGCTGACGAGAAGCGAGTCAGTACTACGGTCTGTTTGCCGTCTACAGTTAATAGAAACCAGCTATTTTTCTTCTCCATGAAAACGCGTGTCACGTCGGAAGCACTGTGGAGTCCTCGGGCCTCAGTGCTAGTCTAAGGAACGGCAGCATCCAGCAAAGGTGAATGCCCGCGGTTGGCGGAGTCTGCAGCCCAGTTGCAAGCACCTGAAATCTAGGGAGAAAGACCTAGGACCTGGACGAGACTTCCCCCTCCAAAGCTGCTGTGTCTAAATTCAACCACCACCACCACAGCAGCCACCAGTCAGAAATGGCACCCTTGAGCCCTCAGAGGCCATCGGCCGGCCAGGCAGCCCCATCCTCTTCCAGTAGTGCAAATCGTACACAACAGTTCTCTTCAAGTAGACACAAGCATGCACAGACGCGGACTGAGCCGGATGCCTGGTGGAAGGTGAGCCGTGCACACCCAGGTCTCAAGAAGCAAATGGAAAGAGCACAAAGCATCTGGATCCCCATGTCGTCATGGCTTGTGACCGAGAAAGCCCGCCTCGGGGTTCTGGCCCGGCAGGCAGCAGCCCTGCATCAGGTTTCTTTGGTAACCGAGGCAGCAAGTGAGGATGCTACTTAGATGCTCCACGTGCCGCGCTGGAGGCCCCTTTGTACAGATACCAAGCAAGTACAAAAACAGCAAAAACCCCATCGACATGGTGTTTGTGGATAAACCGTCCCTGCCCGTCCCTCCCCCCTCCCCCACTTTTTTTTTTGTTTGTTTTTTAAGCACTGACTGTTCAAAGCTCAGGCAAACCATGCAGATCCGCGTGTTGTCGGGGGCCAGTGGCCCCTTCAGGAGACCACGGAGGGGGAGTGACTGTGGCTGACCATGTGGGCAGAAGGGCTGGCCGGCTGGCCCCTGCGGGAGGCCGACTCAGGACTGCTAGATGCACCATCCTTGGCCGCTTTGATCTGAAGCCACGTGTCACCCAGCGCTTTGGCAAAGTGGTCATCCACGGAGCCCGTGATGGACACGGAGTTGGGGGCCGGTTCGGGCTCCTTGTAGTTCTTGCCCAGGCTCCTGCGGAAGTGCTCCTCTACCACGGGGTCGCAGGTGGCGGCCGCTGCAGGAGAAGCAGAGAGATGATCAGAGGGTGGGGGGCTCCAGGGCCAGGCCACGTCTGCTAGTCTGAAAAATGGGGCTGTGCTTACTGCACAGAGCTGAGGCACAGACTCAGAGCCCACGTGGCACTAACCAGTGGCAGGGTGTGTCCTCTCTCCACTGAGGTGTGTGCCCCTCTGCCCCTAGGTGTTCAAAAACCCTCTGCACCAAATGGGCCCCAGGCCCAGGGCAGCAGTCTCTGGCTTGCTCAAGGGGTCCTGTATGTCGTGGGTGGGGTGGAAGTGTGGAACCGGCAGAGGACACTCACCGCTGGGTGGCCTCCGGTAGCTAGTGGGCCCAGGTGCGGCACAGCCACTATGCGCGATGGGGCAGTGAGAGAGGTTGCAGTTGCGGGCTCCAGCAGACGCACAGGTGATCACCGAGGGCCGGTTCTGCGGGAAGGAGGGTGAGTCGGCCCCTATCCTACCACCACCCGCAGCAGCCTCCCCAGCAATCCAGGAGGAAAGGAGAGCCCAGTCTCTGTGTTGCATGACAGCATATCCCGAGGAGGGACATGAGACAAAGACTCAGCTGTGGAGAGTTGGTCTGTATCCTTCTCTCAAATCTGAATTCAAACACTGGCAGCTGGGAATGCAGTCATGCAGAGGGTGGAGGGGCATGGGACGGACCCCAGCTCCCACTATGAAGGGACTCCTGCTCTTGTCCCACAGTGCTGGGGGCTCTTAAAGCCATCCCCAAATGTTTGCCTTTTCTACTTGCACCAAAACCAGCTCTGGTTGGTTTCAGTTATCCTACAAATCCAAGTGGAGATGCCAAGAGCCCCATGCCTAGCTGAGGAGAGGCCTTGGCTTCTGCCACAACCCCACCTTCCCATCCCCTGCACACTGTCTCCTGGCAGCTCTGCACCCTTTCCCTCCACCCACTTCCCTGCCACAATTCAGCCAGGAAATCCATCCTTCCAGGCACTTGCAGACGGGTTGCCCTGCACCTGTCATTAGGCAGCACAGCTATGGTCCTTGTGACAGAAAGTGCCTGGGAACTAATTTGAATTTCTCCAGGTTCCAGCCAGGAACAGTATCCCCTAATGCCCAGAGGACAGGACATGAGATTATGGGCACCAGCTGACAGTCACCCTCCAGAGACCAGCACTAACACTTGTATCAACCAGAGGAACCTGGGTTTGTCCGCCGTGGCCCTTCCTTTTCCAAACCCAGCCCAGCAGCCCCCAGTGAGCAGTGAACAGGACTGAGACTCTAGATCTGTGAGGATGAACCAGGGCTAAAAGTAACTGCCTGTACTTGGGTCTAACAGGAAACTGCACCCATCCAAGGGGCAGGAACATGGGAAAGAAACATGGTGTGTTCCAGAGTCACTTAACACAACAGGGGACAGAGCTGTCCCCAGAGGCTGGCCAACCCTTCAGCCTAAGAGCAGCAATGGCACAGGAGAGAATGCAGGCTTGGTGGGGCAGCAACCATGGAGCCAGGGAGTAAGCAGGGAAGGGGGAAGGCCTTGCAGTGGGGCACCCACGGAAGGGTCTGTTTAACCCTCTGCCCGTGGTCTCTCCTCCCAGGAACAGGCCCTCCGTTCCTGGAGGTGGGGCTGCGGCAGCCAAGCTGGACTCTGACCCAGCTCTCAGGTGCAGTGGGACAGCCACCCAGGCTGACAGTGTGCGCCAAGCAGCAGGAACCCCGACAGGCATGGGTGGGCGTGACCTGCAGCTGGCTCTCCAAGGCCAGGCTGGCCTCGCCATCCTGAACCTGGCTGTGCCCATGGCTTTGGCCTCCAGGAAACACCCCAGGGTCCTCCCAATAAAATTCCCTCTCTTTTTGTGCTTCCTGAAATGGGGCTTGGTTTCTGCCCCTCACAACCCAAATCCTGCCCAACACAAAAGGGGAACGTGGGTTCGAGACTAAAGGGGGCACTGAGGTAAGAGGTGGAAGCTGAGCACTAAAGACACTCACTCTCCAGCCTTTACCTAGGTGCTGGCCCAGTGGGGACAAGAATGCAGCAGACACCTCCTGTGTGCTGTGCTCAGAGCCAGGGACAACCCCCCGCCCATCCTATGACACACTAGGCCCCCCTCCCCCACGGAGTGGGATTCCACTTCCCAGATGCAGCAGGCCCCACACTTCCAGCTGCTGGGTGCTCAGGCGACCAAGTGGCCTAATGCCCCAGCTCGCCAGCTGGAAGGAGGCTGGACCTCACAGAGCATGCTGTCCTTGCCCCCAACTTGTCCAGGAGGCCAGCTTCCTGGGAAGCCATCCCCAGGGCACAGGCCCCTGAGGTTCTGATGCTCAGCCTCACCCTGTCAGTGCTGCCTACACATGACTGGGAAAGCTGTGCCCAGTGATGCCCCATGCCATGGGCCTCTGGGAACTCTTCCTGTCCCCTCCCTAGAGATGAGGGTAGTAGCACAGCCTGTCCTGCTGCTGCCCCAGGAAGCCCCTGTGTGGGGCTATGGGTCAACACCCATGCTTCGCACAGACGAGCCCTCCAGGAAGGGCCGGGCAGCCAGAGCACAGGCACCGACCCTGGGTGTGTCCCCAGCAGCAGGCTCCTGAGCATCTAGGCTGAGGCCATGTTGGAGTGGCCAGGCCTGCTCCAAGGCACAGGAAGGGTCTCAGTGAGTGGTCTCAAGGTGAATGACACACACTTGAGAGCAGCCTGCGGGGGGAGAGGGTGGGTCTGACAACCTCTCTACCACCAGCCCCAACCACTCACGAAAGCTTGGGTCGGTGGCCACTGGGTCATAGCAGCCAACATCTCCAGAGCCAGGGCCACGGCTTGGTCTCGTGCTGGCTGCAACCCCAAGGGACAGCGGGGAGATTCGAGGCTCCCCAAACTCAGCACTCACAATGGGCAGGGAGATGCTCTGGCACACGTTGGAATAGGTAGAGGGGAGACGGGGGACAAGCCAAGGCACTGGCCACACTTTACATGAAGTAACTGTGACCAAGAACCATGCAGAGTCCAGAAACTCAACCATCAAGGAAAACACCAAGGCTTCCAGCAGGGCAGTACCTGCCTGGGCCTGATGAGCCTCAGGGAGCCTGCGATGGGTGCCCCGAGGTGAAACTTGTGGGTTGAAGCCTGCCCTGTGCCCTTGCCTAGGGGAGTCTGCCAGCAATGGCAAGAGGCTGAGGGCTAAAATTTTGGGATCCTAGAAATAAACTCTTTGGTCAGACCTGGGGTTGGTGCTTGCATCTGTGATGCCTGTTGACTGTCACAAAGCAGATCAATAGCCCTCTCCTGGCCCCCATGGGTGCTACTGCCCACACAGGCAGGCTCTGTCCCCAAGAGCTCACCCTTCTCTCCTCCCATAGCCTGCACACTGCTGGATACCTAAGCTTTAACAGAAGCTCACTCCATGGATGGGAGTGACAGCTGGCCAGTCTACAGAGTCATCTGGTCACCCGGCTCCCCTTTAGAGTCAGAGTGAGCACTGGAAAATGAAGAGGCGCTGTGCACCACTTTGGTGTCCACACACCTTCTCCGTGGCCTTACTGGGCTTCCAAGAACCAGAACTACCTCCCCTAAGCTGCGGGCCTGCCCCACAGGCAGGTGACACGGCAGAGGTGGACACCAGAAAGTACTGGCTGGTGCTCAGTGCACCTAGCAGAGCTGGCATCCCCAGCCCAGACATGGGTTGAGGGCCTCAGTGGCGCTCTGGCAGCTGGATGCCCCAGGAGCCTGAGGCCACAGCCCCTCCTTGCTGTGGGCTCGGCTGAGCCAATGCTGCCTGGGGACTGCACGGCCAGTGTGCATGGGGATTCTCAGCCACCCCTCTTCTGCCGCCAGCCTAGACAGGCTTCTCCAGAAACCTCCTTTGAAAAAGATTGTGTTTTCTATCAAGCAAAGTACTTATTAAGTATCAATTTCCTTATTGTCCTTTAAAAAAAAAAAAGCTGTATATACCAAACACGGGCTGGGATTTAGCTCAGTTGGTAGAGTGCTGTGCTGCAGTCTCTGAGGTCCCGAGTTCGATTCCCAGCACCACAAAAATGGGAGACGGGCCTGGCAATCCACTCCCAAGGCAATCCCCAAAAAGTCAGCCATTGAAAACCCTATGAGGGTTGCTATGAGTTGGATACCGACTCGACGGCACCTACCAACAACATACCAAACACAGGCTTCTGACCAGCATGAGCTAATAACCCCGGTGGCCACTGACCATGATAGGATTCCAGCCCACAGCAAAATACCCTGACATTGACCTTCATTGCTATGACCTTACACTGGGTAAACATGGGATTCTCACGAGGATGACATTGATTCTGACGGAAGCAGGTAGCCAGGGGCCAGTACTGAGAAAAAATCCCCTAACCCAGACCAACCCCACACTGTGCAAAGAACAAAGGCCCAAGGGAATCAGCCATCTCCGCAGAGCCCGTGAGCCCTGAGGCAAGGACTGGGAGGTCAAGGCCTGGGGCTAAGTCCCTGCCAACTACCCCCAGGACCTCTGCTCAGGGTTCATCCCCCATGCCCCAGCCCTCCACCTATCTCTGCCACTGCAGGAAGGAAACTGGCCCAACGCTGGTGGACACAGGTGTGCGTACCTGCTGCCGCTCCACGGGGGTCAGGGTGGGGGAGAGGCCGGCTGCCCTGCTGGCGTCCCCGCTGTTCTTGGTCAGTGCGAGGGGCTGCTCCATGAGGCCAGGAAGGGAGGCGTACAGGTGGCCGCCATGCAGGCTCACGGCAGGGGCTGCAGCCCGCTCTGTGGGGCTCCGGCTGCGCTCCCGGGGGTCTCTGCGGCAGTCTCCATTGGCCGTCTTGCTCCTGAAAGAGAGATGTGTGCGCTTGGATGTGCAGGCCCAGCGTCTCCTGACGGCAAAGGGGACATGGCAGTGGGCCAGGCACTGCCCGATGATCACTGCATTTTTCACCCCAAGGCTCAGGCCCCAGAGCACAGGTGAGCTGAGGAGCCAGGCTGGTGACCAGGCCAGCCTCCCTCCCATGCCTGGTGCTGGGGGCCCCTCGGGGGTCACCACAGGAGGCAGCTCACCCCTCAGCAGCATCACCTGCACACATGCCCGACCCCGTGCTCAGAGCCTGGGGAGTAGCCCACAAGCTCCAAGCCAAGGCATTCGGGCAGGATGACTGGGGACGGGCCAAACACCCAACACCTGCGTGTCTAACTTCCCGAGCATCAGCGCGCTCCACCTTCCCAAGAGGTGGCACCTGCTGTGCAACGCTGTGTGCAAGTAGACAGCGGCGCCTCTTCCTCCTGGAAACCATGGGCAGGAGGGGTCTTCCTGGGCACATCACCAGCACTCAACAGGCCTTGCACGTGTGCAGCATTAGGCAGATGCAAAGCAGCGCCCCCAGCCCGATGGCCACTGCTGCCTCCACAAGATGCCACCTACAGGCGACATTAGAGGCTGCGTCTACTACACTAGAGGACTGTGCACCAGGGATGGGGTGAGAGAGGCCACCTGGTACAACCCAGCCCCATCTGTCCTCCTCCTGGCTGACTCCAGACCCTCCACAAGGCTTTTTGCCTCCAGTCTCGCCTCTTCAATCCTCAGCTGCTGGAGGTGAACCCCGGGCCTCGCACACACTCTGCAAGTGCTCTACCACTGAGCTGCACCCCCAGCCCATGTTTTATTTGTTTTTATCTTGAGACAGGGTCTTGCTAAGTTGCACAGGCTGCCTCTGGCCTACAAACTCAAAATCCTCCTGCCTCAGCCTCAGGATGACTGGGACTGCCACCCTAAGCTCCCTCCCCATGTGGCAGCCACAATTCTGAATCCCAAGGTGTCGGCACGTGCCTTCAAGACAGGCCACCACTCTGCTGTGGACAGTTCCTGCATCCTATGCCTCTCCCACACATGCAGTGAACTGGGGAGACGCAGCCCTCCACTGCCTGTCCATGGTAGGCACCCAGGAAGGACCAGTGAGTGTGATCAGACAGAGAAAGGAAGGTGGTGGTGTGCGAAGCCGTGGGGAGCAGAAGGGCTGAGCAGTCAGCTGTAGGGTGCCCGCTGCCTTCAGATGGCTTATTCCCATCCATAAGCCCTGGCCTCAGCTCTGCGCATCCTGCCCACCACCTCTCAGGCCAGCCATTTCCTGCGCCACTTCTGCCTGCAGGATGGGCGTGGCCTGCTCACCTACCGTGAGGTCCCAGGGAGGGCCACCTCTGAAGACTCTGGATGGGACTGACTATGACACCCATGTAAATGTCCTGCCGACCCAGAGTGGATGAAGGGCAAAAGCAGAACCTACACTGGCCTTGTGGGTATTTCTGCTATGTTAGGGGCACAGCACCCCACATTAGCCTGTGGGCTCTCGGCCTTTCACCTCTCTGGCTGGTTCCACAGCATGACAGGACAGCCCATCGGGACAGTCATGGAACGGGATGTTCTGGCCAATTTAGGTAGTATGTTCCCAAGATGCCATGCATGTCCCAGAGAGTTTTCAAAGAGTGACAATAACAAAACCCAAATAACACTGAAAGCATCTTTCTGTGATGATGCAGAGGACATTAAGGGTTTCCATGCTAAGTGCCTTGGGCTGAGACCATCAGGACAGAGACTCCCTGGAGCACAGAAATGGGAATGTGCTACCTCAAGGACTTCAGGCCCACTAAGCCTGAGACACACTGGCTTTTTACCCAAGTGGGTGCTGACTCCTACGTACACAGCTCACCAAAGCATCATCACACATCTATCTTCAGGGTTAGGTTTTCTTCTAAATTTGGAAGAAGTAAAATTTAATTTCTGACGAGACAGGTGAATCACTTCCCTCACACAACACCCCTCCCCTTCCTGACCTGCCCCAAAATGGCACTGCCCCAGCCCCTTAGTGAACTGGGCAACTCAGGAGCGGGCAGCGGGCTTCCCACAAGTCAGCCTCCAGCAAACTTAGGCTGTGGTTTACTCAACCAGTGTCACTCGAGCCCCCATTTTGTGATGGCGACGGGCTGACAGTCTAGCAGGGGCGGGGAGGCTGGGAAGCCCTTCTGTTCCCAAGGGACCTCTCGGGCGTGGGCCCAGCAGCAGGAGCCAGCGGAGGGAGGGCCGGAAAGTCAGAGGACAAAGAAGGTTCAGGCTGAAACTCAGGCAGCATCTGCTCCTCAGGGTCAAGGTCACCAGTCCATACAGCACCCCGACGTTCGCCTTATATCCACATGGCACTTTCACATTGCCAAAGCAGAGCCTCACTGTGGCCAACTCCAAGGCCCACCCAGCTGACAGGAAGCAGGGAGGACAGGGCAGTGCCACGCCTACAGCTGCCACCTAGGCTCCCGCAACCCTGCACACACCCCCATGCAGAGGCCACCTGGGGTCCACCACCTAGTAAGATGGGCAGCCAAACACACAGTTGTGGATGGCTGTGGAGCAACAGCACTGAGAGAAAGGGCCCAAGAATCTTCCTGGTTAATGTAAAATTACACATTACCCGCATTTCCAGCTCATTCTCTGGTTCCTGGAGCTTAAAGACAGACACTCTATTTTGTGTCTATTTTGTATTATGCGCTGCCACTTCCCAGCACATCCTGTGCTCTTGGGGCGCCAGATCCAAACCACATGCATCCTGCCCAGCCAGGACAGAAGTTGCTTCGGCGCTCTCGTTAAAGACCAAGTTGGCCATGGGAAACCAACCAAGGCTCACTAGGGCCTGAAGGGCTCACAGGTGGCTCTGTGCTAAGGCCAGCCTGACCCCTGAGCACAGGTCTCCCAGCCAAACCTGTCTACAGCAAGTGAGGAAAAGCAAACTAAATTCTGAGCAGGGAAGCTGGGAAGACAGGCACTGTGTGCAGGAAGCAGAGGGCAGCTCTCTGGACCTTTGATGAGAGGATTTCCTGCCCCTTAAACAGCAGAGGCGCAGAGCAGAGAGTGGGGTGTGCAGGCCCCAGGATGTCCTACTTTAACATTCTTGAAGCCTTTCCCATATTTCATCCACTACCAGCAGCTGGAAACTAAACTCATCTGGGTCTGAACTCCTATGGTCAGGACAAGGATATGGGTGGAAGAAACGAAGAACTATTCTGGGGTCTCCTGTGTCATCCTGCATGGCCAAAGGCACCCCAGCACAGTGGCAGTGCTGGTAAGTGCAGAAGGCACTGGCCGGCCCCATCCTGGGCTCTTCCTGGCACACACTGCATCCTGGAGGTGACAGAGGGTCTGTAAGCCAACACCCCTCAGGGCCACCAAGCATATCCTCAGAGCTACTCAGAGTAAACCAGCATCACAGCACTACACAGGGTGCAAGGCCACAGGGAATGCAAAGGGATCTGAGAACGTTTCCAAGGAAATGACAGGGGAGACAGACTTTTTCCCAAAAGGGAATTTAGGGAGCACTTCAGTCTCAGGCATAAGTAGCTAGGTAAGCAGGTTCTTCTTTGAACCGTCCTGTCTGTCCCCTGAAGGGCTCCTCCCTACCTCTGAGTGTCCCCGGCAGGAAGGAACCCGTCACCGCCCTTCCCTCCTGTGGTGAGAACTCCCAGGCAAACCAGAGGTCCTTGGGCGTCTCCACATGGTCAGGGGCTGGGTGGCAAAGGCCGGCCCCGGCAGAGAAGATGTCCACACACAGAAGCGGTAGGAGACAAAGCAGAGACACCTCTTGGGTACAGGGTGGCAAGAGGTGGTGTCATGGGTGGGACCAAGTTGGGAAATACTGACCTTCAGACCATCCCAAAGCCACAGGCTACCTCAGGGCTGTCTACTTCACCTGGGATCATGTCCCTGTCAGCAAGGCCTCAGCAGGGGAGAATCGGGCCTCTGTGCCTCCAATGGCCTCTGCACAGCGTCCCTTCCCTCGACAACCAAGAAAACTACATCCTCACCTCCACCCCCATGCTGAGGGAGCCACGCCAAGCATGACCATCCAAGTCAACTAATGGAACTGTCGTCACATCTGTTCACTGACGTAACGTTTTACCCCCGTCCCTGTCTACAAAGGTAGCAACTCTTTTTGCTCAGATTCCAAAAATAAAATTAACTTCTTTTAACTATGTAGAACCAAGAAACACGCGCCTCTTTTGTTCTATCATATTTGTAGTTCCAGCCTGAGACACACGCCCTGCTGGAATGTCACCTTTAGAGCGGAGTGCATTGAGAGTGCGGGGTCCCTCTCAAATGAACTGCTTATGTGGACGGGCTTCATGATTATCAGTGATCACTTTTCAAATGCTACATGCCTGGTCATACACTGAAAAGTTTTCTTATTACTCCATCCTGACACTACAGAGCAAGCATCATCCCCACTTATCAATGAGTGAATGGAGGTTAAGGAGCTCGTCAAAGGTTCCCAAACCACTTCAGGGCACAGATTCCAGTGTCTGCCTCACTGGCTCTAAAGCCTTTACCTTCACCTGGAGACAGAGAGGTCTTTTTATACATTGACTGGCCATTCCACTTCCTTCTGTGAGATGCCTTTATCTTTAGTTATGGTTTGAGCCGGGTCCCCTCAAAGGATGTTGAAGTCTTTACCTTTTTATCTGTGAATGTGTGTTTGGGAAGAGGGTCTGTCCAGATGAGGAGGGAAGACAGAGGTCATCAGAACCCAAATCCAGTGCAACTGGTGTCGTATCGTCTTAAAAAGTGGGGAAGTTGGATCAGGTGACATAGAAGGAAGACCTGGATAGCGGCAGAGCAGCCATCTACATGCCAAGGAATGGCCAGGGTTCTGGCAGGGCCTCAGGAGGAACCAGCCCTGTCCACACCATGATCTTGCACTTCTAACCTCCATACAGGGGGCAGTCGATTTCTGTCAGAGCCACAACCACACACAGTGATGCTTTAGTCAATCAAGGCCTACATATACAATGGTGGTCCCATAAAATTACAATGAAGTTGACAAACTCCTATCACCTGGTGACACAGTGGGGGCTTGGGTTTAGACCAGTTGGTAGAGTGCCATTCTGTGCTGAGGTCCTGGGTTCGATCCCCAGCACCACAAAAACTGAAGAAGGATGTGGCAATCCGCTCCTGAAGCAATCTCAAAACAATCAACCATTGAAAACCCTACAAGGGTCCCTATGAGTTGGTCCCAACCCAATGGCACCTAACAACAGTGATGCAGCAGTCACAGTAATGTTACAGGACAAGGTGTCCAGTCTGTGATGCTACTGCTTTAGATGAGCCTACTGCCCCACCAGTGTCTTGAAGAACAGAGTACACCTCATACAATATACATGGTACATAATACCTGATCATAATGAATGACTGTTGCTGGTTTCTGTATTTATTGACTACACTGTATTTTTTATGGGCTAGGGTTTTAAGCTCAGTTGCTAGAGTGCTGTTCTGTGCTCTGAGGCCCTTGGTTTGATCCCCAGCACCGCAAAAATGGGAGAAGGGCCTGGCAGCCCACTCTCAAAATAATCAGCCATTGAAAATCTTATGACTAGCACCAACACAGTGCTGGGGATGGCACAGTGTCAGGGAATGTTTCGTTCTATTGTACATAGGGCCTCTATGAGTTGGACTCGACAGTACCTAACAACAAAAACAGTATATGGCTTTTTATGGCTATTTTACAGTGTACACCATATATATATGTATGTATGTATGTATTTAACTATAAAATAGTCTTGGGCAGGTCCCTCAGGATGGATTCTAGAATAAGGCTTTGTTACCACAGGAGGGAACAGCTATGTGTATTGCCTCAAACATCTAGTAGGACAAGGTGTGGAGGCAGAAGATGGTGATATAGCTGATCCTGACCGTGTGCATGCCTCAGCTATTGTGTATGTTTCAGTTTTAACAAAAAAGCTCTAAAAGTTTTTTAAGAATCTTATAAGGATAAGGATATAAAGAAAATATTTTTGCCTAGCTGTACAATGTTTATGTTTTAAGCAAAGTCTTATGATAAAAGTCAAAAAGTAAAAAAAAAAATAAAAACAAACAAACAAAAACCCTAGAAATTTTATGAAGAGATTATTGCAAGCTAAAATTAATTTAAAATTTTTCCCTTTTTCTGCAGTACTTAGGAGTTGAACCCAGGGCCTCGCACATACTTTGCAAGTGCTCCACTCCTGAGCAACATGCCCAGCCCATTATTTATTATTTTATTTTGAGGCAGGGTCTTGCTAAGTTGCACAGGCTGCCTCTGGCCTAGACCCTGTGACCCTCCTGCCTCAGCCTCCTGAGTCGCTGGGATTACAGGTGTGAGCCACTGTGCTTGGCTAGATTAATTTATTACGGAAGGAAAAAAATACCTTAGAAAGTTCAGTGTGGCCAAAGCACACTTTATAAAGTGTACTAAGTGAACAGCCAGCCACGTCTTTGGCCTCTGCTTCACTCTCCACTCACAGCTACCCAGAGCATCTTCCAGTCCTGCACATTCCACCCATGGCAAGCACCCACACAGGTGTGCCACTGTCTTCCACCCCACACTTCCACTGCACCTTTTCTACGGAGTCACAGTGAGACACATGGGTACCGTCACATGCTGGGCAGGTCTACAGCCTAAGAGTGACTAGATAGGACCCACGAGGCCTGGGCATGTGCTGGGCATCACCAAGGTGGTATTAGAGCACACTGGGATGGTGGCACAGCCACAAAAGTACACACAGCCCCACTGTCAGGCCACATGGCCACCAGGGCAAATTCTCGAGTGCGATGGCCTTTCCCTAGGTGGCTTCACACATCCTTTGATATTTCCTATGCTAACATTTTCCTGCTTTATCTCTCATCAAAATTAAGGCTTCTTTAGGACATTTCAAAAGAAAAGTCCCAAAGATGCAGTGGCCCTGGAGTTGTGCGCACCGTTGTTCTGAACCATGTTCCATGACGAGACCAGCAGCAGAGGTGGGGAGTGAGGCCAGGCGCCACAGGCCTGCCAGCGGGGATGAGGGGAAGAGCGGGCGTGGCCCTTCCCAAGAAACCGCAGGGATGCCCCCTGCCCTCCATCAGAGGGGGAAGCGTGTCGGCCCAGGAACGTGGGGGATAGAGGCAGGGAGGCACGTGGCTGCTGGTCTTCTCTCTTTCCTTCCCTAATGTGCTAGACCACTGAGGCCAGGGAGCCACCCTGACCCCACTTTGCACCCAAAGAAGGGAAGGGCAGTGGGAATGGGAGGGGTCAGCCAGGCTCCCATGGCAGGCAAGGGGTGGAGCAGGGTCCCCATAGGTAGATGTGAGGGTCTCCCAACTAGCCCAGTTTTGCACTGAGGGACAGGTGGCCATGCTTGGCAGCATGAAAGGACACACATGCCCCTGTGGTTCTGCTGGTGGCAACTAGCCTCCGTGACTGAGCCAGGGCTTCCAAACCAGCATGATCCCCCACCTCAATGAGCATAGCCCTGTCTCCGCCATCCTCTGACTTGGACCCAGCCTCCAGCTGTCACACCCCACAAGGGCACAGCGGGTGTCCCCTCTCTCTAGGCGGGATCACTGGCAGACCTGTGTGCAGGGAAGAGGCCCAGGAACCCTGAGCCCCATGGTGCCCTGTGCTGCCCTGTGCTGCAGGACCCAGGCTCAGCCTCCAGCTACCAGAAGGGCAAGCTGTAAGGGAGAGACGCATTTTAAAACAATTTCACTCAGAGCCTTGTCTGAACCCCGCCATTCACTTCCTTCCTTTCCCAGTGACGCAATGCCTTTTTATAAAGGTTCCTTTTGGACGGACGGACGTGATGCAGCCTCCTGCCCGTTCTGAGGAAGTACAGCGTGCTTGGCTGGGGCAGCCCCCTTGCCACCTTTCAGCTTCCTCCCTGCACACGCCCTGCTCACTCCCCAGGGTAACTGCCTGCCTATCTTTCCCTTCTCCTCAGGCTGGGCCAAAAAGCCAGGTAGACAACTGCATTTACTCAAGTGATGTACAAAGTCACAAGGCTCCAAATGAGTCCAGGAGAACCTGCCCCATACTCATTCCCAGGATTTGGAGATAGAATTTGCTTATGGAAGTGCAGGGGTTTTCTTTTTCTTTTCTCTTTAACTGGGGGTTGAACCCAGGGCCTCACACTTGCATGCTTTGCAAGTTTTGGACCACTGAGCTGCAACCCCAGCCTATTTTTTTACTTTTTGAGACAGGGTCTTGCTAAATTACACAGACTGCCTCTGGTCTCGAACTTGCGATCCTCCTGCCTCTGCCTCCCGAGTCGCTGGGATTACAGGCATGCGCCACCATGCCTGGCTAGGGACTGTCTAGACCTGCTGCCTGGCAGAGGCGTGGTGGCTGGCAGAGTGGGCAGGGCTCTGGCTCACCCGCAGGAGGCTGGCCTCTCACTTGCATGTGGCTCCCTCTCTGTAAATCTGCCCCCAGTTTTCTCTGACCAGAACTGTTCGCATGTGTTGGTCATTAGCTGAGACAAGAGGACAAACAAAAGCTTGAGAAGCAGGTCCACGTTGAGACCCCAGGGGGTAAAGTGTCCTGTGCACCCTTGTGAGACAGGAGAGCAGTGGCCTCCACATGTGGCCAGGCTCAGGGACCCACGCATGCGGGGTGGAACAGGACTCCACGGGAACAGCAAGCATTGTGCACAGCTCAGCAGATCATGTGTCCTGCACATGGACGCTCAGAGTTTTCAAATGAATGGAGATGCTGCCACGGTTAATGAAATATAAGTTAACTGGAAATTCCTATTGCTCTTAAATTTGCAGTCATTTTTGTCATTATGTATTCTCTCAATGAACTATATTTTTAAAACACACCATCATATTTTTAGCATTAAGCAGAGTCCTTGCACCAGAGAGGGGCAGAAGCACTGCCTTTTCTTCTAGAACTGAGCTGCCTCGTCTGCTGCAGACAAAACCTGCAAAAGGCTGTGTGTGGTGGCCTGCGCCTGCAATCCCAGCTGCTTGGGAGGCTGAAGCCAGAGGATCATGAGTTCAAAGTTAGGCTGGGCAACATAATGAGAGCCTGCCTCAAAACAGAAGAAAGGGCCAGGATGTAACTTAGTGGTAGGGTACTTGCCTAGCACTGAAAAGACCTGGGTTCCACTTCCAGCACAGCAATACAACAACAACAACAACAACAACAACAACAACAACAACAACAACAACCCTCAAAAGATCATCACCCTCTCTGCTCAGCAACTGAGGCACTTCCACGTTGGGATTTTGCTTGGGTTGTCCACAACTTTGTTTTACTTGGTTCTACAATCAACATCCATGGAAGCCGCAGTCAAGAAATCAAAAGATGCATTTCTTTGGGAAAAGCTGTGGCAAAAGATCTCTTTAAAGTATTGAAAAGTAAAGAGGTCACATTGAAGATGAAGGTGTGCCTGACTCATGCCATGGTATCTTCAGTCACATCATATGGTTGTGAAAGCTGGACATTGAACAAGGGAGACAGGAGAAGAATTGATGCTTTTGAATTACGGTGCTGGAGACGAGTACTGAATATACCGTGGACTGCCAAAAGAACCAACAGATCTGTTCTAGAAGAAGTGCAAAAGAGTGCTCCTTGGAAGAAAGGATGGCTAGACTGCATCCTTGGAAGCAAGGATGGCTAGACTGCATCTTATGTATTTTGGACATGTTGTTAGAAGGAACCAATCCTAGAGAAGGACATCATGTTTGGGAGAGTGGCAGGTCAACTAAAAAAAGGAAGACCCTCCACTAGATGGATTGACACAGTGTCTGCAACAATGGGCTTAAACATAAATAAGATCATGTATCCAGCACAGAATCAGGGAGTATTTCATTCTGCTGTACACAGGGTTGCTATGAGTTAAACTCAAGTCGATGGCACCTAACAACAACCACCTTCCTTTGGGGACAACTTGGGACAGCTGAGAAAGGACTGGAGAAAGGGGTGCAGGAAAGCAGTGTGAACAGAGTGTCCAGCATCAGCTGCCCACAGGTCCAGCCATCTTCTTGCTCCCCTCCAGCTCACCATTAGCTCCCCTGGCAACGCTTCCCCCCTGCTGGGAAGGTGGCAAGTGGGACCGCTAGAGAGGCACAGGACGGAGGCCAGCCACCAACCTGATTCTGAAGACGCAGCCCCTCCCTCCAGCAGCCAGGAGGGACAGAGCAGGAAGAGAGGCCCCTGGGTCAGTGTCACAGCAGCATCAAACAAACCAAAAAACACACACATTTGTAGGAGCTGCCAGCACCAAGAGGTTTGAATGGGACAGAGCAACTCCTGATGCCGGCTGAGCAGGGCACCCCTGGCTCAGCTTCCCAAAGAAACTCGGGAAAGGCGGCCCAGGGACAGCGAAACTGCTGGCCAATGACCACCCCTCCAAAAAAAAAAAAAAAACCACTATTACATTACTGTACAACTACATTGGTTTTAGGTACTGGGTATAAAAAAATGATTAAATATTCATCTAATAAAATATCTTAAGGCAAAAAAGAGAAAGAGCCAAGCATGGTGGCACCTGTGAGGCTGAGGCAGGAGGAGCGACACAAGTTCAAGGACAGCCAGTCTTCATGGTGAGTTCCAGGTCAACCTGGGCTACAGAACAAGACTTCGTCTCACAACACCTCATCTCAAGACCAAAACAAAACAAAAATATCTTGAGGCATCTACCATATATTCTTTAAAACCCTGATAATAAAGGGTCTTACAGACCTTCCATGGCCGGGCCTGGTGGCGCATGCTTGTAATCTCACCTGCATAACTTGGCGAGACGCTGTCTCAAGATAAAAAATAAAGAGGGGTTTAGGGGTGCAGCTCAGTGGTGAAGCACTTGCAAGGTACGTGTGAGGCTGAGTTTAGCACCCCGGTATGGGGGAGACCCCTCCATGTGATAAGTTACTTAATGCATTAATTCCCAACATTTAGGGTGCTGATGGCCTGTGAGCATTCAGGCAGACCCGCTGAACTCCAATTTTCCAATAACTAAGGGGAAAAGTTGGCTGTTACACTATTTTTTTTTCATGTAGACTGCAATACAGAAATAAGATTTTAATTACTTAAATATTATTTTGAGGACTCTTCAGTGCTTAAAAAGGCTACTAACATGCTGACAATTGGTAGGCAAGAAGACAGGCCCTACCTCCTCCATTCCTGAAGCACCTCCACTGCTTATTTAAGTCCCCCACGGCCCTGGCAAAAACAATACTGATGGCCTAGTTCGTTTTTCTCTGAAGTATAAAACTGCATTTCTTTTAAACTATTCTCAGTTTCCAACTCTGCTTAGAATTCAAATTAACTCTCCTTAAGCTATCTACTTGGGAGAAGGACCCAGCAACCCACTCCCTAAAATAAGCAGCCACTGAAAACCCTATGAGTAGCAGAAAAGCACTAATAGTACTGTTTCACCTGTTATACATAGGGTTGCTATGAGTTGGACACCAACTCGACAGCATCTAACAACAAGAAGCTATCTACTGACCTTTATTGTAACATCACTAACATCAAAGAGCAATGCGTTGGGTTTTAAAATCATATTTAATCCAAACCCTGGGACCATGAAGAGGAGGAAGAAGTGGAACCCGAAGGGAATCTGACCTTTCAGTCCAGTACTGACATGGCATTTGCCCACCTGAAAATGGTTCCACAGCTGCCTTTGGAGAATCCAAGAGCACTATCCCCAGGACTCCAGCTGTGCCCCTTTCCTGTTCACCAGGGGTTCCAAAGCCAGATGGCAAGGGCTCATCTTAACTATCCTTCCAGTTAAAACCAACCCCATCAAGTCACCAAACCACACCTCTAGATCATCAGTAACAACCAGCACAGTCCTGGAAGGCCAGGCCTTTGTCCCTCAATGACCCACCTGTCATCCCGCTGAGCACCGATCTATGGGACACAACACATTCATCCATGTTTATTCAACTGGACTGAAGTTAACCATTAGCCTTCTGTTTTCGAAACTGCTTCTATGCATAATATAAAATTTGCCATTTTCAAGTACATGTTCAGCGGCAGGAGGCGCACTCACACTGCAGTGTAAACCGCCATCTCACCCACCTGTAGTTTCCCATCTTCCCATACTGAAACTCTGTCCCCGCTGAACAATCATTCCTCTCTCCCCAGCCCCTGGAACCACCATTTTACTTCCTGTCTCTGTGAATGTGACTCGAGGGACCTTAGTGGAACCATACAACATTTGACCTTTTGTGACTGATTTACTTCACTCAGCATGACATCCTCGAGGTCCATCCATGTGGGGACCTGTCTTGGAACTTCCTTTGACACTGAACGGAGGGACCTCATTTTGTTCATCCACTCACCTACTGAGGGGCACGTGGGTTCTTTCTGCCTTTTGTGAATAACGTTGTGAACCTGGGTTTACAAATATCGGAGTTTGTGATTTCACTTTGTGTGTACACCCAGCAGTGGAGGTGCTGGACCATGTGTCAATTCTGAGTTTAACTTTTGGTCCTGAGTGGATCTGACAAAGCCCTGGTAGCAAAGGAAGTTGGAAGTACAGGCTGCATCTCTCATTCCCCGCCTCCCTCTCAGCACCAAAGAAACACAAAAGGCTCCCCAAAGCATGGGCCTGGTCCACAGTAACAGACATGATGAGCCTTCCTAAAAACAGCCCCAGTGCGTCACGAGAGCAACACTCATGAATAATGTAAACACTGGCACAAAAATTAAATAAACAAAAAACGCCCTCCACCCAGCCCACTAAGTTCTGCAAACTTGGGCACAGGGGACTCGGCAGTCAATGGCGGGTGGTCACGTGTGAGCGTCTGGGAGACACACCAGCTGCATAGTTGTGGTTCTCATTTCTCACTATGAGCCTTTAAAAATTACTTCGAGTCGTCCGGGGCTGGCTAATGTTAATAACAGTAATAGCTACCACTTGTATGGCACAGTGCACAGTCTGACGAAGTGCTTTGCAAACACAGGGTCATTAGCAGATCTTCTTCGATCTACACCTCCTCCACAATGCCAGAAAGGGCGTTTTTCAGATGATGAAACACTCTCTGGGCCAGCAGGTGGGGCCATGGGGGCTCCAGCTCCCTGGGAGTCAGCCCCTCGCTCTCCATTTTAAACTCAGCTTCGGGTGCATATCAAGGATGGAATTGGAATCGGAACAGGAACCAGTAGGCGGAGGTGGCTCAGTGGAGTTACAAGTTCCCCAGCGCTGAAACCAAAGCGGAAAGCGATGCTTTTGAGGGGACACTAGAGCTCTCTGGGCCATGGCTGACCGTGTGGGCCACTCACGGAGGACTCAAGTGGAGTCAAGTGTGGCCAAGTGCTTTTACTTGCCTTATAACTTTCCTTAAGAATAAATGTTAAACCCAAACCTTGCCCCTTCCAGAGGCCATCCTGGCAGCTGGGCCAAGTAGGAAGAAAAGCACCCTGTCCTGCCCAAGTCAGCAGCCAGAGTCCGCCCCACCATCCAGGGGCTGTCACATGACAGCTGGCCCAGCAGTGACTGTCAGGCAGCACCTGAAACTGGGTGATTCCCATCCATGGAGGAAGCAAGCGCTGATGTGTGTCACCCTCTAGCCCGTGGCACTGCAGCCACCCTCCCAGGAGAACTGGCCGTGGCATGGCCCTACCTGGGACACAGTGCCGGCAGGTGAGCAGAGAGGGTCAGGAGCAAAGTCTCTGCGCTGCCCCTTCTGAGCCCCAACTCCACCTCTCCCAGCACTTGCTGCCTCCCGGCTTAAATTGATCCCAGCTGCAAATACAGGGCTGCCATCTGGTCTGAAAAAGGCAGGAGAAGGGAATAAAATGAAAGGGTTTGGGTACTAACCTCACTTTAATCATTGCCAAGGAGCATGGAGACAGCACAGCGTCCTCCCACAAGAAAGCCCGGGGCCTCCCAAACTTGGCAAGGGGAGCAGCAGCGCGCCGTCAGAATAAGAGTCCCGGGGAGGAGGGAGGTGCGGGGCTGCCTGCCCCGGGCGGCAGGGGAAGTTTCCCGTGGGCCCCAGGAGAGGCCAGGAACTCCTGGGAGGGTTTATTTACAGACAGCGCCTTGCCAAAACGTTACACGCACCATTTCAGTTACATTTTGTGAGAAAACAGATCTGCTGTCAGAATTATAGCAAGCGATTTCCTCTTTCTTTGTTTCTCCATCTTCCACAACATAAGGCTCTTATAAAACGCTAAAACAAGGGGAAAGGAAACTGGGGAGAGGAGGGCCAGCACAGGGCACAGCAGGGCAGTGGTGCCCCTGGGAGAAGGATGTCAAAAATCCCCCTTCTCGCTGCAGTCCAGTTAGCCTCACCCTGGCACTGTAGGAAGCAACTCTGAAGCTCTGCTCTCCTTGCGCTGGCTGACCCCGGATGATGAGCTGTTCTGTTAGGACGGCAGAAAGTCCTGACTGCAGCCACCCAAAGGCAGAGCGGCACAGCCAGCCTTGGCTGGTTGGGATCAATGTCAGGTACCCACAAAAACTTCCTCAGTCTGTAGATCTCTAAACACAGCCCAGTGGCAAGCAGCCCCCAGACCTGGAGCATCCAATTTCTAGCCTCGGGTAAGTTCTCACAGGACCACCACCCGGGATCTTTCAGACCCAGGTGAGTTTTGCAAACTACAGGGGCCTGAGCCGGCTGCTTTCAGACAGTACCATTCTGGGAGGCTCTGTGGTATTCCAGTTAGTCTCTGATAAACCAGAATTGGGGCCTGCAGCGGTAGCCCTGTGGCATCCGATCCCGTCAGATCTCGGAAGCTAAGCAGGGTCTGGCCTGGTCAGTACCTGGATGGGAGACCGCCTGGGAAAACCAGAAACTGTAGGCTTGGGAGAAGGACCTGGCAACCCCCTCCCAAAAATCAATCTGCCATTGAAAACCCTATGAACAGCAGAGAAGCACTGACAATAGTGTTTCCCCTGTTGTACAGAGGGTCGCTATGAGTCAGATACCGACTCAACGGCACCTAACAACAACAACAACAAATCAGAATTGTAACAGAGAAGATAAAAGCAGCCTATGAAAAGAGCATTTTTGTTCTGTGGAAAAACACATTTCTGACCCCAAAAAATGATGTGAAGGTTGCCTTCCAAATCCTGCCCTGATGGAGTCATTGTCCATAGCAACTGTGTCCATAACATGCAAAATCTCAGGAGTGTGTGTAACTTTCTAGTAAATGGTACATCTCTCAAGCCACAGGAAACATCTGGCAAAATGGTTAAATAAAAACAATCTAAACTTTTGATTTCAGAGCTTACTAATGGTACTCAACAAGGGACTAATGACAAATGCTCCCAGCTTGCTCAGGGTGAAATGTCCTGGGTTTTCGACAAGATGACAGCACCCGTGTGCAGCTGCTCGGCTCTGTCCTGCATGTTGCCCCCATCACCAAAGTCTACACCCTTTCCCTGGGGCCACCTTTACCCAGCACTGACTCCTTCCCACGGCTCAGCTCCCCACTGCCCGCAGCAAAGCAGGTGTCCAGGTGGAGTCTGGACAAATTAATGAAGCGCACACAGACAGTAAAGTGCCCTTCATTCCACAGTGAACGTGTACTAAGCATATACAATCCACTACTCTGGTCACATATTACCACGGTATTATCCAATACATGTCAGTCCTTTCTAAAACAAGGCTTTTCCATTAAAGAAAAGATTCAGCTATTCCACCACATCCAAACAACAAAAAATCTTTATTTAAAAAACAGGAAAGTTGAGAAGCAAATCACATTGTTTTCCTAACACTTCTGACAGAGGATCTTTGATAGGAATAGCTGTACCACCAATAGAAAAAGACTTTTACAAAAATGCATACAATGGATAGTCACAAAAGAATAAATAAGTATGACCAATAGGCACATGAAAAGATCATTCAAGTTCCTTGGTAACAGCACCTGAGTGTGTGTGTGCACACATGCACACACACAAACACAAAGGTAGTACAATGACGTTTCCCCTGAGAAACATACCAACAAGGACTGAATATATACCAGCAGTCACCCTTGGGGTGACACAGACAAAGAGGCGGGTGCACACAGATGCTAGCGGGAATGTTAATCAGTCAGCCTTCCAGACTCCAAGTGAAAATAGAAGCAGACGCCCTCTGACCCAGAAATTCCACTTCCAGAAAAACGGGAACTGAGACATGGATGAGGATTGGTGTTCAAGAAGTTCTGCCAACGATAGTGAAACTTTGTCAGCAACCCGAATATCTGTATTTGTTACCAAGTTTCTTTTGGTTTACAGGCAACAAAAAGCTAGTTAGCGTCAGAAAACAGAGGAATTTACTGGAAGGGATAGTGTGGTATTTCTTGGGAATGAAAGAAGTAAATGGAACAAGCAATCATTGAGAATGAGGACTGAGGCGCTCCGCAAGATCCTGGGACAAATGCACGGCGCACTGCTCTGGATGAAGTGGCCTTCCACCCTTGCCAGTGAGCGGGGACCGCCACCACCACTGTTCCACATTCTCACCATCAGCCACCCTCACAATTCCACTGAGGAAGGACTAAAAGCAAGTCAAAAATCTGGAGACTGTTTCAGCTATATATCAAATGTGCCTTTGAAAATTAAAAAATGAAGCCAGGCGCAGTGTCCTACGCCTGTAATTGGGAGGCAGGAGGTGGAGGCAGGAGGATCACAAGTTCGAGACCAGAAATGAGACCTAGTCTCAAAAAGTAAAAAAATGGACTGGGGGTGCAGCTCAGTGGTTCGGCACTTGCAAAGCATGCAAGCGCAAGTCCCTGTGTTCAACCCCCAGTACCGCCAAAAAAAAAAGGAGAGAGAGAGAGAGAGAGAGAGAAAAGAAAATTAAAAGATGCCCCCAACACACACATACATGTCATCAATTTTCAGAGTCACCCAAGGGCTGGGACACAGCTCAGTAATAGACAGCTTGCCAGTCACATGAGGTCCTAGGGTCCATCCCTAGCTCCACAGGGGAAGAAAGGGGGCGGGGCAGGAAGCCATTTTCACCTGAGCTTCACATAAACTATTGATAAGGAACTAACTTGCCCAGGAAAGCAATCTGTTACAGTTTGGTTTGAGTGTGGTAGGTCTAGGAAGAAAATGAACCATTTGCTATCAGTACATAAAATGCAAAGAGTTTTTTCTAAAGTTCAGCTGTTAGAATTGTTGGCTGGAAACAGGGATGGCCTCTGGGGCAGTGATAAAATCATATGAAAAGGTGACTTGCTCCCTCAGAGCAGGCATGAGATCTTTATCACCTTCTGCCACCCCCTTTGGCCTGACTTCTCTTTCCCTTGTCACCTCTTCCTGAACCCCACCTCTCTGCATGTCCACCAGAGATGCTAACCCACTCCTTTACTTAGCACACACATGCAGTCCCCAACTTACATGGTTCACCTTAAAACTCTCTGGTTTCACCATGGTGCAAACGCAATGCACAGTCAGGAGAAACCATGTGTGAGTTTTGAATACTGTGGTGCATGGCACAATCCTCTCCAGTAGCTCCCAGCATCGCTGCCAGCCAGCCGGTGAACATGAGGGGAAACAACACTCCTAGGCGCAGTTTTTCACAGCAAGTGGGCCGAGATGGATTCAGTGCATTCTTACTTTGCAATGGACGTATGGTATTACACCAACTCCGACATCGGTGGAGAGGCATAGATAACAGTGTCTTCCCTCCAGGGACAACGAACAAGCAACCCCTCTTACCACTCCAACAAGTACTCAGATGAGAGATGCTACAGGGCACTGACCCTCCAGGACAATGTCTGGGTCCCCTCTTCTCTTAGTACCAAAACCTACCCGCAAACTTCCTTGCAACACCAAGAACCGGCCTCGATAAAAGATCACTAAAAGCAACATGTGTTCATAGTTGGATCCTGAACAAAAACAACAAACAGACAAGGTAAAAATAAATAAATAAATTTTAAATAAAGAGGTCTAAAAAAATTAGCTGGGAGCAGGTGCATGCATTTATAGTCTCAACTACTTGGAAGGCTGAAGGAGGAGGATCACTGGAGCCCAGGAGGTGGAGGCCAGCCTGGGCAATAAAGATTCCTTCTCCAAAAAAAAAAAAAACAACTATAGGCAGTATTGTTGAACATGAAGTGATATTACATAGATCATATCCCTGTCTACATATGTGGGAAAGACAGGCAGGAATGTTGTAGAATGTCACCAACTGATGAACATAGTAAAGGCTGAGTAAACACGCCTATTGTACCAGTCCTACTATGTCCCACACACCTAAATATTTTGCAAAATAAAAAGTGTCTGTGTGAGGCATGTGGTGGGTAGGAAGGAAATCTGAATGCAGCGTTGAGGACCATCTGACGTGAAGTACAGGTGATGGAGGGAGAATGAAAATCACTTTCCTAGGAGCCCTTGAGTTACCCTCCAAAAGAACCTGGCAAGGGACATGAGCAGGGGACCTCTGAGGCGCAGGGCCTGACACACCCACTGGGACGCCATCGGCAATAGAAACGCAGGTTTCAGACATCAGCCTGCTGACGAAAGTCACCAGGAGGCCGGGCCACAGTCTGACTTACAAGGGAGCCACTTGTCACCTGGGAGAGTAACGTGTGCAGCCTGGCTGAATGTGAGGGACAGCAGGGGTTTGCAAAACTTCTTTTAAATTTTAACCATGGTTAAGGAGACTTTCCATTAAAGTCCAGAAGAGCCATCCACCAAGAAATACTGGGAAAGGGAGTGTGCGGCCAAGTCATCAGTCCTTGAAGGTCACAAGAAAGAATGTGGACTCTATTGTGCAGTCCAAAAGGACCCAGCGCCAGAGCTTACCCACAGATAAACTCCGCCATGTCCTCCACACAGGCTCTGGACAGACACTGTCGACTGAGGCTGTGGGCCCCTTTCACAAGGCGCTGCCACCAAGGTGCAGCCACAGTGCGAGGCAGCTTCCAGAAGGTGTAGGGTGTCTGAGGTTCCATCACTCAGGATGAGCCACGCGCAGGCACCAGCCTAGCACCCAGTGACGCACAGCATCGCTCAAAACCAGCATGCGGGGCAGGCAGGCTGGGAGCAATGGGATGCACAAAGCCACCACACAGGGACAAACAAACATGGCAATGGATCTGCCGGAAAGCAGATGGCTGCCGCAGCTCTGAGGACTTCCCAGGTCAATCTGAAGAACAAACCCAGAAGCTGGGAACAGGCAGGTGAGGATGCGGCCGCCCTTCCAGGATGAGCACATCACCTCCTCTTTTTGAGACAGGGTCTCGCGGTGCTGCCCGGGCTGGTCTTGAACTCCTGGGAACCATCGACCACCCTGCGGCGCCACCCTGCCTGGCTTCACACCTGATCTTTGGGTCAATTTCCCCCCAGAAAGGCCTGGCCACCTCTCTGCCCTGGAAGACCCACCCAACCATACTGACTTCCTCATTTCCACACACCTCACTTTATGTTCTACCAGGATTACAGCCAGTTGCATAAAAAATATAAATAGAAGAGTGAAAAAAATAATTTCATTCACACGATAACCTCTGAAGGCTTATGACTCAGTCAACACTGGGATAAGATCACTTGATCCCAAACAGACATCAGAGGCAGGGCTGGGGAGGCAGACTGTAAACCGAGCCTTGGCCAGGTCCTAGGGGTCCGGGTTGTCTGTTTTGGAAGCTCAATAGGAAAGAAGGGTACAGGTGTTATGCTCCAGCTTGGTCTGAAGTCGACGTCACGGCTCCAGGAGACAGGAAAGACACTAAGTGACGTGGCTCAGGTTCATTACGTGTCTAAAAGCGGCTCTTAAAATCATCCCAGTCTATAAGAAGAGAGCTTCCAGGGCCCCTCTGATCAGCAACTTTTCCATTCAGATGGGGACCCTGTTCCTAGGAGTGCCAGGCACCGTGCCAGGCAAGCACTGTGGGCCTGAGCTCCCCTCACCCTGGCCTAAAGGTGCTGGGACAGAACCCTGGGTACAATTACAACAAAGTGCCATTGTCTCTGACAGAGATGTGTTCAACTTGAGGCAAGAGGACTTGCCATTTACCTGAGAAGGGGGCTTTGGAACACTGCATGAGTCTGGGGGTGAGGCGCAGGGCCCCGGGGTCAGGCAGATACCTGGGACATCGAGCCTGCTTGGTCAGTGTTCCCCCGTTGCTGACTGGGAGCCATGGGAGAGTTCTGAGCACAGAGGAAAACTCTGCAAATCTTCTCCTGGCCCAAAGGAGGTGCCGTTTGGAAATAGTCTAAACCGTGATGCAGGATAGAGCCTACAAAACCAGTTGGCCGACCAAGTCAAAAGGATGTGGTGATGGGTTAGATATGGAGATGGTGTAGATGAGGCGGCAGCTTCCAGTGCACATAGAAACGTGAAAATGGAGGACAGAGAAGGGGAGCGGGCAAAGTGCTCAGAGAAGAAGAAAGGAGCCCCTAAAGGTCAATTCTGGCAAAGCAGTACTGAATTCAAGGTGCACATACAGATTCTTATAGGTGGGTCAGGTTATAGGTATGAAGGTTAGGTCTTGGCCAGAGATAAGGAGGTGGGAATCATCAACCTACAATGGCAATGAAGCCCAGAGTTTTCCCGTGGCACCATATGATGGATATATACAGTAAGGATAAAGCCCAGGAGAACAGTAATAATGGCCAATGCTATGGATGTGGTTGGCTCTCACCACAACTCAGGTTGAAATCTGATTGTGATATAGTAGAGTTGGGAGGAAAGACCTGTAAGAGGAATTAATGTCCTCCTCTAGAGCATGCATTAGCTCTCACGGGAATGAATTAGTTCTCACAAGAGCAGACACCGACCCGTCTTCTGCCTTTTCACCAAGTCATGAAGCAGCGCTGGGCCCCTCGCCAGAAGTGGCCACTGATTTTGTCCTCCAGAACAGTGAGCTATATAAACTTTTCATTTTAAATTATCCAGTATCTGGTATTTTGTTATAGCAATGGAAAACAGACTAAGACAATGGGTCTCTGAAAGATCACAGGCAGAGTGGCCACAAAAGAAGGAGGGGAACCAAAGGAAGAAAAGGGTCATGGAGGGAGGAGGGGCTGTCAAGACAGAGGAGGTCAAATATAATATGGAACTTTAAGTTTCCCCCAAATTTGACAATGAGTAGGCCACTAGTGAATGCAGGGAGAGAAGTTTCATTAAAATGGCTGGTATGCATAAGTGCTCTGGACTGGGGAGTGGATTTGGAAGAAGGGATAATCTAGAAATAGCTACAGAGAAGAGAGAAGCAGACATGGAAGATAAACAGACACAGCTTTGAGGAAGAACTGGGCCAAGTTTCCTTTACTTCTCTGGCCTCAAGTGAATCCCTAAAAGGCCCAGCACTAAAAACAGCATTCAACAGTCCCCATACAAAGAATGATACTATGGTTTGGCTAACGTTACAGCACCAGAGCTTTGAGGGTCTGAAAGTTTATGGTAACAGAATTTTTTAAACCAAATAAACTGCCTGTTTTGTTAGGCAATACGGTATTTGTGAAGTAAGCATGCTCCATGGAATATTAATGAGAGATCTAAACAACAAACACTGCTTAAAGAACAGACACTTATTTTTTCATGGTTCTGGAGGCTGGAGGTCTGAGATCAGGGGGCCAGCGTGGTCAGGGTCTAGCAAGAGCCTCTTCCTGGCTTACAGATGGCCACTTCTTCACTGTGTCCTCATGTGAAGGGAAGAGAGTGAGTCTAGTCTCTGGGGTCTCTCCGTATAAGGGCACTAATCCTACCCCACCACGACCCCACCCTCCTGACCTCATCTAACCCTAGTTAGCCGCCCACCCAAAGGCCTCGCCCAGAAAGACTATCACATCAGGGATAAGAGTTTCAACACAGAAATTGACAGGACATAATTCAGTCCACACCAGGTGCTATGGCCGATGACTTTTGGGAAACTCTGGGCTACAAAGATTCTGCACAAAGAACTTGTTAAGTTAGAAAACTCCATAGCCATTCCCTGGTGGGTTCAATGGCTAAAACAAATGAGGAGTAACAAGGGTTCAACTCTCAGACTTTCTTTGGGAAAGACTTGACCTAACAAGGGCAGGTTGGTTTCTTCCACTTATCCTTGACCCAGTTCCTATGAGGATCCATGGTCTTTTTCTTTTCTTTTCTTTTGAGACAGGATCTGTTTGTTGCCCAGACTGGTGCTGAACTTGGGATCCTCCTGCCTCAGCTTCCTAAGGAGCCAGGATTCCAGGCATGCGTCCCCACACCTGGCTTCTTTAGTTACATTTCCTAGTCTCTTCAGGGAAGAGCAGGCAATGGGTAGCATAAGTAGGAGAAGCAGACGGCAGTGAGCTCTACCTCCTCTCTGTAGTTCCTGCTGCCTCTGCTGGGCTAAAGGCTGGGATGGAGAATTCGGATCCTTGTTTGGCACGGCTTCTCACTACTGCCAGACCCCAGAACACTACTGCAACATTAAGTCCTCTAATTATACCTTGGAGACAACTGGTGAAGAAATTTCAAAATGAAGTGTGCGTGTGTGTGCGCGCGCGCGCATATGTGCACCCACGCATTTTTACCCAACACCACCCCAAAGCAAATGGAGACAAAGAGCTGCCATTGATGAAATGAAAATGACGGCAGCTTTGGGACCCAGGGCTTGTGACCCCTCTTGCTGTGTTACAGCTGCACAGAGCACAGGCACATAAAGGCTCTGCAAGTGAGATCCCAGAGAAAAAATAAAGGGGCCATCACCCCCACACCTAGGCAGACTTCTAGCATTTATCTGTCTTTCTGGTCCTCAATCAACTCTCCTGGGGTATTAAGGGGACAGTATTGTATATACTTTCGGGACAGCCTGGCTTTGTGTTGCAGTAAGAAGAGGCCTTGAATAAAGCAATGTCAAAATTAATCCTCTATGTACCAAACAGCTGCGGTCGGTGTCCCCAGAACAGAGGCACCGTCAGGATAACAGCACTGTAAAAGGAGCTCCAGTGCTCAGAGAACCCAGGAGGGGCTGAAAACAGCAAGATGCTACTTGTTCTGTTGTCTCATATTTTGAATAAACACTTTTGACTTGACTCATAAATCTAAATATACTCCTATTTTTCTGATTTTAGTGTCCTCTTGGAAAGTGATTTTACTTTTACACACACTAATGAATGGGCTCTGCTACATCCGGAATGTTCTTTCACAATCATTCCACTTGTGGAAAAGTCCTGCTTTCCCAAGGTTCCAATCCCACTTTTATAACCTTCATTATACAGATTAGAGCCCCAGAGGCCAAGCACTAGGTCTGCACGAGGCAGGGAACAGACATGCACGGGTGATGGTACTTTTGTTCTGCCTCTCTGACTCCTGGCACTCTTGGCATTTCTTCATTCCATGTGTTATTTGGCCAGAAAAATGCCAGGAGCAAGATGGCGCTCTGTCCCAGCACCTCTCTGCAAAGACTCTTAAGGCAGAGGCAAAGCCTGCTGGGAAAAGGCTGATGTCAGCTCTTAGGAGCACAGCTCCCCACTAGGATAAGGAGGCCTTTGTTTTCAGCTCAACTGTGAAAATGAGAAAATGCCTCCAGCCTGACAAACAAGAAACCCACACAACACAGGTCAGGCCTGTGACCTTTACTTAAAGGTACCACACTTCATTAGCAAAATGCTTCCACGGAACACGGTTACCACCCCATGGATGGCCATAAAAAAAAATCAGCTGTGTCCACCGCAGTTCAGGCTGGCTTACAACTCTCGCTCCAGTGTGAGGGCCACAGTAAATATCACATGAAATGGTTCGGAGATTACATTTCTCTATTGTGAAACACTCACTAAAGGCTCAGGCTCCTTTCTAATTTATTTTTGAAAGTAAATACACATAAGTAACACACAGGGTGAGCATAGATTTTTCAAAAAAGAAAGAAAAATCCTAATTTACCAGTATCTCAGTTTCTGAGTTAAGTTATTGAGGGTAACTAAAATTCAGGCAGTAAAATATTCTCCTTAAATCCTCAGAACACTTTTAGGTATACTAATAAGACTGTGTTTGAAAGTACAGAAGAACAGAATGTGGGGCTAACCCTTCCCAAATGTGGACTCTGCCAGGGAGTGTGTGGCAGAAAGAGAGAAAGCACGTAGCTGGAAGGATTCTATTCAATAGTTTTTGATTTATAAAATCTGTAGAGGGAGAATAAAAAAAAGATGTATCTTCATATACTTAAAGGAATTTTTTAAGTGTTCCAATTTGAATCTTTCACGGTAAAGTTTCCTGCAGCCGTAGCCCTATGGTATCCAATCCCGTCAGATCTTAGAAGCTAAGCAGGATTGGGCCTGGTTAGTACTCGGATAGGAGATTGCCTGGGAACACCAGGTGCTGTAGGCTTGGGAGAAGGACCTGGCAACCCACTCCCAAAAACCAATCCGCCATTGAAAACCATATGAACAGCACAGAAGCACTGACAATAGTGTTTCGCCTATTGTACGTAGGGTCGATATGAGTTGGATACCGACTCGCCAACACCTAACAACATGCTAAAGTTACTGCTGGCTGGGCCACTAACTTAAAATCAGGTCAAATATTTTAAACAAGAATGAAAAAAATTAAAACTGTACTTTCCTGAGCTACAGAAAACCCTTATTGGTGGTAGGGGTGTGGCTCAATGGCAAAGCACTTGCTTAGCACATGTGAGACCTTGAGTTCCATCCCCAGCACCAACCGCAACAAAGCAAAACAAACAAAAACCCTCCACTTTGTTTGTTCTTGCATGGTTCCCTCCTGTCCAAAGATGCCATTTCAGGCCTCTTTGGGGGAAGCTGGACAGCAAATCTTCCTTCCACAGTCTCTGCAGGGAACAGCCCTTGGGCACGGAGCACAGGGAATGCTTGCAATTGCTACCAGGGCCTTCACACCTCATTTCCCTCCACCCTCCGTGCCTGCTACAAGGCACAGCCCCGACCTCGTATCAACAACTGGGTTTTGAGAGTGCTTAAACTGCAGAATGTCCAAAATGCTACAGCCTTAAGGTCCTACAGCAAATAATTCAGAGCAGTTGGGTACACGAGACACCTGGGTGGTAAGCCTGGCACTGCTTCCCGCCAGCTAGCTGTGGGACCCTGAGCAAGTTGCAAAACCTCAGCGTCGCTGTCCATGAGGATAACAATAGCATGCGTATCACGGGGTTGTGAGGGTGCAGTGAGGTCACACCCAGCACACAGTAAGGACTCAGTGGGTGCTGTTCTTCATAAGCCCTCTGGTGAGCTCCAGATGCTGAGAATCCAGACCTGTCATCCGTTCTTAGTGGTGGGAAGTCCACCCCTGAAGGCTTATACCGGCATAAACAGAACACCCAGCCCTGTCTGTAAATGCATATTACTGTTTATCTTACAAAGACCCGGTTGCCAGTAGGGTCGAGGTATTTAAATAATCTCAGCTTTTCAATTTCCTCTAGGTTCTGTTTTAATTTGAAACAAGGAACTGTTTCCTTCAGCGTTCATGGAGCTTATGACATAAACAACCTCTTGGTAACTCGAGTCCATACAAGTCTGAACTAAAGGTACTAAAGAGAGACGAGAAACAGAAGGCCACCCGAGGGGGTGTGGCAATGTTGTCAACAAGTCTGTGCAAGAAGCTCAGAAGTATCAATGCTGCAGAACACTTGAGGTACCATTAATGTAATCAGCTCTATTGCCCAAAATAAACAAAATCTAGGGGAAAATCTCACTTGGCATTTTAGCCAGTAATCAGTTTTTTAACTGAGTTCCCAATATAAGCCCATCACTTCATCTCAAAGGCTTCCTCCAACCATTTGCCAAATTGAAAGACTCATTGGTGTCAAGTTTGTCTGTTTTTCAATATAGGTCTATCTGCCGTTATGGAGAGAAGGATAAATGGGAAAATAAATATAAAGATGAACAATGGGCGGCAGATGGAAGGGAAAAGCCAAGGAGAAAGAAGGAAGGAGAGAAAGGAGAAGCAAAAGAAACAGAGGACCCTGAGGCTGGAAAACACACGCAAGGTGACCAGACTGTTACATCAGAAGCTCTGAGGAAAACCTTCAAAGCAACAGCCACAGAAGAGGGACAATGAACACTGTGCTCCCGGGCAGCGTTTCAAAGGAGCACCACTAGGGGGGCAGGCAGGGATGGGTCCACTCAGCTCTTCTTCATTCCTGACGTACTGCTCAGTGGGCCTGTGGCAATCACAGCTGGCTAGAGCACATGGCTAATGACAGTGGCTTCGGTCCCAGGGTGAGCCTAGAGGCTCTGACGTGCTGAGCCCAGGGCCAGTTTTACAAGTGTGTCCCACTGATCAAAGAAGGATCCCACCTCCCCAGCTGGAGTGTACTCTGCATACAGGATCCTACGCAACTGCAACACAGAAGTTACTTAGCGCCCACCATGTGCCAGACAGCTGCATGGTCAAGTGTGTAAATCTTAAAACTATACGATGTCTGTCTCTAAAGCTGTCTGTGATTCCACAGGTATGACACAGCGGTGGCACCATCAGAGGGTGCGTGTCACAGGTAGCAGGGTTCATCCCAGATCAAACACTTTGGACAGACCATCCTCTCATGGCTTCAGGGTCAGCTTCTGAAAAACAGAGCTGACAGAGACAGACAGGCAGGCAGGCAGGTAGAAAGACAGAAGGACAGACACACCCACTTACTGTGAAGGGTCACATTTATCACTGGGTTAGGTGAGAGGACGTGTTTCAGGTGTCTAGCACAGGGTCAGTCCGTGGTGCACACTCAGTCAACATTCCTGTCCCCTCACAGATGATGGACAGTCCAACAGCACATCCTCCAAACTCTCATGCATATTGTAGGACGGAATTGCAAGCAAGTGTGTTGCTGCTGGGCACCAGGGGTTTGGCTGGTAAAGAAGAGGGACCTGAATATACAATGTGAGAGTGTAAAGAACAACTCTGGAGTCAAGTTCGAACTGCAGGGCTGATACAAACCCATGATCTCCTCGCTCTTTCCCTGGACAGGGTCTAAAAACAGTGCTGGTCAACAGAACTTCCTGGGACAGTAGCAACGTTCTGGGTCTGGGCTGTCTACTGTAACAGCCGGTGGCCACAGATGGCTACTGAGCTTGAAATGTGCCCAGCGCAACTGAGGACAGAGATTCGGAACTATGTTTAATTTTTGATTTTATGGTGCTGGGGATTGAACCCAAGTCCTCCAACACGCTAAACAAGTGCTCTACCACTAAATTACACCCCCAGCCTCATAATTTTACTTTTAGATTTAAATTACCCCATGGGCCTAGTGTCCACCGTATCAGACAACCCAAGTGACACTAGTAACAGTGAGTTACCACGTGATGCCACGTGATAGCTCAGTCACAGCAACACCTAGCCCTGGGCTACTGAACACTATCGCTACTAACAGAAACCAGGGCCCCCTGGAGAAATGGCTGATTACAAGGCCTGGACAGGCAGGTTAGATCAGTCCAGGATGTCTGGTTTGTCAGAATCTAAGGAAGTGCTCAACAATGGTGAAAACAGTGGAGGCGTGACACAAGCATGTGGGAGCCTGGTGGAGGGGCCCAGGGACAGCTACAACCCAATGAGTAAGACAGAAGTTCATGAGCCCTTATGCATAATGAAGAGAAGAAAAGGGGGGCTCTTGCTCACCCCTCAATATCAGGACCATTTAAAAAGCCACTGATTGACATTTCCACCTGAGGATTCTTACTCCACTCCATCCCATCCCTTAAACCCTTCCAAAGAGCAGGTAGAGTACTTTCCAAATGTACATCAGCAGTTTTCTTAAGAAACACACAAAAATACACATCTTAGGTTTACTATTTTAATTAGAAAATTAATTATGAGTTCAAATGACCTAGGTTACAAAGGAGCTGACGTAAGAGCCCAGGAAATCTAATTTTCCAAGTGCTGGAGAAAACACTGTGGAAATCTCTCTTCTGCCCTCCCCTTGCCAAACCAAGTCAGCTTCCTTTCCTGGCGCAGAGCCGCTCAATCCGTTATCTGATTAGAAAACATCTCCACATGACGGCTGCGATGAAACACAGCCAAAGAGCGCATTTTTGGAACCATCTTTGCTAGCAGCCCAACCTGTTTTCCAATGACACTCCTTCCCCAGAATTATGGTGATTTCTTTAATGATAAAATAAACAAAACACATTTGAGGAAGATGCAACGTGAAAAAAATCATCTTGAGATTTTCTTTTACTTTTTCTTTTCTTTTTTGGCAGTACTGCAGTGCTGAGCCTAGGGCCTTACACATGCTAGGCAAGTGCTCCACCACAGACCTGCTACGGTACCCACTTTCTTACTTTCAGGCAGGGCCTCACTCAGTTGTATAGGCTGCTCTAGCCTTTGAATTCACAATTCTCCTGCCTCGGTCTCCCAAGTAGCTGGAATTACAGGCATGTGCCACCACACCTGGCTATTTTGTGATTTTCCTAAAGAGACAAATACACTAGGACTGTTCTTTCCCAAATAGATATGAATTACTACCATTATAAAAAAAATGTCTTAAGATCTGTGAAATAAAAAAGGAACATGGTAGAGCTCAGACGGAAAACATTTCATCAAGTGATAGTGTTTTCTCAGTACCTAACGGCATGAATATGTAAGAGATGCTGTATTTTTTCAATCTGCCATGAGACCCTTAGAAAAGAGGAAACACTGGTAATGTCACTTAAATTAGTAACTACCGCATAGTCAACCAGGGACACACAGAATGAACTAACCACATACAGATCACTTTTCCACCTTACAGTTCAGAAAGTCACCCAAACTGTACACTTAAAAATGGCTAAGATGGTACTTTTTATATGAGTATTTTATCCCAATTTGGGGTGAAAGATGGGGCAGCGAGCTAGCTGGTGGGAGGTCAGGGAGTCTGGCAGAACTGGAGTATGACTGTTTCTATTTTCCTAAATTGCTGCACAATGAAAGCTGGGCATGGTGGCACACACCCATATTTCCAACATTTGGGAGGCTGAGACAAGAGGATCTTGAATTCGAGGCCAGCCTGGGCCACATAGCACGGCCTTGTCTCTAAAAACAAACAAAAAACTTTGCACAATGATGTCAATTACCAGTTGTGCACAAAATTTAATGATTCTATTCTATGTCTACTATTTACGCGTGAAATTACTTATACCGTCATCACAGGCATGTACTTCAAGGTCATATTCATAATTACCCAAGGAGTCACAAAGTTATTTTCCAAGAGCTTTAACGTTCTAAGAATAATATTGATAACATCTAAAGCTGAGTGCCAGGTGCTACACTAAGTACTTACAATAATCCTATGTGAAGGGCATTGTTATTACCACCACTGAAAGATGAAGGTGGTATTTGAACCCAGGAACTCAGACTCAAATGCACACACTCCTGAATTAAATTTACCATCACATATTCTTAATCTCTGCTATCATCATTACCAACATCTGAAAAATAGAATTTTATTTATTTTTTCGCATGGTATGTGGGAGGTTGAGCCCATAGCCTTGCACATGCTAGGCAAGTGTCCTACCACTGGGCTGCATCCTTAGCCTCTTTCTCTCTCTTTTTTTTTTTTTTTTTTTTTTTTTTTTTTTTTTTTTTTGGTACTGGAGGTTGAACCCAGGGCCTCGCGCCCATATGCTCTGCAAGTGCTGGACCACTGAGCTGCACCCCTAGCCCATTTTTTTGACTTTTTTGAGACAGGGTCTCCTTAAGTTACGCAGACTGCCTCTGGTCTTGAACTTGCGATTCTCCTGCCTCTACCTCCCGAGCCTCTGCGATTACAGGCATGCGCCACCATGCCTGGCACTGTCTCTTTCTTATTTATGTCAAGACAAGGTCTGGCTAAGCTGTGCAGATTGCCCCTGGCCTCCAACTTGCAACCATCCTGCCTCAGCCTTCCAAGCTGCTGAGATTACAGGCATGTGCCACATGGCTTGAAACATGAAATTCTTCCTGATAAAAATAATAGTTTCTGTCAAATGAGGGTTGTATTATGCCAAATTCTGCATATTTTAAATCTATTGCTCACGGTGGTCCAATTTATTAACCATTATCATTGCCATTTTGCAAATTAAGGATATAGAAATCAAGTGATTTGTCCAAGGCCTCACAGCTGGCCACTGGTAGAATGAAAACTTTTTGATCACAAACATACTGTCACTAGGCTGCCACTCCCTCCTTCCCTTCCTTCCTTTGAAAATAAAAAAAGCCGGGCATGATGGCGCAAGCATGTAATCCCAGCGGCTCGGGAGGCGGAGGCAGGAGGATCGCAAGTTTGAGGCCAGAAGTAGTCTGCGTAACTTAGCAAGACCCTGTCTCAAAAAGTAAAGAAAATGGGCTGAGGGTGCAGCTCAGTTGTCCAGCACTTGCAGAGCATGCAAACGCAAGGCCCTGGGTTTGACCCCCAGTACCACAAAAAAAAAAAAAAAAAGGATCAAATATGTGTTAGTTGGGTATGGGGAAAGGGACGGGAGAAAATAAGAAATTCTAGAAACACAAGAATGAACTCTAAACGCCAGGTTTGCATCACGAGCCTCTCCCCGTGTGCGAGGGTGCATTGTTGTGCAGGGCCTTGCTGCCACTGGATTCCTGAGTGTAGCAAATTCCAGGGCTCCAGACTGCAGGCTCAGCCCCTGACTAACACTACAGTGATTTATTTGAGGATAAATACCTCTGTCAGTGTCTTATGACTGAACACAACAGGCCAAGCAGATTGGAACGCGCGGAATGCGAGGGCGCTGGGCTGAGGCAGCAAAGGGCGGCTGGAGTGCGCCGCCTCCTGCCGCAGAAACCCCGCCTGGAGGAGGACGCCTGTGGACTGCACCTGCCTGTCCTGAATGGTGGTGGCCCCAGGACTCCCAGAGAGGCAACAGGAGCATCGTGAATAATCACAAATCATTCGTTCGTACTCAGGGAACAGCCCCGGGATCACAGCAACTTCACATATCTCACAAGATACCCGTCTCTGAAGCTACTGAATGGCTACACAGTTGCTACTGCAGACCCTGCCTGGCAGCTGGCGATGGGTCTCTGCGTCCTGAAACCAGGGGCAAAGCACCTGCTCACTTTCCAAGTGGGTGTGTGTTGGGAAGGAGGTGCAAGAGAGGTAGAAGTCAGAATGCAATGCACAGAGGTAAGCTGGTTTTCAGACAGAAACGTGGCCACATCGCCCAGATTCGGACAACTTTAGTTTCAACCCCTTCATTTTGCAAATGAGGAAACTGAGGCCCACAGGGTTAAAGCAATTTAGGTCAAGAGAGCAGGGCATGTTGGTTGGTATGTGATCAAGGACCAGCACACAGGTCACCAGGCACCCAGACGGGCTCCCTGAGCACTGCTACAGGCTACTCAGCTCTGAGGAGACCCTTGTTAGCATCAACCCAAAAAGCCAGCTCTGCCTCTTTGGAAGGCCTCAGTTTACCCTGTGAACACACAAGGTGAGAACGCATACCTCTCAGGGTGGGCAGTCCTAGACGGCTAAGTGAAATCCTCCGCAGCAGTCTGCTCGTGTGCTCAGCTCACCTTCTATTTCTTGGGCGCAATAAAGAAATCCACCAAATATTGATTCTCATAACAATGACCGTCAGGAATCCGCAAGAAAACCCCAAGGTTTCTGGACCCCGACGAGCTCTTAAAGAATGTTCACCTCCACGGGGAAAACACACGGAAGGTTGTACAGGTTGGAAGGAAGTGAGATTTCATCTTACAGCCAGTGTCACACCTTCGCAGCGGAGGAGCCCTTACTGACCCTTTATAAATGATACCCTTTACCCGTAACGCACGGAGCGGCAACATCACCACCAGCACAAGGCCTCAAGCCAAGAGAGGAGGGGGACTTACAGGTGGGGGCTGAAGATGCGGCTCATCTTGGAGATGCGGTCGTTTTCACAGTCCAGGTCCTCGTCCCCCGGCTCCAGGCCGAACTTCCTCTTGCTGGGGCTGATGGGAGGAGGGCCCGTGCGGTGGCTGCCGAGGGCAGAGGCCATGGGGAGGGTCTGCATTCTGGGTTCTCCCCTGAGAGCAGCTTCACCTACACAAAGAGAGAGGATGTTGTTGTCACCGGGCAGGAGAAAGCCCCCATCTCGGCCCCCAGGCTCCCCGCCTGCCTGCCTGCCCGGCCCCTTGCAAAACTACTCCCAGTGGAAATTTTTTGGCAACGTGCTGGGCACCTTGCCATCCTCAGAACATGGTCTGGGCCCGTGTCTGCTGCCAAGCATGAGGCATTTGACATCAGTGAGGTTTGCGAGCACTCTTGCTCTGTGGGGTAGAGTTTAAAACGAAAAGCTGCTATAAAACAGCAGAGGGGGGAGAGCGGTATTGACCATAAACAATCTCAAAAGTGAATTTAAAGGGCTCTTGACTTGTGGGTACTCAACGCTGTGTCTCTGAGAGAATTCCCACATCGAGTCTATTAAACCACTATGCCAAAGTGACTTTCCCAGTGTGTTGCATTTTTATTATATTTTTGGTATGCTATTCTTTAAAGAAGAATGAGGAAAATATACAGGATAATAGTTCACATTTGCACCCGAGGTTGAAAGAAATAAAAATACACTGCTTAATGAGGGATAAACATTTCATTCTTACAGTACAGTAAAAATGGCACGTTAAAAATGTTCTAATTAACAACAGCACAAAGTTTCGGCGGGTAGTTCGTCATGAGCATAACAGATAGGTGCAGTTCTCAAAATAAGTTTCAGAGTTAGGCACTCAAATTTTCATCCGATTTGACATGTGTTTTTCATGACCGTTTTAAAAGGCTTTGGATTATAACTTTGTATCGCACTATGCATTAAAGCAAGCATTACCTTTCATAATAAGGGTTCCATGCCTTCTAAAATTTATGAACAAGGGCAACAATTAAAAGAAAAAACTTCAAACTTTCTAAGTCCTATGGGGGTAGACACCTCAATTTTTCATTAATAGTAACCCCTTTGTTGTCGGATGCATATTGGTCTCTGAGGCCTGACCAATTTTGTTCCTGCTTGGTCACCATTTGAGAGTAAAATTAGGATAAAGTCAACTTCATCTGAGGCCTTGTGGTACCTAAGAAAAGAGGTCTTTGTTTGCCACCGCTCATTTTCACATCATCGACATGTGGACAGTTTTAACAGTCATCTGCTTCATACACACATGACAAATACGATTTTGTTGGGGGAAGGAGGGAGGGAAAGGCCTTCTGAGTATTTACCAGGAAAAACAAAAACTCTGCCAATTTAGTCAACAAGATATAAACTCGCAAATATATGGTTGTTCTGTAACACACCACCAGGCAAGATTTCTTTTAGGGATTCTGGCCCCAAAGCAAACTGGAACTTTCCATTTTTATTGAAATACCTAAAAAACAAGTCCTGGACTAGTCTGCTATACTCTGAAACTCAGTGTGAGTTTGGTCAGCCTCTTCTTCCTATCTAGTAACTTACAGTTTTAGAAAAGGAAAGAGAAAAGCAGTGCTTGCCTTTATACTAGTAACTTAGAAACTCTTCTTTCCAAATGTCTCCTTTCTTTCTTGGCCTTCCTCCTCTACAGGGGAAAGGGGGTGCTTCCGAGGTAAGGCGCCTGGCACCTGAGCCCAGCCAGCTTTCTGAGGAGCCCCACGAGACCCCAGAAAGTCAGCCACTACAAACAGCCTTAGCAAATGGGCCCATGCTGAGCACGCTCTGTGCCCAGCGTTTCCCAACACCCGGGGCAGGCTGGGTGCCGGGGTGGGGAGGACGCAGGCTGGGCATGGACCCCTGGGCTTTGGTTGCCTTCTGGGAGCAACAGGAGTTGCTACGGAAAACAACCACCAGGGCAACAAGTTCCAGCCGGTCCAAAGAAGGAGCGGTCACTGAGGACGCCAGGCACACTGCGGCTCACGGAGCAGAGACTCTGGGTGGAGGGCGGCCTCCTGGCTCTGCTCCCCCAGGCCCGGCCCGGCGAAGTTCTGGTGTGCATTTGTACCAGATGGCTGCTGCGACAGATCAGACAGAGGGAAGGATGGACAGACGGCTGAGCTTTAGGAGTGAGGCTGGGACAGAGAAGAGTCCACGGGAGACTGCAGGAAACACTGGAGACTTCTGGCCCAAGGGTGGGGAGGGGGCAAATGACCCAGGAGGGAACTCCTTGTAGACACTGCAGGTGAGCTGAAGGCAAGAAGTACATCTGCTAAGGAGAGGAACGCCTCCGCCAGGACGCCGAGTTAGGGGAGGAAGGAAAAGAACCTGCCCATGTGAACAGAGGCTCAGCTAGGAGCCGTTCCTCATTTTTGTGCCTCGCACTAGAGAGGGCCATGGGTCCTCGTATTCTAGAGCGGGGTTCGTTCCAATTGTGTATGTAGCAAAGGAAAAGTACAGACTGGGGGTGCAGCTGGGTGGTGCGCACTTGCCCAGCAAGCACAAGACCCTGGGTTCCATCCCCAGCACCACACACACACACACACACACACACACACACACACGCAAATTATTTTAGTAAAATGAAGAGCTTGTTTGCCCTCGGGAGTCAGGACATGGACATTCTAATCTGGGCTCTTCTGTTTAGGGCAGGTGAATACAAACAGGCGCTTCTCCTCTCTGGGCCTCTTACGATGAAGGGATGCACTCACTCAGAACTAACATCCCTTCCGGCCCTAAGAACAAGCGATCTAATTCTATGATCCACAATGCTGTAATCAATCATGCAGCTGACCGACCAACCAACCAACACCAGAGACTGTTACTTCTATAATCTTGAACCAAAATGGCAATGCCCACAGTATGAACCTTGAATGTTATACATTTACAAAAATAAAGGTGATCCTGAGGCCAAATATAGTTGGAAACTTTGAGAGGAAAGACTTTTCATGGGAGTCCTTCACCCCTGGACCCCTCTCCTTCTAAGGTGCACGTCGGTCTCCAAGAAAGACACCCAGCAGCACTACTTCCATCACAGCCTCCCGCACTGCTCCCCACAATCCAACCAAGCGGTCCTCCAACGCACCATTGTCAGTGTGTCACCCCATCTAACCCAAGTACCCCGGGACTTGGTGGTCACTGGGAAAATTCTGTGCAGACTGCCTGTGCATTCACAACCAACAGCTGGCACCAATCTTTATGCCCAGAAGTCCTCATTCTGAGCTCTGAAACTTTCATCCCAACGGTTAAACTGGGGACCGCTACCCCGGTTCCCCCAGGGAACTCACTGTGGGCCCCCAGCTCTTGAATCAGTCCCTCCTTCGGTCTCCACATACCCAAAGCCCACTTAACATGCTGCCTCCTTCAGGGCATCTGGATTCACAGGTCTGAAAGTCTGCTCTTCCTCAGAACATCTGCAGACATTGAGCACTCTGGGGCTTCCCTTCCTACATGGTTTTGTGCTCCTTGAAGTAGGGGGTACCTTCCTCGGTTGTGCAGCTGAGAGTGCAGAGGACAATACTCTCCACCACAGAGGGTAGGTATCTACCAACAGAATGAACAAGGCCAGGCCCTGTGGTGGGCAGACTACAGACTTTTACATTATGTTAAAGATTAAGGATGCTATAGAAACAGGAACTTCAAAAGACCTACTTATGAGTATATTTATATGAAGAACTTTTACCACTCACCAACAAAGAAATTATGCAAAGTTCTGGAAGGGATCGGAATAGACACTTCTCCAAAGATGTTCAATGGTCAATAAGGGCATGGAAAGATGTCAGTAGCTTGCAGGGAAATACAAATCTGTATAGTAGTGACATACCACAACACATCCACTAGGATGGTTATATTCAAAAGTCAGACAATAATAAATGTAGAAGAAAGAAATGTAGAGAAGTTAGAACCCTCTTACATAATTGGTACAAGTGTAAAGTGGTATGTTGTTGTTGTTAGGTACCACCCTGATTTGGGTCCGACTCATAGTGACCCTATGGACAACAGAAAGGAACACTGCCCAATTCTGTGCCAGGCATACAATCATTTTTATGTTTAAGTCCACTGTTGCAGATACTGTTTCAACCCATCTAGATGAGGGCCTTCCTTTTTTTGTTGACCTGCCACTCTCCCAAACATGATGTCCTTCTCCGGGGATTGGTCCTTCCTGACAACATGTTCAAAATACATAAGATGTAGTCTAGTCATTCTTGCTTCCAAGGAACACTCTGATTGCACCACTTCTAGGACGATCTATTTGTCCTTTTGGTAGTCCACAGTATCTTCAATATTCATCTCCAGAACCATAATTCAAAAGCATGAATTCTTTTCCTGTCTCCCTTATTCAATCGCCAGCTTTCACAACTATATGATGCAGCTGAAAATATCATGGCACAAGTTGGGGACACCTTCGTCTTCAATGTGACATCTCTACTTTTCAACACTTTAAAGAGGTCTTTTGCAACAGATTTCCTCAAACCAATGTGTCTTTTGATTTCTTGACCGCTGCTTCTGTGGGTGTTGACTGTAGAACCAAGTAAAGCAAAATCTTGGATAACCTCAATCTTTTTTCCATTTATCATGAAGCTGCATACTGACTCAGCTGTAAGGATTTTTGTTTCGTTGATGTTGAGGCGCAATCCATATGCAAGGCTGTGTTCTTTGATCTTCATAAATAGATCTTCATTCAAATCCTCTTCACTTTCAGCAGAGTTGTGTCATCTGCATAACGCAGGCTGTTGATGAGTCTTCCTCTAATCCTGATGCCACGTTCTTCTTCATAAAGTCCAGCTTCTCAGATTATTTACTCATCAGCATAGAGACTGAAGAAGTATGGTGAAAGGATACAGCCCTGAGGCACACCTTTCTTGACTTTAAACAGGCAGTGTTTCCTCACTCTGTTCAAACAACTGCCTCCTGGTCTATGTATAGATTCCTCATGAGTACAATTAAGTGCTCTGGTATTCCCATTCTTCGCAATGTGATACATAATTTATTATAATCCATACAGTCAAATGCCTTTGCATAGTCAATAAAACATAGATATCTTTTTGGCATTTTCTGGTTTTGGCTAATATCCATATGACATCAGCAATGATGTCCCTGGTTCCACGCCCTCTTCTGAATCTGGCTTGATTTTCCAGCAGTTCCCTGTCTATATACCACTGTAATCGCTTTTGAATTATCTTTAGCAAAATTTTTTTTCCCCGGTACAGGGGGTTGAACCCAAGATCTTGCGCTTGCATGCTTTTCTAAGTGCTAGACCACTGAACTGCTACCTCAAGCCCATTTCTTTGACTTTTTGAGACAGGGTTTTGATAAGTTATGCAGACTGCTTCTGGTCTTGAACTTGTGATCCTCCTGCTTTGGCCTCCCGAGCTGCTGGGATTACAGGCGTGCACCACCGCGCACTGGGCTCTTTAGCAAAATTTTACTTGTGTGTGATATTACTGTTATCACTCAGTAATTTCCACATTTAGTTGGAGCCCATTTCTTGGGAATAGGCACAAATATGGATCTCTTCCACTCAGTTGGCCAGGTAGCTGTTTCCCAAGTCTCTTGGCATAAACAAGTTAGCACCTCCAGTGCTCCATTCATTTGTTGAAACATCTCTATTGGTATTCCATCAATTCCTGGAGCCTGTTTTGCCAATTTCATGTAGGCAGCTTCCACTTCGTCCTTCAGTCAGTATCACTGGTTTCTGATCATATGCAACCTCTTGAAATGACTGGTCATCCACCAACTCTTTTTGGTATAATTACTCTGTGTATTCCATCTTCTTTTAATGTTTCCTGTGTCATTTAATATGTTCCTGGTAGAATTCATCACTCTTGCCACTCAAGGCTTGAATGTTTTCTTCAATTCGATAAGCTTGGGGAAAACAGAACACATTCTTCCCTCTTAGTTTTCTATCTCCAGCTCCTTGCACGTTATTATTATATTTGATTTTGTCTTCTCAAGCTGCCCTTTGCAATCTGATTAGTTCCTAACTTCATCATGTCCTCCTCTTACTATAGCTGTGCATCATTCAAGGGCAAGGGTTTCAGAGTCTCTTTTGACAGGTAATTTGGTCTTTTCTTTTTTTCCTGTCTTTTTAATAACCTTTTGCTTTCCTCATGAATGATGTCTTTGACATCATACCACAACTCATCTGATATTTGATCATTAGTGTCTAGCATATCAAACCTGCTCTTGAGGTGGTCTCTGAAATCAGGTGGGATACACTCAAGGTCATATCTTGGCTCTTGTACACTTGTTCTAATTTTCTTCAGTTTCAGTTTGAAGCGGTATATGAACAATTGATGGTCTCATCCACCATCAGCACCTGGTCTTGCTCTGACATTTGATATCGAGCTTTTCCATTATCTATTTCAAAAATGTAGTCAATTTGGTTCCTGAATGTTCTACCTTTGGTTTAAAGTTCAAGAAAGGTGTGCATTAAGGTTATATTCTTTCATCAAACCTCTTCAGTTTCTATGCTGAGTAAATAAGAAGGAAGACTCATCAACAACCTGTGTTATGCAGATGACACAATTCTGCCTGCTGAAACTGAAGGAGGTTTGAAACATTTACTGAAGATCAAAGACCATAGCCTTCAGGATGGATTGTGACTATACATCAAAACAAAAATCCTTACAACTGGGTCAGTATGTAACTTCACAATAGATGGAGAAAGATTGAGGTTGTCCACAATTTTGCTTTACTTGGTTCTACAATTAACACCCACAGAAGCAGCAGTCAAGAAATCAAAAGATGTACTGCTTTGAGAAAAGCTGCGCCAAAAGATCTCTTTAAAGTATTGAAAAATAAAGATGTCACATTGAAGACGAAGGTGTGCCTGACTCATGCCATGATATTTTCCACTGCATCACATGGTTATGAAAGCTGGACACTGAACAAGGGAGACCGAAGAAGAATTGACATTGTTGAATTATACTGCTGGAGATGAATATCGAATATACCATGGACTGCCAAAAGAACCAACAGATCTGTCCTAGAAGTGGTACAACCAGAGTGCTCCTTGGAAGCAAGGATGACTAGACTGTGTCTTACATATTTTGGACATGTTGTCAGGAGGGACCAATTCCTAGAGAAGGATATTATGTTTAGGAGAGTGGCAGGTCAATGAAAAAAGGAAAACCCTCCACTAGATGGACTGACACACTGTCTGCAACAATGGGCTTAAATATAAATAAGATCATGTGCCTAGCACAGAATCGGGGAGTGTTTTCGTTCTGCTGTACACAGGGTTGCTATGATTTGGACCTGACTTGATGGCACCTACAACAACAGCAACATGTTCCATCTGGCGAATTCCATGTGTATTGTCACCGTTTATGTTGGTCAAAAAATGTATTTGCAATGAAAATGTCATTGGTCTGACAAACTCCAATTCTTCAAGCATCATTTCTTCACCAAGGCCATATTTTCCAACTATTGACCCTTGTTCTTTGTTTCCAACTTTTGCCTTCCAGTCACCAGCAATTATCAGTACATCATGACTGCCTAATTGACCTATTTCAGATTGTAGAAGCCGGTAAACACCTTCCCTATTTTCATCGGTGGCCTCAGTGGTGGGTGCATAAATCTGAATAATAGTCATATTAACTGGACCTCCTTGTACGTGTATGCATATTATTCTAACACTGACAACACTGTATTTCAGAAAAGATGTTGAGATGTCTTTTTTAATGATGAATGCAACCCCATTTCTCCTTAATCTGTCATTCCAGGCATAGTAGCCCATACGATTATCTGATTCAAAATTGCCCATGCCATTTTAGCTCACAGATGCCTAGAATGTTGATGTGTATGCACTCCATTTCTCTTTTAATGATTTTTAATTTTCCTAGATTCACACTACATATATTCCACATTCCAATTATTAATGGATGTTTAGCTGTTCCCTCTCATTTTGAGTCTTGCCACATCGACAAATGGAGGTCCCTGGGGCTTTACTCCATTCCTATTATTAAGGTGGACTCTATTTTGAGGAGGCAAGTCTTCCCTAGTCGTCTTTTGAGTGCCTTCCAACCTGAAGGGCTCATTTTCTGGCACTACATCTGACAGTGTTTCTCTGCTATTCATAGGTTTTTCAATGACTAATTATTTCAGGAGTGGGTTAGCCATGTCCTTCTCCCTAGTCTGTCTTATTCTGGAAGCTCAACTGAAACCTGTCCCCTATGGGTGACCCTGCTGGTGTCTGTAATACCGGTGGCATAGCTTTCAGCATCACAGCAACACGCACTCCCCCCACAGTATGACAAACTGACAGATACATGGGGGAAAGTGGTATAACCACTATAAAATAGTTGGGCAGTTCCCCAAATAGTGAAAAACAGCTACCAGATAACCTAGCAATTCCATACCTCAGTGAAACATGAAAACATGTCCCCACAGAAACTTATAATGTTCACAGCAGCATTATTCATCATAGCAAAAAAGCAAAAACAACCCCAATGTCCATCAACTGATAAAATGATGGAAAAAATGTGGTATATCCAAGCAATGGAATATTATCCAGCCATAAAGAGGAATGGAAAACTTGGATTGTACTATAGCAGACATGGAAAATAGTAAAAAAAGTAAATTAAGTAAAAGGACCCAGAAACAAAATATCATGTATTGTCTGATTTTATGTCTATGAAATGTCCAGAACATGAAAATCCACAAAGAAAGTAGATCAGTGGTTTCTGTGAACTGGAAGAGGGACTAAGAAGTGACAACCAATAGGTACTAGGTTACTTTATAGGGACAATGAAAACATTCTACAATTGAAATTGATAAACTAAGTTTATCAACTGAAATTGATAAACTAAGAACACTGAATTACAGACATTAAATGGGTGAATTGTGTAGTATATGAATGTACCTCAGTAGAGATGTCCACCCTTCCCCCACAAACAAGAAACTATTTATGAGTAGATGACCAAAAACTCCAATATAATTATATCCTTTTCACTCTCAGATTTTTCACACTTAACTGTTAAATAAAAAAGAACAGGTGTCATGAATTCTTCCTGAAGAAATAAAAACAATCTTTTTAATATTGTAGATACATCTTAAGTCAGATGACTTTTAAAACAGTATTTATGAAACTAGAAAGAAATTAAATGAGAGACCTGCTGAAGGTTGGCTTTTAACCATTATGAGTGGCTATAACACACAAAGGCTGTGCAAAGTCAGAAAAACAGTGGGTGAGATTTTTACAGACCCTGACCGCAAGGAGTGAGGAGGAAATACAGGCCAAAAGGAACTAATCTCAGGAGTGTAAGAGACTGTCTTCCTTTGTCCTAACGTGTATTCTGAATTTCACAATGGTGCAGCAACAGAAAGAGAAGGGATTATCTTTTCTTTTCAAATATAAACAGGAGAAGGGAGATTTGAGCTGAATGAGTCACTGAGTATTTTTTAAGTTTCTCACGTTGGCTTAACGACAATTGTCCATTTAACTTTGTAAACTCACAACTATAATTAAATAAATGCCATTTTTAAATTGTGTGTGCTGTTATAAATGAAGATGATTTTATCTAAGTATGTGTTACTGATAAAAAATGCCCAATACATGCAAAAATTAATTTTCAGTCATGGTGGTAGTTCTAATATATGGATCAAAAATATTCCTTAACTATCCCCCCACATTGAAGATAAGGAAACATGAAGATAAGGAATCCTGGTCCAGGATTTCACAAGTCTCAGCATGTACTTATTTTAGTGGAAATAAAAAATCTTAATAGAGAGAAAGGAAAAGGCTGGAGCTATGGCTTGGTGGTAGAACACTGGCGTAGCACATGCAAGGCCCTGGTTTTAACCCCCAGCATCATGAAAGAAAAACAGGAGAGAGAAAGAGAGAGGAAAGAAAAAGAAAATTGCTTAGTCTTCTGATGTGCTGTATATTGATACTGACAAAACATCCCAAGAAAATTCTGCTTCAAAGTCAGAATGGAAAAGGGGGTGGAGAGAGCAGACAGCGAGCCGGGTCCACAGAATGAGGTTTCATTCTGAAATCCTGTTGTTATCATATGTGAAAGATTTTAAGACTCTTTACTTCCTACATGATAACATGGCTAAGACTGAAGTTTCTCTTACAATCAGTTGGCATATTGAATGGACAGGATTGTTTCTTTCTTAGTGGGACATAAAAATAATGGTTCTTTTTAGAGTGGATGAAATACAGAAACTTGTAGCATTTTCAAAACAGCACTAATTTGGGTTTTGTTTTTGTTTGTTTTTGAGACAGGGTCTTGCTAGGTTGCCCAGGCTAGACTTGAATTTCTGAACTCAAGTGATCCTCCCACACTGGTCTCCCAAGTAGCTGGGACTACAGACCAGTGCCACCATGCTCGGCTAGCACTGGCCTCTCTAACCTCTGTTTCTTCACTTGAGAAATCAAGTAGTTTGATATGATCATCTGAGTGGCCTACCTTCAGATCTAAGGATCTTTATACCTTCTAAAGTTTTCCCTTTCTGCTCATTAAGATATAACACTTTTCAGGGACACACTTCACATGGTAGGAGGGAAAAAAAATGGATTCTGCTGAGTCCTCTTAACTCATAAAATTAGGTGAGATAAGTTGATCATTAGCTGCTCATGACAGGCAGAGATGTCAACAGAAATCAAAGCCACTTCTCATTCCCAGTGTCCCGGCCCCATCCACTCATCGCAAGAGGACTGAAGAGAGGCAACAGAAACCCAAGGTAAGTGATCTGTTCTACGAAAGGCAGATCAGACTTTGACAGAAGGGAATAATCAAGGTCAAGGCCTTCCACAGAGAGGAGGCCAGTGACTGGGTTTCCGAGAGATCGGCCTATTCTCCTGAGGATAGAGTGGAGCTGCCTGTGCCCTGGTCCCTGGAGGCCTTCCCCACCTCTGCTTGCCCCGAGGGGGTCTGTGACTGCGCTTAAGACAACCCAAAGACTCTAGAGAAATTAATCAAAGTAATAGGATTTATTGGCACTTTCTGGAGATTAGATAGATAGCCCAAGGGAGAAATGGCAATGTCTTTACAGAGGAAGGAAGGAAGGCAGGATAAAAACTGTATGAAAAACTACCCTTGCAGAATCCCGGTGTAAGATGGAAGATTAGAGGCAGCCTCTGTGGGACAGGAAAAAAACAAAGGAGTCAGAACAGGAAGGAGGAGGTGGCCTCTACTCAAGAGAGAGAAAGACTGGACAAGCATGGAAATCACAGGAGGCTTCAGGATGGTCCCATGGTGCATAACAGAGCTGAGCCTAGAGGACTAGACGGGACACACCTCCAGCCCGACTCCCCGTGGTGAAGGGGATCTGCAGCCTGCAGGACAAGCTCACAGTCTGTGAAGCCCGAGGATCCTTCCGGGGATTTGGGGGGACAGTGGCTCTTCCTGACTATGGGGCAAATGGCGGGCAAGGGGTGAGCACTGGAGGAAAGATTCATTTTGCCACAATATCTGAGATGGGGTGCCGCCTCAAGAGGGAACCTACTGTGTGAGACTGAACTACCCTGAGGTCCTGAAAACAAATAATTGTCACCAGTGACAGAACCTGGGGTAAGCTGCCCTCACCCTAGGGTGTGGCACAGGCAGCAGGCAATTAGAGTGGCGGAAGGTGGGACGCCAACACACTGAGATGTTCAAGCAGCAGGAGGTTCGAGGCCATAGAAGCCCCACCCCTGGGGAGAGGAGACAACTCCATCTCCTGAGGGGAAATTTGGAGACTGGCAACTCTGAGCCAAGGCCAGATAACAGACTCCACCTTTAAGCTGGGTGCAGTGGTGTACACCTATAATCCCAGCAACTGAGGAGGCTGAGGCTGGAGGATCTCAAGATCGAGGCCAAAGGCAACCTGTGCAACCGAGACCTATTTCAAGATAAAAAGTAAAAAAGCTGGTAGGGGTACAGCTCAGTGGTAGAGTGTTTACAAAGTATGCACAAGGCTCTGCGTTCAATCCCCTAGAACTACAAAAAAGACTCTACCTTCAACTGACCAGTGCCTCCACCTACCAAACTCCAATATTAGAGGACTCAGAAGCCGCTTCAATATTTTATTTTCATTTATTTTTCTACTATGACGGGGATTGAACACAGAGCTTTGTAAGAGGGAAGTTATGTTTTTATTTTTATTTACAGAGGGAGTCACTGAGTTATGCAGGCTACCTCTAGCTTGGGGCTCAGGATCCTCATGCCTCAGCCTCCTGAGATGCTGAGACTGCAGGTGTACACCCTGGTCTCCGTCTCTCTCTCTCTCTCTCTTTTTCCCTCTCTTCTCTTTTCCTCTTTTCATTGTTCATTTTGTTTTCCCTATTTTCCTTATTTTCTAATGTAATTTTTATCTTTTTTTTCTTTTCTGGCTTTTTTACCTTTTGCTGCCTTTTATTTCTCTTTTTCAATTTATTGTACTTTTAGCATCATTTTTAATTAAAAAATCAACAAGAAATCTCAGGCTTTTTACTTCTTATTGCTCTTGTGTTTGGCTAATTTTGCATACATTTTTTTGAAATATAAATAGTTTATTAATTTTTTTTCCCTTTTGCTCTTTTCTCTCCCTTAACTTTCATTTCCATTCTGGACCTTTGTTTCCCTTTCTTTTACTTAACCCTTGCAACTTCCTTCCTTCCCTCTTTCTCTGTCCCCTCATTTTTTTTTTTTTATTTCAGGCAATGACTATTTTTACCTTCACCCTAAATTAATTTGTAACTTCATAGCTTTTCTATATTATTGTTGCCATATTCTGCTCTATGGGCATTGGTGGTGTAGTAGTTGGCTTTAATTAATTTTCAGTGTTTTTCTACAACTGGTTTGGTTGGGTACTGTATCTGTTCCAGTGGTTTATCTTGTCCTCTAGGACTAGTACAGGAGATTGTGCTCTCAAGAGAAAGCCACTCACTAAGAAGATCCCCAAATAAAATGGGAAGAGATATCAATCTCAACAGATGCACAAATAACAAAATAGAAACCTAAGCAATATGAAAAAGGCAACATGTCTCCCCCAAAGACTATAATTCTTTAGCTGCTAAATCCAAAGATAATGATATGGCTGAAATGTCAGACAAAGAATTCAAAAGTGTACTTGTAAAAATGATCAATGACTTCAAAGAGGACACAAGAAAGCAAGTGAATGAAGTAAGGAAATCAATAGAAGGACTAGATCAGAAAGTCACCAAAATAGCAGACAAAGTGAACAGAATGAATGAGAAATTCAGCAAGGATATTGCGATTTGAGGAGGGGGGAAAGTAGAAACGGTAGAAATGAAGAACTCAATAAATCCAATTTAAATACCACACATACACACATTGGAAAGCATCACCAGTAGACTAGATCAAGAAGATAAAATATCAGACCCTGAAGACAAGGTTGAAGAAATACTACATTCAGAAGTCAACAAAGAAAAATAACTAAATAAAGGAACTTGACCACAAACTGCAGTAAAGCTGGAACATGATCAAGAGACCAAATCTAAGAATCCAAAGGATAGAAGGGGCTGAGATAAAAACGAAATACACAAAAAACCTAGTCAATGAAATTATAGCAGAAAATTTCAAAAATCTGGGGAAAGAAATGGACATTCAACCACAAGAGGCCATTCAGAACCCCAAATAGACATGACCAGAAAAGAACCTCTCCATGACACATTACAGTTAAAAATGTCAAGACTATAGAGAACAAAGAAATAATATTAAGAGCTGTAAGAGAAAAATACCAACTCACTTACAAAGGCAAACCTGACAGAATAAAAACACACCTCTCAGTACAAACTCTAAAATCCAGGGAAAACGTAGAACGATATATTTAAAGGCCTGAAAGTAAATAACTGCCAACTAGGATTATTATGCCTGCAGCCATATCACTGTGGCATGTGATCCTGTCAGATCTCAGAAGCTAAGCAGGATCAGACCTAGTTAGTACTTGGATGGGAGACTGTCTGGGAACACCAGGTGCTGTAGGCTTGGGAGAAGGACCCAGCAACCCACTTGCAAAAAACAATCAGCCATCGAAAACCCTATGAATAGCAGAAAAGCACAACAGTGTTTTGTCTGTTGTGCGTACGGTTGCTATGAGTAGGACACCGACTCAATGGCACCTATATTGAGCGAAGTTATCATTTACAACTGATGGAGAAACAAACACATTCCAAGACAAGCACACACTAAAGAAATACATGACCACCAAGCCAGCATTACAGAAGATACTTAAAAGAATACTATATATATACACAAAGAAGGAACAAAGACAGTCTTGATCACGACAGCACAGAAAAGAATAAATTTCGTGAGAGGAACAGATGAAATAAAAACAAGGAAAGAATCAGGCATGTCTAACTCAGAAAAACCAGCAAATCCTGAATATGAATAAGGGAGAAAGAACAAACAGTATGCAGACCAAACAGAAAAACACTAACCACAATTAGAAGAATCAAACTCTTCAATGATAAATCTAAATATAAATGGTTTTAACTCTCCAATTAAAAGGCAAAGGCAACTAGACTGGATTAAAAAACAAGATCCAACAATTTGTTGTCTGTAAAAAACACATTTCACTGGCAAGGACCCTCACAGACTCAAGGTGAAAGAATGGAAATTGATATACCAAGCAAGTTGTTGTTGTTGTTGATGTTAGGTGCCGTCAAGTCGGTATCTGACTCATAATGACCCTCATAGAGTTTTCAATGGCTGATTGTTTTGATATTTCCTTGGGAGTGGACTGCCAGGTCCTTCTCCCGTTTTTGCGGTGCTGGGAATTGAACTCAGAACCTCAGAGACTGCAGCACAGCACTCTACCAACTGAGCTAAATCTCAGCCCAAGCAAGTGGCATCCACAAATAAAAAAACAGCCACTCATACCAGACAAAGCAGACTTCAAGTTAAAACTAGTCAGAAGACATAGAAGGGTCACTACACATTAATGAAGGTAATAACTGATCAAAAAGATATAACAATTGTAAATATATATGCACCAAACAATGGTATACCCAGTTTCATTTAAAAACAAAAACAACAATAAAGGAAAACACTACTGGACATAAAGGGACAGATAGGTCCACATACAATAATAGTGAGCAACTTCAATACTCCACTCTCATCTATAGATACAATATTCAGACAAGAAATCAAAATCAAAGAAACTTCAGAGTTAAACACTACAATAAATCAATGAACTTAACAGACATTTACAGAATATCCCATCTAAAAGCCACAAAATACACATTTTTCTTTGTAGCCCATAGAACCTACTTTAAAATAGATCACATTTTAGGGCATAAATCAAAGCTTAACAAATACAGAAAAACTGAAATGATTTCATGTGTCTTACCAGACCACAATAGAATAAAATTAGAAATAAACAGCAAGAGAAATTACAAAATCCATACAAATACATGGAGATTGAGCAATACAATCTTAAGTGATCAATGGGTCTTTGAAGAAATCAGGGAGGAAATAAAAAAATTCCTAGAATCAAATAAAAATAACCTATCAAAGCCTTTGGGATACATGAAAGGCAGTTCTAAGAGGGAACTTTATAGTTGTAAGTGCCTACACTAACAAAATCAGAGAGGACTCAAGTAAATACTGAATTATGTACCTCAAGGACTTAGAAAAACAAGAACAACCAAAACTCAGTATCAGTAAACCAAAAGAAATAATGACGATCAGAGCAGAAATTAATAAAATGGAGACTAAAAGAAAAAAATTTTAAATGATGAAACAAAGAGCTGATTCTTTGAAATGATAAACAAGATCGATAAACCCTTAGCTGAACTACGGGGGGGGGGGGAATCAAATTAATAAAATTAGAGATGAAAGGGGGGACATTATAACAGATGCCAACGAAATCCAGAGAATCATTAGGGAATAGTTTAAAAACTTACATTCCAAAAAATTGGAAAAGTTAGATGAGATGGATAAATTCACAGACATATACGACCTACCAATCGAGAGAATATAAACAATTTAAACAGATGTATAACAAGCAATGGCCTGCAGCCGTAGCCCTGTGGCATCCGATCCCA
>VMDO01001928.1:116906-185181 GCA_007922755.1 Pedetes capensis
AAGCAGGGTCAAGCCTGGTTAGTACCTGGATGGGAGACCGCCTGGGAACACCAGAAGCTGTAGGCTTGGGAGAAGGACCTGGCAACCCCCTCCCAAAAATCAATCTGCCATTGAAAACCCTATGGACAGCAGAGAAGCACTGACAATAGTGTTTCCCCTGTTGAACAGAGGGTCGCTATGAGTCGGATACCGACTCGACGGCACCTAACAACAACAACAACAACAACAACATAACAAGCAATAAGATTGAAGCAGTAATGTAGTCTCCCAACAAAGAAAAGCCTAAGACCAGAGGGATTCACTGCCAACTTCTACAAGACCTTTAAAGAATTAACATCAATGCTTCCCAAACTATTCCATAAAATAGAAATGGAAGGAACACTATTCAACTCATTCTATGAAGCCAGTATTACCAAAACTAGGTAAGGATAGAACAAAAAGGAAAACCACCGACCAATTTCTCTGCCGAACCTAGATGCAAAAATACTTAATAAAAGACTTGCCAATTGACTTCAACAACATATCAAAAGGATCATACACTATAATCAAGTTGCTTTCATCCTGGAGATGCAAGGATGTTTCAGAAGACACAAAACAATAAATATAATTCAGCACATAAACAGACTCAGAGACAGAAACCATATGATAAATAGATGCACAAAAGGCCTTTGACAAAGTTCAACATCTTTTCATGATAAAAGCCTTGAAGAAACTGGGAACTCAAGAAACATACCTGAACATAATAAAGGCAATCTATGAAAATCCTACAGCCAACATCATACTACATGGGGAAAAACTGAAAGCATTTCCCCTAAAATCAGGAATAAGACAAATGTATCCACTCTCTGCACTGCTATTCAATATATAATTGAACTCTTAGCCATAGCAATAGAGATAGAAATAGGAAAGGAAGAAATCAAATTATCCCTATTTGCAGATGATATGATCCTATACATGAGACTATAAAGACTCTATCCCAAAACTTTTACTTACTTGCTTATTTAGTGGTATTTGGAGGTTGAACCCAGGGCCTTGCACATACATACCTTACAAGTGCTCTACCACAGGCTGCACCTTCAACCGGTTTCTTATCTTTTATTTTTGAGTCAGGGCCCTACTCAGTTAAGCAGGCTTCCTCTAGCCTCAAATTCAGGATCCTCCTGCACCCACCTTCTGAGTCACTGGAATTACAGGCATCCACTACTGTGCCCAGCTCGACCAGAAAACTTTTAGAGCTGGAAAATACTTTTAAGCAAATAGCAGGGTACAAAAATCTATATACAAAAGCCAGGAGCTTTTCTATATACCAATAATGACCAGGCTAAGAAAGAAATCAAGAAAATAATCCCATTCACAACAGCTTCAAAAAGAATAAAATATCTAGGAATAAGCCTAAACAAAGAGATGAAAGAGCTCTACAATAAAAACTTAAAAACAATGAAGAAAAAAATTGAAGATACTGGAAGATGGAAAGACATCCTACATTCATGGATCCTAAGAATACTGTGAAAATGGCTATATTGCCAAAAGCAATCTACAGATTTAATGCAATCCCCATTAAAACCCCAATGACATTCTTTACAGAAATAGAAAAAAATCCTAAAATTTTTATGAAAACACAAAAGACCTCAAATCACCAAAACAATTCTGAGCAGAAAGAACAATGTAAGGTGCATTACAGTATCTGATTTCAAATTATACTACAGAGCCATAGTAACAAAAACTGTATGGTACTGGCACTAAAACAGACATGTAGACCAATGGAATAGAATTGAAGATCTAGAAAACAAAACAAAACAACATGCCACTATAGCCACCTGATGTTCAACAAAGGTGTTGAAAATGTAAGTTGGGGAAAAGATACCCTCTTCAACAAATAGTGCTAAGAGAAATGAATATCCTCATATAGAAGACTGAAAGTCTCTCTTACTTTGTACAAAAATCAGTCCAAAATGGATCAAAGATCTTAATGTAAAACCAGAAACTGAAACTGCTAGAGGAAAACATAGGGAAAACACTTGAAGACATAGGCATAGACAAGGACTTTCTAAATAGGACCCAAATAGCTCGGGAAACAATAGAAAGAACTGACAAATAGAGTTGTATGAAATTTAAAAGTTTTTATTAAAAAGTTTTTATATAGCAAAGGAAACAATTATCAGAATGAGGAGATAGCCTATAGAATGGGAGAAAATCTTTACCAGCTATATACATCACAGGATTAATATCTAAAATATATAAAAGCTCACAAAAAAATGAAACACCAAAAAATGCAAGTTATTCAATCAAAAAGTGGGCAAATGAACTGAACTGAGAGTTCTCAAAAGAAGAAATAAAAAGGGTCAAAAATCATATGAAAAATGTTCAACATCCTTAGCCATCACAGAAATGAAAATCAAAACTACACTGAGATACCATCTGAACCCAGTTCGAATGGATAAAATCAACAAAACAACAACAAACGCTGGTGTGGGTGCAAGGAAAAAGGAACCCTACTACACTGCTGATGGGAATAAAGAGTTGGTGCAGCCACTATGAAAATCATAGTCCTCAAAAAACTAAAAACAGAACTACCATATGACCCAGCTTTACCACTCCAGGGTATATATCTGAAGGACTATAAGTCAATACAGCGCTGAGATACCTGCTCATCCTTGTTTGTTGCGGCATTGTTCACAACAGCCAAGATATGCAATCAGTGTAGGTGCTCATCAACAGGTAAGCAGCTAAGGAAAATGTGGTATATTTTTGCCATGAAGTTTTTATTCAGCTGTAAAGAAGGATGAAATTATGGCATTGGCTGGAAAATGGATGGAACTAGAGATCATCATTTTAAGCGAAACAAGCCAGACCCAGAAAAACAAACATCACGTTTTCTTTCATATGTGGATGTTATATTTCAATCTATATTCAATATTAAAATATACAGGTCCTGAAAGTAGAAGGTGGCCTATGTCGAGGGAGAAAAGAGACTAAAGATAAAGAGGAGGGGCAATAAGGATAATGGAGGAAAGGAAGAGAAAAGGCAAAATCTTGACACACATTATGCATGTTGTTGTTAGGTGCTGTCGAGTCATGTCCGACTCGTAGCAACCCTTATAGGATTTTCCATGGCTGATTGTTTTGGGAATGCCTTGGGAGTGGACTGTCACATCCTTCTCCCGTATGTATGTGTATATGTTGTTGTTAGGTGCCGTCGAGTCAGTATCCGACTCATAGCGACCCTCTGTACAACAGGGGAAACACTATAGTCAGTGCTTCTCTGCTGTTATAGGGTTTTCAATGGCAGATTGATTTTTTTGGGGAGGGGGTTGCCAGGTCCTTCTCCCAAGCCTACAGCTTCTGGTGTTCCCAGGTGGTCTCCCATCCAAGTACTAACCAGGCCCGACCCTGCTTAGCTTCCAAGATCTGACGGGATTGAATGCCACAGGGCTACGGCTGCAGGCTGTATGTGTATATATGATGCATAAAATATATAAATATATGTGTGCATGTACACATACACACAGAAAGATACACAAGACATTCAAGTGGAAGGGGGATCCCTGGTGAGGAGGGAGGTGATGGGGGAGGAGGGTCATGGCAGGGCAATGGGGAAGGTGAACATGAGCAATGTACAATGATATCCATGTATGGAAATGCCACAACAGAAACCATCAAGATGTACATTAACTAAAATCTGCTAATAAAAAAAAAAAAAAAAACCCTACCCAAACTTTAGTTTGTATTTTTTTGGTACAGGGTCTTATGATCTAGTGAAGGCTGGCCTCAAACATACAATCCTCCTGCCTCGGCCTCCCCAGTGCTAGGATTACAGGTGTGGGCCACCATGTCCAGCTTGCTCTAACTTTTAAGAATAGATTTTTGACCAAAAAAACTCTATGTCTTGCTCAACAGAGATTTTATGTTCTCTTCTCCTCCCCCCATGTCCTCCGTCATGTCTGAACCTAAAGTCAAAACATAAAACCACAGCTCGGTTCAGTAAGCAAGCCACTCAGCTACGCTGACCTATCTCCTGTCTGACCACAGCCCACAGCAGCCAAGCTGAAGTCACCGTCCTGGTGCACAGGCACTCTGATTCGAGAGATGTACTGTGATGTTTCACAACCACCTCACATCTCACCAGTCTGTGGCTGCCCAGGGAAGAAGCTGGTGTAAATTCATTTTCTTTCAAATAATTCCTCTTTGTCTCAGGGACAAGCAGCTGGGGAGAAGACACAGTGAAATCAACCTCTTTCCAAGAGTTCAACTTGCAGCCAGTCCTATTACGGTTCTCTTTCTTTTTTCTTTTTCTTAGGAGGGCTGTTCAGGCAACCTGATGAAACAGGCCCAAGCCAACAAAGATAAAAGAAGTGTTGTACTGTCTGCCAGCGCACCAGGACTGCGTGCAATCCTACCAGTCAGTGACGGAGCCCCTGTCCGCCCATGCCCTCAGGTGGCTGCCTCTCAAGTGGCCCCAGTCCCCAGCTCTAATCTTGCAGAGCCTGATCTTAGACCCAGGAAGCCAAACCTCATCTAAGTGTGGTCCGTCCAGTCAGCCAGGCTGGGAGGATCCTTGCGGGGTCCAGACCCTGGGCTGAGCTTAGATGGAGCAGCTCTGTTCTTTTCTTTAGAGTGACCACACACCTGAGAGAAAACCCACCACCTGTACCACTCCCTGCAAATAACGCATTAAGGATGGTAAGGACAAGGCAGCAGAACGTGCGGAGTTGAAGCATACATCATTTTAACTGGAGTTTCGAGTAATCTCATAAACATTACACTTCGGGAGCCTTCCTGTGTCTTATATTTTGCATTTTTTTTGGCATTTAAAATATTATGTACCACACTGGTTTTCCTTAGGACAGCACTGTAAGGTCAGAGGGGACAGAGGCTGAGGAAACAAGTGTTCCAAGAAGCAGATGGCTCGAGGCCACAAAGCTGATTAACAGAAAAGCTAGGAGAAGAAACCTGGGGTTTAGAGTCTCCAACTTTCATATGCTTTCTGGTTGTGCAGAATGCTTTAGCGACCAGAGAAAACACGCAGGGAGGAACAGAGCTGGGGGATAGGAGAGGTAAGGTAGAGGAGGGAGAGGGAATGGAAAGAAATCAGAGGAGGAGGAGAGAGGTGGAGGGGGAAGGCAAGTTTACAGGCTCACCTGTGCCCCTCCAAAATCTCTATGTTGAAGTCCCGATCTTCATACTTCAGAAAGTGACTGTATTTAGAGACAGGGTCTTTAAAAAGGTGAAATGAGCCCCAGAGGGTGGGCCCTAATCCAATGTCACATGACTGTCGTCCTTATAAGAGAGGAGGACACACACAGAAGGCAACGGAAAGACTGTGAAGACACAGGGCTGTCTGCCCACCAAAGGCACGGGTCACAGAATAACACTGCTGACACCTTGACCGTGGACTCCGGGCTCTAGAACAGCGTGTGCTGCTCAAGCCCCCGGGGCTACGGTCCTTGGTCATGGCAGCCCCAGAGTGAGAAGGGAGAGCCAGAGGTGGGCAGAGAAAGCAGGCAGGGGAGGGGTCCTGAGCACAGGAATAACATCTACATCTGACTCAAGGACAAGGCTCTTCACTTGGATGCAAACAGCCCCCAGACTCTGTCCAGCCCCACACGGCAGACCCCCAGGTCTGCCAGCAATCTGATGCAGGAGGCCACTTCTAGACTGGAACAACCTGGGACCAGGAGGAAAGCAATGGGCAGGCCCTGGAAGACAGCGGGTTCCTCAGAGGGACCAGGACAAGGCACCTATGCATGCTCTGCCTTGTCCCAAATGCCTGTGGAGTAACCACAGCACCCTCTGGAGCACAGGCAATAGAAGGGTCTCTAGAGATGCCAGTGGACACCATCTGACTGGGGTTGTCACAGCACTACACTAACCAGAGGAGCCACCCTGAGCTCCCAGGAGTGCTTTGACTCACTGCAGTGAGGAGGGTGGGCCAGGACCCACTCACACACTGGGATGGTGATTTGGGGGTCTGATACCTGTTCCCAGGCAGTACCAACAATGCTAGTATGTGAAGACTAGACAGGGTCTACAGTCCCATCCTATTTTAAATATTGATAATTTCACAGGGGTTGGGTAGCACGGTTTATTTTAAAAAATCCCTAAGAGCTATTTATTTTTATTTTTTATCGGAAGAAATATTTAGTTGGGGCTCAGAGTTAGAGGATCAGTCCATAATGGTGGTGGGGCAGGTGTGGTGACAGCAAGCATCGAGGTCCACCGAAGATGACCCTACAGCATGGCAGGTCAGGCAGCAGAGAGCACAGAGAGTGAGCAGACCCACTAGTCCAGGGTAAACTACTTCCAAAGGCCTGCCAGTGACTCACTTCCACCAAGCTAGAACCCGCCTCCCAAAGTTCCATAATCTCCCAAACAGCACCACTACCAGGGGACCAAACATTAGGTAAAACACATGATCTTTGGTGGACATTTTAGATTTAAGCCATAACAGGGTATAAGCAGGAAACACGGGAAGGTGTCCTCTGACATCCTTAACACAGAGTGGCAAAGGCCCCTCTGCTGAAGGAGGTTAAAAGAAAGCGGGTTGAGAAGCTGTTTAAAAACTGGAAGGCTAGCGCTGGGCGTGGTGGCACACGCCTGTAACCCCAATGGCTCGGGAGGCAGAGGCGGGAGGATCGCAAGTTCGAGACCAGAGGTAGTCTGCGTAACTTAGCAAGACCATGTCTCAAAAAAAAAAAAAAAAAAAAAAAAGTAAAAAAAAAAAAAAAAGGACTAGGGGTGCAGCTCAGTGGTCTAGCACTTGCAAAGCATGCAGGCGCGCGGCCCTGGGTTCAACCCTCAGTATCACCAAAAAAAAAAAAAAAAAAAAAAAAAAAAAGAATGGGAAGGCTTGGTTGCCCCTCCCTCTTGTGACACCCTCAATGGTGGGCTGAGGTCTCAACAAGGCACAAGCTAGTCATCCAAGCATAAAACCTGAAAAAGTAGAGTCCTTTTCACAGAGATTCTTCCCACACTAGGGCTTCAGCTATGACTCCACTTCTTCATTCCATTCTGTGCCTCCCCCACAATTTTATAATAACATGGTACTGTATTTCTGAAGTGTCACTTCTGTCAGTTTTTCCTTCCTTATTTCTGGATCTGATGTCCTACCATTAAAAGCCAATTGGTTTCTGATAATATCCAACTTGACTCTTATTTGTCAAAATCAATTAGTTAAGTCTAGACACGAATCCATTGAAAGCCAATTCAACCACATATTTTCTTTTCTTTTTGTTGTGCAAAGTGTGTAGGGAGTCCTTCATGTCGGTCTCCTGTTGTGTAACAGGGCTTGGGATAAGTTCCACATGGACATTCAGCTTGGGTTAAGGAACAGGCTACAAGCCAAGGGTTGGCAAGAGGATGACAAGATAGAGAGATGCTAAGGCAAGGTGCTATACCATCCCAGTAGAGGGATATATACCCCCTCCAATGACACCTTCTTAGAATAAAATTGTGAGAAAGCTGCCGTATTAGAATGTGGACAGAAAGACTATTTACAACCACGGTGGCTGAGTGTAGATGCCAGCAGTTACAAGAGTTGTCTGGGAAAACTAGCTCCCTGGCACCTGGGGATCTTTAGAAATTTGCAAGTCCTTCTGCTAGGGACTGAAAGACATCCTGTGGGAAGCTGAATTTAAGCACTCCCTAGGAGCTACGGCAGTCTTGTTAAGAAAGAAGAGGCCTATGTCAGTGTTTGAGTGTGCTCCCCACATTTGCTTCTAGTAGTTTCAAAGTTTCCAGGTTTACATTGAGATCACTCATCCATTTAGAATTGGTTTTCATACAGGGTGAGAGATACAGGTCTATTTTCATTCTTCCACACATGGATATCCAGTTTTCCCAGGACCATTCGTTGAAGAAACTATCTTTTCTCCAATATCTGTCTTTGGCACCTTTGTTGAAGAGCTGGTCCCTGTAGCTGTATGGGTGTACATCTGAGTCTTCTTTCTGTTCCATTAACCTTCATGGATGGCTGTTTTTGTGCCAGGACCATGTTGTTTTTGTTACTATGGCCCTGTAATGTGGTTTGAAGTGAGGTATAGTGAGGGCTCTTACATGGCTTTTGCTACTTTGTATTGTTTTGGCTATATGGGGTCTTTTGTGCTTCCATTTGAATATTAGGATTGTTTTTTCTATTTCTGTCAAGTATATCATTAGGATTTTGATGGGGACTATGTTAACTCTGTAGACTACTTTTGATAGTATAGCCATCTTCTGATCCACGAGCAAAGGAGGTCTCTCCATCTTCTACTGTCGTCTTCTATTTCTTTCTTTAATGTTTTCAAGTTTCCACTGTAGAAGTCTTTAGGATCTTTGGTTAGATTAATTCCTAAATATTTTAATTTTTGGTGGGCTATTGTGAATGGGATTTTCATTTTGATTTCTTTCTCTTGTTCACTACTGGTATGTAAGAACACTAAACAATTAATAAAGGGACATCCCACAGAATGAGGAAAAAATCTTTGCTTCCTACACATCTGAGAGAGGATTAATATCTAGGATATATAAAGAACTCAAGAAATTAAACACTGAAGTAGCAAGAAAGCCAATAAATAAGTGGGCAATGGAGCTAAACAATCCTCAAACAAGCCAGGCATGGTGGCTCATGCCTATAATCCCAGCAACTCAGAAGGCAGAGGCAGGAGGTCACAAGCTTGAGACCAGAGGCATCCTGTGTAACTTAGCAAGGCTCTGTCTCAAAATAAAAAGTAAAAAAATGGGCAGGAGGTCCAGCTCAGTGGCACTGCACTTCCATGTTTATTGCACCTCTCTTCATAATTGCAAAGGTATAAAATCAGCCCAGATGCCCATCAACAGATGATTGGATTTTTAAAATGTGGTATATCTACACAATGGAATATTATTTAGCAGAAAAGAATAAAATTATGTCATTTGCAACATAACGGACAGAACTCAAGATCATCCTTTTAAGTGAAATAATCTATACTCAAAAAGAGAAATACTACGTGGTCTCATATGCAGTAGCTGGAGCTACCTCAAAGAAAACCACTAAATATATCTAAGGGGACCCATCATGACAAGGGAAGGCAACAGTGGGAGGGGGAAGAGGATGGAAAAACTAGGAGAGGGAGAATGAGCAACACATGAGAGTAAAGAGAGAGACAACTAATGCCCAATAAAGGTGGCAATTCTATGAAAAGCCCATAATGAATCTCACTATACTGAAAGGAATTTAAAATATACCTCATAAATATGTAAAATTATCTCTGCATATTAATAAAAAATTGAAAATGTTTAAAAAATAGAAGCATTAACAATACTATCTTGATAACTGCACAGTGAATATATAAAATGCATTATCATTCTGTACCCCATTAACACATACAATCAAAATACTTGATAAAAAAAGAAAATGAAGGTCAATAAAAGCCCTAAGAAATGTCTGTAACTCTCAACATCCACTGTGAATATATACTACAGTGTTTTCTTTTTCCCTTTATTAGTAAATGATGATGGGGTACAGAGTAATACAGTATTGGCTTTTTCCATTATGCATCCTTTACATCATACTGAAGTGTTTTTAATAAATCGTAAGGTTAATCTGAATATCAAAAAGCACATGCAAACATTGCCATTCACTTAACTAGCAAATTCTACGCTGCATAAAATCATTTTGTCATTCCTGGAGTTAAAGAAAAGTCCCTGCCATCTCACTTACCCTACTGGATTTACAACTGACTTCATGGACTATGTACCTGGATGGAGTTATCACCAAGTAAGAGCATTCAAATGAATGTCCTCCCATATCCATCACTTCATCAGGAAGAAAACCCAGGTGAGTACCAGTGACGGGAACAGGCTGCAGGTTAAGGCTGTCTAGATTTAAGGCAAGGTTTTGGCTTCATAAATCCTCACGGATTCAAAATGATCTAGTACCTGTGAGCTTCCCTGGTTTCCTGATCCTGGCTTAGTAGCCACACCCTCTTCTCTCCTTGGTGCCCCTCTCCCTGGCCTGTGGCTCGGCTGCCAGCTTCAGACAGTCCTGGCAGGAGTATGGAAGTGGAAGGTCGCTGGGTCCAGCTTCCACTGTGCTGGTGAAGGTGGAGGGACTTGGTGTCCCCCTGAACATTCCAACAGCCAGCCAATGTGCTTCAAGTCCTGATGTGGCCCATGAATTCCAAGATGAAGGCAGCTCGGGACCCTGTTATACCAGGCACATGCAGGCTTCCTGCGCTGGAAGCTTGGTGTCCAGTGCAGCAATGCTGGGTGGGGCCCAGTGCAAAATCCTTAGGCAATAGGGGTGTGGCCATGGAAGGGACTGCAGGAGCCCAGTGTCTCTCTGCTACCCTGTTTGGTGACATCTTTTCCTCCCCTACACAATCCTGCCACTGACATCCACCATTAGGTGAAGCAGCCAAGAGGGACCCTCCTCAGATCTGGCACCATGCTGCTTGGACTTTTAGGCTCCAAAACCATAAGCTAAATAAGCTTCTTTTCTTTATAATGCTAACCTGCCTTACACAATTCATTACTGTTGCTTGTCAGGTGCAGCCAAGTCAGTTCCGACTCATAGTGACCCTATGTACAACAGAAAGGCACACTCCCCGACACTGTCTCATCCACACAATCTTTTTAATGTTTAAGCCCACTGCCGCAGCCACTTGGTCAATCTATCTAGTTGAGGGTCGTTTTGTTGTTGTTGTTGTTGTTGTTGTTGACCCACCACTCTCCCAAGCATGAAGTCCTTCTCCAGGGATTGTTCCCTCCTGACAACATGTCCATCCTAGCTTCCAAAGAGCACTCTGGTTACACTTCTTCTAGAACGGATTTGTTGGTTCTTTTTTGGAATCCATGATATATTCAATATTCATCTCCAGCCACCACAATTCAAAACCATCAATTTTTCTGTCTCCCTTATTCAATATCCAGCTTTCACCAGCATATGGCTGCCGCTGGAAATACCATAGCATGAGTCAGGTGCACTTTCATTTTCAATGTGACATCTTTACTTTTCAACACTTTAAAGAGGTCTTTTGCAACAGCTTTTCCCAATGTAATGCATCTTTTGATTTCCCAACTGCTCCTTCCATGGGTGATGATTGTAGAACCAAGTAAAGCAAAATCTTGGACAACCTCAATCTTTTCTCCATTTATCATGAAGTATGTACTGACCCAGCTGCAAAGATTTTTGTTTTGTTAATGTTGGGGTGCAATCCATACTGAAGGCTGTGTTCCTTGATCTTCATCAGTAAATGTTTCAAATCCTCTTCACTTTCAGCAAGCAGAGTTGTGTCACCTGCATAAAGCAGGTTGTTAATGAGTCTTCCTCCAATCCTGGATCTGCGTTCTTCTTCATAAAGTCCAGCTTCTCAGATAATTTGCTCAGCATAGAGACTGAAGAGGTACAGTGAAAGGATACAGCCCTGATGCACATCTTTCCTGACTTTAAATCAGGCAGTGTTTCCTTATTCTGTTTTAATGACTGCCTCCTGGTCTATGTAGAAATTCACTATAGTTACAGAAAAATGGAGGAACACAGATACCATCTACCCTGGGCTAAGCTGCATGGCAGAATTCTACAGATCACTAAAAAACTGCCTGACTCCACATTAAATATTACAGAGGAGTAGTAGGAGTAGTAGTAGTAGTAGTAGTAGTAGTTGTTGTTGTTGTTGTTGAAATACTGTCATCTTTGCTACCATGTCTCAAAAGGTAAACAAGACAATCTTGCTTCTTGTAGTATATCCTTGTCTAGATCTTGAGAAATAAGATGACAGAGTGCCCAGGAACCAATTCAAAATTCTCAGGCAGACACCAGATAGACTGCTGAAGGCCACGCGTGGGCCAACCCACTCTGAACCTGAAATCTCATTGCCAGCTCAGAACCCCTGACAGAGTTGCAGTGGGAGAGAGCTGAGTCGGACAGATACTCTCAGTCAAATGCCTCAAAAGCCATCCGGATGTCCCACAGAGTCTTGTTAACTCACTTCGTTACTTATTTTTGCTAAGTATGCTAGTTTCAAAAGCCACAGAGTGTATTTTCCAAGGATGAAAATAGGGTACAAAGTTCAGAGATGCCACAATCCTGAGAATGAAAACAGCACTAAGAACGGAGGTACTCACAATTCCAAAGCCCAATAACCGTGAAGTCTGGTAAACTGAGCTCCTGAAACTCAGATTTTGAAATGGCTAATGGCTCAAGTAAGTAATTTTATTTTTTTCAAACTTTTGACTTCAAAAAATTTTAAAGTGACCTAAAAGCTGAATAAGCAAAGAACTTCCCATTCTTTATCCTGATTCATCTGTTACACATATTTTGTCAGTTTGACCTCCACACATACATAATTTTGTCATAACTGTTATCATCTTTTAAGGTAACTTTGAGATGACATAGTATTTCACCCATGAATACGTCAATGAGTGTCTTCTAAGAAGGAAGACATTCTCCTTCATGGCCACAATACCATTACCACACCCAGCAAAACGGAGGCATAGTCATTACCTAATATTTGATGCACATTCAGATGTCCCCAGCTGAACTGTTTCTTTTGAGGGGCAGGGTGGATCCAAGCCACAGTCACACACGGCTCAATGTTGTTGTCATGTCTCTTTAATCTCCTTTGTTAGAGCTTTTGTACCTCCTCTCTTATGACATGGGTGTTTTTTAAATAATCCAGACCAATTAACTGTCCTACAACTTTTGGTGGTCCAATCACTTCCTCGTGACTGGGTCCGAGTTAAACACTTCTGGCGGGACACAGGGTACTTCCCATCACACTGCACCACAGACACCTGGGAAGCTCAGTGGAACTACTTGATGAAGGTGGTAGCCATGGATTTCTCTATTACAAAAATGTAAACTCTACCCTTTTATAGTAATTGTGTGTGTGTGTGTGTGTGTGTGTGTGTGTGTGTACCTTGTCATTATCACTCAATCTCTTAAACACCTTTTGTCTGCAATGTAAGAGACTAGAGCTGAGCTGGATAAAACCTAGCATCCTGGTTACTCATCTGTACAAGTCTCACTGGGACACAATATTTTCACATAAAAGACAGTGAAAGAAAAACATACAATCAGCACTCTGTGCCCATGGATCCCTGGACTCAATCAACTTGTGCAACAAATGGATTTAATTGCATCTGTACTGTGCACAGACCTTTCTTCTCATTATTATTCCCTAAACAATACTGAGAACTATTTACACTGCATTTACATTGTGTTAGATGTCATATATGCAACCTAGAGATGATTTAAAGTATGTGGGAGGATGTGCATAGGTTATATGCAAATCCCATGTGATTTATGTCAGAGATGTGCGCATCCTCACATTTTGGTACCCAGATGGGCCTGCTCCTCCAAGGATACCAAGGGAGAATTACACAGGTGACCAGGGGTGGACTCGTTCACTGCCTGAAATTCCGCAGGTACTCAAGTAGCGATCTGTTGAATAAATGGCCCCATGGTTTAGGCGGGTCCTGGGGTTTAGCTCGGTTGGTAGAGTGCTGCTCCACACTGAGGGCCCAAGTTCGATCCCCAGCACCGCAAAAACGGGAGAAAGATGTGGCAACCCAATCTTAAAGTAATCATAAAACAATCAGCCATTGAAAACCCTCTCAGGGTCACTATGAGTCAGACTCAACTCAATGGCACCTAACAACAACATGGTTCAGGCAAATCACAGTGAAGGACACGGACCTCATCTTTCCCATTCTTGCCTTTCACAACACCTCCTCCCTTCAGCAGAAAATCTTCCAACATGGTTTCCCAGCTCCCACTGTGAGAGACCCAAGCCCCAGAGGGAGCTGACTGCTGGACTAATGTCTGAGATGTCCCGACCTGAGGGTCTCAACCTCTGCAGTCCATTCTCCCTCTTTCTCGCCTCACTCATCTGTTTTCCTCTTCTCTCCTCCTCCTGGACTCCCCTCCCACCTGCCCAGATTGTCCCCTCATTTCAGGGCTGGCTCCAGAGAGCAAGTCTGGCCTTCCCTGTCAAGTTCTTCCTTGGAAGGCCAGCACTCCTTGGCTTTCACTACCTTGAAATACTCACAGACCTACAGTCAGGATCTTGCATATGGCTGTCCATCAAATCATCACACTGTAGCTCTATTTGCAAACACTGTGACAAAGCCAGTCAGCCATGAGGCCACGTCCAGGACCCAATACTTTCCATACACCTCCTGCCTTTCCTCAGAGCTGATTCCAAGGTAACACCTGGTCCGTTTCCTTTGTTTGGAAGACTGTCACCCAAGCTGCCTTCTTGATACAGTCCTCATCCAAAAATGACAGGCAAATGGGACTTCTGTTGCTGCCCTGACATCCTAGCGATTCACACATAGAACCCTGATTTTAAAGGATATTTTTTTCCCCAGCACTGGGATTGCACCCAGAGCCTTGTGCCTGCTGGGCAAGTGCTCTACCGCAGAACTGAACTCCTGGTCCCACACAGTGTCTCGCTAAATTGCCCAGGGTGCCTCTGGCCTTGAACTCACGATCCTCCTGCCTCAGCCTCCCAAGTCGCTAGGACTACAGGCGTGTGCCAGGGCTCGCAGCTTATCTCCCAGACTTTAATGTTAACTGGAAATCTTTAGATCTTTATGCAAAAATTGCACCAAATCAAGGGGAACTTTTTATATATCCTTACCAAGCTCCAATAAAGGACTATTAAATACTAAACTAAAAAGTCATAAAATATAATCTGAAAAGGAATATTCCACTAGCATGTCGGATGGGTTTCCAAAACACAATGGGCCCCAGCACGCTGAGGAGCTTTCTACAAAGCCATGAAGATGAAAGGCAGGGGGTCCCCGTTATTAAACGACTTAAAATACTGGAGAACAGGGCTGCTGCTGACTTTTTATTTCTGTTTTTCCTTCCTCTGCATCCCTGCCTCTTTTTCCAGTTTACATTACCCAGAGAGCAAATGTTATCAATGAGAGGCCAGGAAGAGCCAACTCCCCTTCAGTATATTTACTTAAGATAGGAAGGTTAACCAGCCATTGTGCTCACAAAAGCCTGGCTTTTCTGCGCCTACTTCAGGTCTCTCCTTACCTCTGAGTGACTTATCCCGAAGCCAAAGAAAGAGGCAAACTGGGCTGATCAAAGGCCAGGCTGTCACTAAGTGAAAATGATGGAAGATGAAAGGCTGTGCACCACTTCAAAGGCCCAGAGGAGCTGGAGAGCACAGCAGACCCCCACCACCACTGCCGCCAAGTCAGAGGCGTGGGGCTGTAGTTTGACAGACTGGGTGATATTCCCACAGCCATGCCTCTTCACCTCACTTATTTGAGACAGAAACAGAACAGCAAACCTAGATTTCAATGTTCTCCTCCTGGGTGGCAAGAGGAGCAGGTAGCCCCAAAAGATAAAGCAGTACGCATCATTTCCATGCCTACAAGAATTAAAGAACTTAAAAAATGAACGAGGCTCAAAGACTGACGAGGGGGGCATCTCTGAAGTAGCAGACAATTCCCTGCAACAGTTTTTCCTTCTACCCTGAGGTGGGCAACATAACTCATCTTAACTTCAGAGGTGGTGGATATAGCACCATCTCTGATCCCTGGCAGTTTGACTCAGGGGACTTAGCGGTGGGTGCTGAAGGGCCCCCAGACTCACCTGAGGCTTTAGCCTTGGAGTTCCACTAGATCCCTAAGGGCAGGAAAACAGGGTTGACTGAGGATTACACCATATCCCCTTATTCCACCCAACTACGCCTGTACCCCATGGGAGAAGGACATGGCAATCTACTCCCGTGGCAATCCACTCCCAAGGCAATCCCGAAACAATCGGCCTTTGAAAACCCTATAAGGGTCGCTAGGAGTCGCAGATGCGACTCGATGGCACCTAACAACAACAATGCCTGTACCCCACCCTCCCTCAGCACACAGATGACGATGACCAGGAGCCAGCAAAGACTACAGGATGAGGAGCCAGCAAAGACTACAGGATGAGGAGCCCTTAAGTCATTAACTCTAATCTCCTTCCTGAGATAGACTCCCCGGAATGACTTTTAACACATGGAACCATCTTAACTACAGCTGTGGCTGTGCTGAAGGCTTCCTGGGGAAAGGATGGGATTCCCATCTCTACTGTGAGCCAAGGTCAGTAATGGCCGCACATGCAAGTGTGGAAGACACAGAGGAAGGAGCTATCCACTGTGCCCAAAATTAAGTATGAGGACGATAAGGTACACTTAGGAGTTGGGCCCGGTGGCGCACACCTGTAATCCCAGAGGCTCAGGAGGCAGAGGCAGGAGGATCGCAAGTTGGAGACCAGAGGCAGTCTGCATAACTTAGCGAGACCCTGTCTCAAAAAAGTTAAAAAAAAAAAAAAAAAAAAAAGGGGGGCTGGAGGTGCAGCTCAGTGGTCCAGCACTTGCAAAGTATGCAGGCACGAGGCCCTGGGTTCAACCTCCAGTACGGCAAAAAAAGAACACTTAGGAGCATTTCCAGGTGTTCCAGAAGGCTTGGTGCACAGGAATTCATTCCAGGAAGCAGACACTTAGTTTCATTTTACAGAGGGGAAAATGGGGGCCAAAGGAGCTCAGCAACTTGCCCAAGGTCACAAAGCCTGGAAAAAGGAAGGCCTGGACTTGCGCTCAGGCCTGGCTCCAGAGATGATGCAACAACTGTGCCCCAAGGAGAGGGCAGCTGAGGACAGACTGTGGAGGGTAAGTGGGTGTCAGCCAGTGAAGAAAACCCTGAGGGCCAGAGGGGCAGCTGGTACAGAATGGCAAGGCTTCCCTGCACATAGTGCAAGGCAAGTTGAGGGGCGCCCCCACCACCCACTTCCAATCAGACTTGCCACCAAGCAAACCTTCCCATGTCCAAACACCAGGGCTGCTGAGCCATGGTAGGTAAAGAGGTTGGACTTTCTTTGGCTGACTGTTAGCCAAGGTCGACATTCACACTGGGAAGCGACATACGCATCCACATAGACGGCCATGTCTGTGTATTTGTCCCTCTTGGCGTCTGCACCTGGGATTCGCTCCCCTCCTCCTCTCTTCACCCTACCTCCCAACTCGTGGCCCCCACACAACTCACTTATACACTGTAAAGATTATCTTAAATGACAACATGCATGACACAAAACTGTTTCTTATAAGACAGCTAGTACTCAGCAGGGCATGGCGGCCCATGCCAGTAATCCCAGTGATTTGGGAGGCAGAGGCAGGAGGATTTGAGGCCAGAGGCAGCTGATGTAACTTAGTGAGATCCTGACTAAAGACAAAAAATTAAAAATGGGCTGGAGGTACGGCCCAATGGTAGAGCACTGGCAAAGTATGTGCAAGGCTCTGGGTTCAACCTCCAAGTACCATCAAAAACAAAAAACAAACAAAACCAGTTAGTACTGATTGTAAAGAAAACAGTAATATCAGCCTGTCCACTCCTTAAGAATCACTGGGGTAGGTTGGGGCTCAGCGGTGAATGAATACCTACCAACATTCAAAGAGTCGCAGAATACCTACAGGTGCCATCAGTAAGGTTTCTAATTGAGCAACCATTACCTTGCAAAATATTTTAATGTGAGTACATTAAAAACTTTAGACGTATGCATAGAAAGAACTCCGTAAACAATCAAATGAGTAAATGCATAACAGTCTCCAAATCTCCAATTTACATACCATATAATTTATATACCATTAATTTATATACCATATTAATTTATATACCATATAACCCACCCATTTAAAGGGTCTGACTCAATGTGTTTTAGTGTATTAACAGAGTTGTGTAGTCATCAACACAATTTGAGTTTAGGAAATTACTTTTTTTTTTTTCTTTCTTTTTTTTTTTTTATGGTGGGGGGAGGATACTTGGGGGTTGAACCCAGGCCCCTACACATACCTTGTAAGTACTTTACCACTGCGCTGCAACCCCAGCCCATTTTTTATTTTTTATTTTAAGTCAGTGTCCTACTATGTTGTGCAGGCTGCCTCTGGCCTTGAACTTGTGATCTTCCTGCCTCAGCCTCCTCAGTTGTTGGGATTATAGGCATGTGCTACTGTGTTGAGCAGATCTTAGGACAATTCATCCCCCATTACCAATGCTCTTGTCTCCCTGGGGCCTGGTGATCACTACTCTACTTTCTGTCTCTATACATTTGCCTGTCCTGGGCATTTCATATAAATGGAATCATACAGTGATTTACAGTCTGTTTTTGAAACACTCAGAATAGTGTTTTCAAGGTTTAGGCATATAGTATGTGTCAATACTCCGTTCCTTTGCGATGTCAAGTAGTATTCCACCTCATGGATGTCTCATCTTTTATTCCATTCATCAGATGATGGACATTTGGATTGATTCTACTCTTTAGCTATTATGAATAATGGTGCTCTGGACATCTGTGGATAAACTCTTACAAGGATATTTTCAATTTTCTTGGGTATGCACCTAAGAATGGAATTGGTTTGTGAAATGGTAATTGTGTGTTTAACATTTTGAAGAAGGACCAAACTGTTTTCCAAAGTAGCTGTACCGTACAATCCTGCCAGCAATGTATGATTCGATTTCTCTATTTCCTCTCATCAACATTTGTTATTGTCTTTCTGTTTTATTTCAACCATTTTAATGGGTTGAGCTCACTAGAGTTTTGGTTTGCATTTTCTTAATATTTAATGATGTTAAGCATCTTTTCGTGTACTTATTGCCCATTTATATACTTTCTTTGGAAAAATATCTACTCAAATACTTTATTCATTTTGTAATTGGGTGGTGTGGCTTAGTACCATTGAGTTGTAAGAATTCTTTACATGCTCTGAACACAAGTCGATATATGATTTGTAAAAATATTCTCCCATTCTGGAGGTTGTCCTTTCATTCAAATCTATTATTAGAGTTTTCCAAAACCTTCAGACTTAGGAACAAAGGACATTTACACAGAACATAACCTTCATTCTTACTTCATTTACAAGGCATATGAGTCTGATTACAAATGTTCGTCTCAAAGCCATTATCTTCCCATCCTGTTTCTTGAAAGGCCGGCCAATGCTGAATAATGAGGCTCCAGCCATTGCTAAGTACCCACCACATAATATCTGGGTAGCTGAATTCTGGATAATAAATAACAGGGACATTCACCATAGACATTCTGGCATTTCAGAAATTCAACCCATCTTCCCAAAGCCTTATTTTAATGGTCTTACAAAACAACAAAGTAATGCAACATCACACTGTTAATAGATTGCAGAACATACATATGTTTTTGCCAGCCTAGTTTCTTTAAAGCCATGCTGACAGTGACTGTTAAAACGGCTCTCATCTTAAAATGCTCCTAAATTGTTTCAGCCTTGACTCAAGGTCAACGGGAATTAGACAAATAGAGAAATAAAGCAAAACTGAAATGTTTTAATTTGGGGTCTAGTAGACTATATTAAATTCTGGCAAGTTAAATGGATGAGTAGTTTGCAACCACTAACAATAATAGGTCATGATTAGTTCTCTGGGCTCCTCCCTCTCTCTGTGCCATTACCCTGTAGTGGCTAGCTCTTTGTCAATCTCATTTCAATGGTGCTTTCTTAGGGACCATGGCATCAGCGACTCCACAGCCCAGGCCCCACTGCAGCAGACACAGGTGCGATGGAGAGGTTTCCATCCGCTAGGCTGAGAACCGAAGCCTGAGAAGACCCTTGCATTTTCTTTTGTACACTCATTCAGGCTGTTCTAGCTTGGGATGATCCACTAATCAAGCATTTGGAGTTTTAGTACATGATCTCCCATGGCTAATGCATCAACCTTTCTTGCTAGAGGTGGGGGGCTGTGCACTGCAGATGCTCACATCAGACCTATCGGATCCCACTGGTGGCAAAAAGCAGGGTGACAGTCGAGTGGCCTTATACATATCCAAACCCTAACTTCCACATTAACCTACACACGGCTGTTTTCCTTCACAAGGACAACAGGTCCTCCATTTGGCTCATGCCAAGGCACTGTCAATGCGCTGGAAGAACAGAAGAAAGGGCCGTAGGAAACAGAAGCAGGAAAGCATCTTATTTTAGGCAGAGAGCTTAAAAGAGGTGTTGTAAACAATATGGAATTACCTTATCTCGGAATTATCTGTCAATTGCTATTGCTGAACATGCTTATGACTACCCAGGCACAACTGTCTTCACAGGACAATATATTCCTGAAAATTTCGGACTAAAGTAACTCATTCTTAAGTGTTACCATGATTTAAATGCTCTCCTGGGCACCTAGGTAAAGCCCAAATAGTTCCCTGTTTATTTTCATTAATCTGCAAAAATTTTCCTCATTTATCCTCTGCTGCTCCTCTTCATTGCTTAGTGCAATGCTCCTCTGAGTGTGCTTCCTGCACCACCTCGGTGAGAATCACTTGAGATACCAAAAAAAAAGAAAGAAAGAAAGAAAGAAAGAAAGAAAGAAAGAAAGAAAGAGAGAGAGAGAAAAGAAAAGAAAAGAGAAAAGAAAAGAAAAGAAAAAGTGCATTTGTAGACCTAACCCCAGCCCTAATAAGAATCGGTCCAGGGACCCCCAAACGCTGTGATTTGAGCATGCCCCCAGGAGGCTCTATGCAGACCAATGGGTATCTTCTCTTCTACCTCCCCGCCTTTTAAACTGATCAATACTATGGTCAATCAATACTACGGCAAACCTTCCAAACTGCCAAAAGGACATTTCAGCAACGCTGTTCACGTGTCTACCCAGGGCCTGAAGAACTGAGTCTCGGAGAGCAAGATCTAGGCCGGCCTCATTACTTCCAGCCAAGGATAGCACGTAAAATAGCTAAAGACTCCCTTCAGATGGGTTCGCCTCTGCTACCAAACAATGACGCTTCTCTGATTTGCTTTGTTTTGTTTATAATGTTTAGCTCTTTAGAGATGCGAAAAGTGGTTAAGTAACCTCCCTCCCCCCAATCTGGCTGGTGCCTCCGTTTCCTCACATGGAAGATGGCTTCACTATCAGCTGCCTTCTAGTCACTGAAAGACATACACTGCCATGCAATTCCTCTAGGTCTTTTGCAGAACAAAACAACTCATTCCCAAAAAAGACTTTGAATTAGGCTCACAAGAGAGAGTCTAAGTTTCTCAAAGTCTACAAAAACGGGAGGGGCATGGAAGGGCACAAAGAGAAATTTTAACTTCAGAAACTAGTCTCAACGTGCTCAAAGGGACAACTGTGGGCATCATTCCAGCTGGGTCCTTATGATTAAATTTCAAACCACCACAAAGCCACCATGATCCCCCTCTGAGATACCATGATAGGTAACCAGAAGGATGGAATAAAAGCCCACAGAAGGGGTAGATTGAAATGATCTCCAGAAGACCTACCTTTTAAAATATCTCATTCAATTTATGAATATTTACAAATAATTTTATAGAACAAACAAAAATAATATAACACATGCTTCTGTTTTGGTTAAGTATCCCCCAAAGGCCCAAGTGTTGAAGGCTTGGTCCCCAGCTTACAGCACTATGGGGAGATGGTACAACCTTTAGGACAGGAGCTGGTGGGAAGAAGTGAGGTCACTAGGGGAGTGGCCTTCCAGGGGATACTGGGACCCCGGCTCCTTCCTGCTCTCGATGCTTCCTGATCACTGCTTGGTGAAGAAGACTTCTCCACCATGACCTTCTGCCATGGTGCACTATCTCACCACAGGCCCAGGCAACCATGGACGGAAATCTCTGAACCAATGACCCACAATGAGCCTTTCCCCTTATTTAGGTGATGATTTCAGGGATGTCACACAATGGAAAGCTAACACAACATATCCAGAAAGACTCATATGCTCAGCTCCAAAGGTTTCTCCTTCCAAAACCTCAACAGGGCCAGAATGTTTCTCAAAGGCTACTCTGTGACTCAGTCACTTGCAATGACCACGTGTCCACACGTGTTAGAAAAATCACCTACGGCAGTCCCTTAAGTACTTTAAGTAGGTTTCCCAATCAGGACGGCTAGCATTTGGCAGTCCGTCCTATCTAATTCTATGACAAGCGAGGAGGGAAAAACACCACAGAATGCTTAGTTTATAGTCCATTATGGTTGAGGATGAAAAACATCTCATTCTGAAGTTTTTGTAACACATATTCGGCATTTTCAAACCATATATAAAAAATATCCATCTGAAATTAGAGCTCACTGAACAGAAAATGTCACTGAGACACTAAAAATACACCATGCTGCTATGGCTCCAGAGGGAACATACCAGAAGGTGGGGACCATGACACTCGCCTGGGGCTGTAAGAATTAGTCAAGTAACTCACTGCTGCAAGGGCAATCAAATATGAAAAGAGAATCAAATATGGAAGAGAAACTCTTCTGAACCCAAAGAAATAAACTGTGCATAAATAAATAGTGCGCGCGCACACACACACGCGCGCGCACACACACACACACACGATACTTGACAAAGAGTCAAAATAAAATGTGTGCTTATATGTCTGGCTACATATCCGAGGATCACTCATTTCCCCAGTGTCTCTCATTCTCCCGTCATTACTTACAAGATGAGATTTCACACAGCTGGAGTTTCAGAACCTTTAAGCACAGTGCTTTGCATTTTGAGGTGCCCTGAATATTCCCTGAACTGCACTCTAAGCACCACCCTGGTAGCTGAGAGCTATGGTCATCCCAGCTCACCAAAGGGAGGGAGGCATTCATTCTACACAAAAGCACTTACAGACAGAATACGTAAGCACTGTTCACATCATCCATGAAATGGAGAACGGGTTGCTCAGACTTCACAAACAGCCAACTGCCCTGTGCAACACAGAAACGAGTGAGCAAAGGTGAACAGAATACAGACAAAGGCAGAGACCGTCAGTCTTCTAGCAATACAACCCCAGTGTCTCAGCCCTCCAAATGGGGGCTCCGGGACCACAAGTCAAGTCACTGCACATTTGCTCAGTACCTGCCACATGGCAGGTACACACAGTACAACAGAGGTTCTGCAGACGGAAGGGGGCACACAGGAAATGGTGGATGCCATCACCAAATTTACGCTTTAGACAGAGGAGAGGGAGAGAGGAAGAGAGAGGCAGAAAGAGAGCACGAGCGAGAGTGAGCGAGAGTGAGTGTCTGTGTGTGTCACAGCCAAATTGGCTTTAAGGTTTTTTGGTAAACATGCAAATGCATGTTGCTATTTTCAAAGTAGTCAACTGGTTCAACTGACTTGAACCTCTTCATTCCAAAGAAAATTGCCACTGAATAAAAGATGTTTTCAAACTCCAGTTGTGGAACTGGCTTCAGGAAGATCCAGGAAAAGCTTCGCTTTATAGGCATACTTCCATAGAACTGGGCCTGGCGAACAGAAAGTGCTGTGTTTTATATACACACTTCTGTGTTTTGTTTTTTCCCCTAATTACTGGCTACTGTTTAAAAAGCCAGTGTTCTGAGAATGAGATCATCACAGAGATGGGTGAAATGTGTAATTTTCCAAGGTAACTATTTTGAAGCCAAGCTTAAACGCTTATTTAGATGTGAGTGGTTATACTTGTTTGCTCTTATTCAGTCATACTTTATTTACATTAACGATAACAAAGTACCAGGTGATCGAACAGCTGAGTACTATGGACTATAAACTCTACAGAAATTCAAAAGGAGATAAAATGGACATCATCACACACTGAAAGAGGACGATGTGTGCCTTCAAGTTTTACCAGACCTTGAAGTTCTGAAAGGTTCAATTACAGCCAGGTGCTGAGGCACGTGCTTATAACCCCAGTGACTAGACAGGCTGAGGCAGGAGGATTTTGAGTTCGAAGCCAGAGGCAGCCTGCTCAACTTAGCAAGACTTTGTCTCCAAATAAATTATAAAAAGGGGGCTGTGGGTGAAGCTCAGTGATGGAGCACTTGTCTAGCATGCATGGAGCCCTGGGTCCAACATCCAGCCCGTCTGCCTTTTAAACAATGACAAATAAAAATAAAACATTTAAAAAAAAATTTTTTAAGGTTCAAGTACAATTCCCACCTATGAAACATTCAGGTGAAGGCTCAGAAAGGGAAGCCAATTACACCTGAAAGGTTTACAGAATCCAGGAGCTGCAGAAGGGCAGGAATGGCATTTCAACTGGGGGTGGGGGGGGGATTGAAGGCAGCTGGGGAGGGAACCTTGATGAGCCAAGAGATAAGTCTAACTGGAACAAAGAGCTGAATCCTTGAGCTTTGTTTAGCAGGCCAGTGGTTAGATGAATCACTGCCAGATCCGAAACGAAGCACTATGCTAAAGGAAAGCGTTTCCAAAAGGGAGCCCTCTGTGCCACGCTGGTGTTTTTTCACATCCCTCAATCTGGCTGCCTGCTGGTTTCCATGGCTTGGATTTATCCATGTGGAAAAACAATCCCTCCTCTGACAATACCCAAAACACTACCTCTGCCCTGAAATTAGGCAAGAAATACACTTACGCCAGCCTCTAACTTAGACAACAAGCTGGTTGGAAGTAGGGAATATGTCTTTCTTCACACAGCACCAATCTTCAGTGTCCGCAAATAGGTATTCTCATCAGAAATGAACTGTAAGATCACGATGAGCAACTCTTTAATATTGTCCATTAATCCCCAGCATGGTTGAAATTGAAAAGATTAGCACTGCCACCTACTTACCCAGATGCAGAGATCAGTGACATGGTACCACCACTTTAGAAAACAACGAGGCAGTTTCTTTAAAACTTGAACATACCCAGTGGTTGAGCAATTCCACTCACAAATGTTTACCCAAAAGAAATGAGTACGTATGTCCACAAAAGCCTGTACTGAGCCTATACCACAAACTGAATGCATTTAATGTCACTGAACTGCACACCTAAAAATGCTTCAAATATGTTAGGTATATATTACTACACAAAAGAATTTCAGAGTAATTGTATTCGTTAATAGTTGAAAACCCGAAATAACTCAAGTTTCCATCAATCTTAGGATGGTAGCAAACTTAAATGTACAATGATTATAACATAACAATACAAAAGAACAAACTTTAGGTCTGTTCAACATGAATGAATCTCAAGAATATTATGAGGACAAGAAAATGGATCCAGATGACTCTAACTATATGAAGTTTAAGAGCAGGCAAAACTAATCTATGATTATAGAAGCCAAAATAATAGTTCTCTTGAGGGTAGGGGTTCTTGGTAAGGGAAAATAAGGGAGCTTTGGGGTGATAAAAGTGTCCTGTATCTTGATCTGGGTGCTCAACCCAGCAGAAATTGTATAAACTGTTAAAAATAAATAAAAAATGGAGGCTTCAGTTTAAAGACTCACAAGGCCAATCACCTATAAACAAAAATCAAGTCATCCTGATTTCCCCAAATGCTAATCCTAAACAAAAAGAGAACGTAAGCTTTGTGTGCTTATCATGATTCACTAGAAGGAAACCAACCAGTTGTAGATAAATCTGCTTCAACTGCAGTTTGCTTTTAAAAAGAATATATATCATACATCCCAAGAAGGGCCAAAGACCTCCTCATTTTTGTTCTATAAACTCTGCTGTTACTCCATAAAATTGAGACTTCATGCAGCATTTGGGTTCCAGGTCTCCCAGCTGGCAAACTGTTCTTTCACATGCACGATAAACTCTAAAAATTCTAACTTGACCTGGTTTTATTTTTGATAAACCATATGGGGAAAAATTCATGATGCCATACCTTCAAGATTTCATCACAATTAATGATGTCATGATAAAGACAAAAGAAGAGAAGAAAAACTAAAACTCAACAGGTGGAAAACTACAGTCCTTTATCTGAGTTAATAAGCCCAAGGTTTACATCTGACTTAACCTTCACCAAATATTCGAGTATTACAAATGTTGTTGTTAGGTGCTGTGGGATCAGGTCTGACTCACAGTGACCCTATGTACAACAGACAAAACACGACCCAACACCGAGCTCATAATAAAAACTCCCCGTGTGTGTTATAGTATCTAGCCTATTCAGGGCATTATCTTTAAAAGGCTGACCAGAGTCGTTTAAGAACATGGATGAATCCACTCATTTCTTCAGCTTTTTTTTTTTTTTTTTTTTTGGAGTTACTGGGGGTTGAACCCAGGGCCTCGCGCTTGCACGCTCTGCAAGTGCTGGACCACTGAACTGCACCCTCAGCCCATTTTTTTTTTGTTTGTTTGTTTTTTGTTTTGTTTTGTTTTTTACTTTTTGAGACAGGGTGTTGCTAAATTATGCAGACTGCCTCTGGTCTCGAACTTGCGATCCTCCTCCACCTCCTGAGCCTCTGGGATTACAGGCGTGCGCCACTGCGCCCTGCTTCTTGAGCCTTTTGAGACAGGATTTCACTACATAGCACAAACTGGTTTCAAACTGACAACAATTGTCCTGCCTCACCCTCCTGAGTGCTGAAAATACAGACATGCACCCCATCATATCCAGCTCTCCTGAGCCTTTTTAATTCACTCAATTTATTTATATTAAATGTTTTATTCCTATTAGAATCCAAATGAATCATGTAACCTTTTAAATACACAAAGTTGATAATACATCAATAAATGCTAGTTCTGAATGTTAACAAATACAATGGAGTACAGCAGTCCGTCTCCTTGGCCAGAATTAATAAGCCAAGTAAAGATCCCACACTTGTAAGATTCCGAAGAAAAAAGTTTTAAAGTTTCCTTAATATACTTTTAAAACTTTCACAAGACCAGAGGGGAAATAAATGATCTACTCTTATCTATACTCTGAAGTTTAGAAATAAAAGCAGTTACTTTTCAAGTTTGGATGTAACTATTCTAAACAGTAAATCATGGTCTATTAGTCAGCTAACAGACATCCTCCTGTAATAATCATAACACTCATCAGAATGCATAATTATCTTCTTTATTTACCTCTTCATTGTCTACCCTGATACAATACAAACTCCATAAAGTCAGGGCTCTTGCTATTTTGTTAATAGGTGTATCCCCAGCACATAGGACAGTGCCTGGCACATAAATGGGTATGAAATATTTTCCTGTAAGTGATAAATTCAGTTAATGGATGGACCAAACTCAAGTAACTAGAAAGGAGAAGCTAGGGTTGCTAAATTCCAACCAACCAGCCCTCAACCACTGTTTTTCCACAGAACCTTTCACGTTTTGTTTTGTTTTGTTTTGTTTCCTTCCTTCCCCTCTCACTTCTCTCTCCTCTTTTCCTGGCTTGCTTTGTTCCTCTAAGAACAACATCTAAAAGTTAAGAAACTTATGTTATCATCTAAGTATCTTTGGGCTAATGCACACTTTGAATGTTTCTTTATCTCAATATTAATGAAAAGACATTAGACTAGATTCATTCATAACCAGACACTACTTGCTTGGTGCTAAGAACAAGAAGATGAAAAATAAGAACCCCAGGCCTCCCAGAAATAATGGTAAATCAGTGGATGAGCAAGTGCCACGGTGAGATGAAAGATGTGGCAGAGGAAGGCATGGCACATCATGGACGTACAAACACCTAACCTGCCAGGAAGGAAGGGGCATGGAAGTCATGCATAGAAAGAAGAGACCAACACAAGCTAAGAGAAGGGGCAGGGGGAGCTCAGAGGGAGACGGTGGCTCATCTGAAGAAAGCAGCGTGATATAGGGTGTGGGTGAGGGAACAGTGGAGAGGAAGGCTGAAGAGCCAAATGGGGAATGATATTCAGGTAATATGATGAAGAATGAAGCCCTAGAAGGCAACATGATTGGAGGTCAGTTATCAGTAACAAAGAAGAAAATTGACAGAGATCTACCTAAGAGAAGAGGCTCCTACGTCCCCTTCAGCTTACTCTAACCTTTGCTCCTAGGAGACCATTCTCGTACTCAAAACTTCCCACATTCTCCATCCCAAATTAGTACCTCCAGCAGCAGCCTCTCCTCTGAACTCCAGAACCACACAACTTTCCCTGAAATCTCAAAACACTGGAAATTAGACCCGTGATCTCATCCCAGAACCTGCTCCACTTCCGGTGTTTCCTGTCTCTGCAAATGGCAGCCCCATCCATCCACCTGGATGAGCCAGGAACCCAAGGGACTCCCCCAGTGTCTCCTGTGTCTTCTTCCTCATCCTCTGCTTCAACCCATCACCAAGCCCTGTCAGTTTCCTCTCTAAATAGCTCAGACATCCACCCACTTCTCTCCTCCATGACCGCCTCCCCTTGGGGAGACCACTATCACTCGCGGAAGCCAGTACAACAGGCTGACAAGCTCTCCTATTTCTCTGTCACCTTTATTCCCTTCCAGTCTGTTCTCGAATGGTGATGGTAGTTTGTTTTTAATGTTTATCAGCTTGCCTCAGCATTTAAAACCTCCTTCCCTAACATGAGGTGCTCCGCACAGCCCCTACTAACTGATGTCCCTCACCAGCACCTGGTTCCTCAGAGTGGGTACTTGACAAGCATGTGAACCAAGGGAGGCAAGAGTTTTAAGGATTTGGAAGGAGTCAGCACCAAATTACAGAAATAAATCAATGAAGGTAAGGACTCGAGAGTGTCTGTAGAATTCACCACTAGGATGCCATTTGGTCAGCAGTCCAGAACTATTTCAGTGGAGTTTTGGGAGTGGAAATCAGATGACAGTGTATGTACTGAAATATCACACTGAGCCCCATTAATATGTGCAATTAACATGTTTAAAAAATAAGTTTTAAAAATGAGGGGAAAAAAATCAGATGGCAGTCGATTGAGGAGAGAACAGGCATAAAGGAAATAGAGGTAAGTAGGCCTTCTTCCAATAACTTGGATGCCAAGAAAAGAGAAACACGTAGCTGGAGAACACACAACTTAGGGAAGGGCTTGTTTTGGGCACTTGTATATGAGCACATTACAAAGGAAAAAAATGAGGAGATGAGAGAAATGAAAGATCAGAAAAGAAACAGGTAACTGTTAAGTCCTCAATGTCAGAAAGGTTAAGACCTTCCAGCACAAACGGGTGAGCTGGATTTTCACAGAGCCTGAGGGAAGAGTACAGGGATGACACTGGACGCAGAAGAGTTTGCGGGTAGGAAAGCAAGATGACGCGCTGGTTCCTCTACGGTCCCCTTAAAGGATGTACCAGGATGCTTCTAGCTCTGAGATGGCCCTCCCCTACTCGCTTTGATGGACAAAATAGAGAACCGCACACTCATTTTCATATTTATTGTATTAAACACCAAAGATAGCACCTGATGTCCACTGTTTATTCAGAAACTTCATTCCACTCTTTCCCCATCCATGTCAGTGATCATTAATTGGCGTGAAGCCTCTCATAGAAAACCACAAGTTGGTTGTAATTACACTCAACTCTGAATTCGGCAGAGCAGGGCTAGAAAACCTTACAGAGGTTTTATGCTGAGACTATCTACTATTTCCCACCCCTTTTACCCTCTATTCAAAATTTAAAGCCTGCTATCACTACTATTTCATATTCATTAACAAGTACCCTGTATGACTCTCATGGGTGATTTTAAGCATTACCAAGAAGGTCATAGCTTTTTAGCAAGAAAATAAAACAAGGTTCTTTGCAGGGTTAGCCAATAGTTAATCAGTAGTTCATCAGAAAAACAAGAGTTTAAAGGGACATTCATAGTTAGAACGGAACAAACTGGGTAAAAGAGAAAGCCACTGACATTAAGATTTAAAATTAATCCTTTGTCACTTGAGTAAGTCTGCCACTTAATGGAAGATGTGTTTATTTTTGAAGAGAATAAAATATCCAGAAACCTGCACTCATCGCTCCCTTAACTGTTATCAGGAAAGAAATACAGACACTGTCCAGCTGGATTATGGGTAGTGTAAACAACTCTGCTAAATTGCTTGGCAGCACACATCTGCATCAAACCATTGATTTCTGGAATTCAGTCTATTAAAATCAAATCATTAAGTGGGCATGGTGGTGCATGTCTGTAATCCCAGGCAGGAGGCTGAGGCAGGAAGACTAATGTGAGTTAAAGACAGCCTGGGCTACATAGTGAGTTCCAGGCTAGCCTGGGCTACACAGTGAGAAACCGCTGGAGGGGAGGGGAGGGGAGGGGAGGGGAGGAGAGATACATAGAATTATTATCACTAGCCAAGAATTAACAGGGAACTATTTTCATGAAAAAACAAAACAGAACAAAACATAAAACAAAAATCAAGAGCATAACACATGAATAATTCTTTTTCATTCATAACTTTAGATGGTACATAATGCAAGCTATTGTTGTAGATATTTGTTACTTTGTCTCAGCCAACTCTATGCAGTGTAAAGCATTGTTTGAACATGGGAGTAATTTAAGCTTTTTCTGTGTATTCAAAAGTCCCTGCTTCAACATTTGAAGAAACCTGATTCTGCAACAACATTAACTTGTGTGTCTGTGCCTTCAAGCAAACTGCTTATTAATGCAGAACTGAAGTCTCTGCTGGGGTCTTAATTATGTATCTCCAGAAATGCCCCCCACCCTGCACTCCCCAAACCAGTGCAGAATTATTCTAATAAACAATTTTCCAGTAGAGCACAGATGGTGGGAAGGCTTTAACAGGTGGTGAGGAACGGGAATGAAATACTAGGTAAAAGCACTTCTGATCAAACCCATCACCAGCTCTGCTTAGCGAACAGTGGAGCAGCAGGGGGACCAGCAGGAAGATTGGGGCATCCATCTAATTCCTAAGCCGAAGATTCTCCCACTCTCTAAGGTGGGCTGCCTTCATATGGACAAGAAAACCTCTTAGGATATCTCACATAAAAAGACTCCAAAGCGCTGGTGACGGAGCTCAGTGGTAGGCACATGTTTAGCACATATGGGGCCCTGAGTTCAACCTCCAACACCAAACAAAACAAAAGAAACCACCCCACAAAACAAAGCTCATTTGTTTAAGAGTTGCACACACAGGTAGTAAAGGTAGAAAAGAAAGCAAATTTCAATCATGATGATCTCTTGAGTTTGGGAGAGATTCAGACCAAGAAAGAATACCTGGAGGAGGTGGCTTACTCTTTTCTGAAGCTGGTCATATTTACAAGGTTGGTTGGTTGTGAACTGTAAACTACACGTATGTTTTATGCACTCTATGTATGGTATATTTATTTCATAAGTGGGACAGAGGGAAAGACTCCCTAATACATTTGGGAGCAGAGTATAGGCATTCCATGATGTTTAAAAGAATGGATACCAGTTAACCAAAGCACATGACTGTAATTTCTGATCCCTTACTAAATATATTTCAGTTTGTTCTGTTTACCACCGTCTTCGAAAACAGTTAAAGTGTTAAGAGTTTGGAAAGGTCATATAAAATTTTTTTGTTTTGTTTGTTGGGCGCTGTTGGGTCACATCCAACTCACAATGACCTGATGTAAAACAAAAGCAGCACAATATCTGACAGTATTTTTCTCCTATCCAGAGGATTTTCAATGGCTGATTGTTTCAGGCATGGGCTGCCAGGTCCTTCTCCCATTTCAGTGGTACTTGGGATCAAACCCAGGGCCTCAGAGCACTCAAGGCAAGCACTTTATCAACTGATCCAAATCCCAGCCCTGTCATATAAACAGCAACAAATTAAACTTTAAGAATAGATTTATTTTATCTAGAGTAAATAAACATTCTTTCAATTAGTAGTGATTCACATCGTCAGTATTGAAACACTCTATTAATGCCGTGAAATTAAAACAATCTACAGAATTTTGGAAAAATGCAGAAAAAGAATGTAAAATAGCTAAGTAAGCAGAATGTGTAATATGGGGGGAATGGGAGAGAAAGAGAGAAAGAACAGGGAAAGAGAATGTAAGCCAGCGAGAAGAGTTAGCACACAAAAATAGAGAGGGTAAAATTATTTTCAGGCCCCACTTTTTAAAAATAAGCATCCATGGTTAAGGTTTTTTGGGGGGATGGGGCACCAACACATGAGTTCTTTATAAAATAAAAGAGGGAGGGGAGCCTATTTTGTATTATAGACATATTGCTGAGAAAGGCTAAAAAATAATTACCATGAGCTAAATATATAAATACCATTAAATACAAATTGTCATTGAATAAACATTAAATAGAGATGAAACAGAGCCAAAAACATTCCCTAGCAAGACTTTTTTTAAAAAAAAATTTGTGTACAAGTGAAGTACTAAATCTGGATCTAATTTCGTCATGACAAAATCCAGTTTTCTGCAACATCCTCACAGTCAGGCAGAACTAAACTATACTGAGAGGTTCTGAATCTTCGCACAGGCCAACGGGGATTTCTCTGTATCCTTATGGCATGTTTTTAAAATCCTTCACAGCAATGAATCCAAGCACCCTAGGAATAAAAAGGGAGGGATGGGAGGAAGGGGGGGTTGGGATAGAGGAGAAGGGAAGGGAAAGGGAAAGAGGACATCAAATCTGCCTTCCAACAAGAGCCAAACGCAGGCTCCAAGAGATAAACGGCCAAGGAAAATAATCCTTCCAGAAGAGGGCTGGGCAGGGCGGAGCAGGGCAAGGAAGCAGGGTATAATCACACCTTGCCATCACCAACTGTAATTAGAAAAAAACACAGCCGTGCAAAGAGCTCCCACAGAAGAGCTCTGTGCTCACCTGGGCACGTTTTATGCAGCCAGCTCCTCCCACATCCAGCCTTCCTACTGCCTCCCAGGGGCAAAACGCTAAAGTAGAATGAGTTTCCACAGCAAAATAGTTACAGATGTCCCACCACGGGTACATCCTGGATCAAGAGCTCTTGTCACTTGATATCCAGGGCTGGCGTCCAGCGTGGGTGCTTACACACGGCTCTGCTCTGTGGCCTTTTCACCTTAACAGTTCCCAACGCTCTGAGTTTCCCTGAGCCTCTGAGCTCCTCAGACAAAGAACAATGAAACCAGGGCTCCATGGAAGGGCTGCTGGTTGGACTGGCAGGAAACAAAAGAGATCCCCATCCCAGCACCCGAGTGCATTTTCCCTTGGGGTCCAGGAAGATTGATCTGAATGGGGCCTGTGGCGAAACAAGTGATAATTATGTTCTGAAACAGTGAACAGTTCTAAACCCCGAGGAACTCTGAATACCCTTCTCTTAGGCTTTGAGACGATCACAATATGCAATTTATCCTTACTTTCTCCCAATATAAGTCACACTGCTAAATTAAAAGGAGAGAATTCTTCTACCAAATTACACACTAATGGCTCTTAACCCATATTTAAAGTATCACTAACAGCAGCTTACAGCCATAGCCAACCATGAGCACATTTATTAGGACCTCGGTTTTCAGCACCAAGTAATTATGTAAATATAGCCATCAGCCATCTTAAGAAAAGTCCACGGTCGGACCTGCTCCGTGCGCCCTGGGGGACTCGCTCTTTGGGAACTGGCATCGGACCAGTGCTGCCTCCTCCCAAACCCAAGTCCCAGAGCAGCAGGGAGAGCAGATTCCAATGAAGCTGGTCACCTACAGTTATCATCAGCTACTCTTCCCTAAGCCTGAGGCCATAGCCTTGTGGCATCCGATCTGATCAGATCTCCGAAGCTAAGTAGGGTCGGGTCTGGTTAGTCCTTGGATGGGAGACCCTCTGAGAACACCAGGTGCTGTAGGCTTGGGAGACGGACCTGACAACCCACTCCCAAAAAACAGTCCGCCACTGAAAACCCTATGAATAGCAGAGAAGCACTGACAATAGTTTTCGCCTGTTGTACATAGGGTCGCTATGAGTCAGGTATTGACTCAACAGCACCTAACAACAACAACAACAACAACAACTCTTCCCTCAACATCACAAGGGCCTTGGAGCTTGGACCAACTGGCGTTGGGTAGATGAGGAGGAAGCCAGGCTAGAGTGTGGGCTGCAACTAAGGATGCTATCATTGGGCGGGGGCTGTGCAGGTACCCAGACCACAGCTTCCTTTCTAACACTAAGAAGCTAATAATGAAGGAAGGAGACAAGGCACACAGTAACTTTGGAGGGGCAATGTGGTGTGAGAGAGTCACACAGCAGTCAGATCCCCCTAGGCTCTAGCCTCCATTCAGTTCTGCAACAAGCTTTCTAAATAAACCTGAATGGACAAGAAACTCTGGGCTTCAGTTTCCTTGGCAAAAACAAGGCAAAGGTATTAGATGATGTCTGAGGCTCTGGATTGCTCTGCAGTAATTAGATAATTAGAGAATACAAGGCAGCCTATAATTAAGCGCTAAATTATACAGTAGAAACCACATCTGCCATTGGAGAGACTGGGCCTACTTTCTGTTGTTGTTTTTGCACTGGCCTTCATTCTCGACCACTTCCTGAGAGCCCGTGTGGGCACGGAGCTGGGACCTGGGGGTGCAGCAGCCACCATGACAGAATGCCCTGCCTTCATGAGGCTTCCAGCCTTCTACTTGGGTACACTTGGGAGTTCAGAGTGAAAAATGAATGAGAGGTAGAGTTGCCCTCTGGCCTTTCCATGGAGACAGAGGCAAAACTGGACTTCCTGTGGGTACAAGTGGACCCTTCAGTGTGATGAGACAGGATGAAGTGGTGAACTGTTGAGGATGACTGTAAAACACCATGAGGTTTCTAAACATATGAAGTAACACAGGCACAGTTCTTATTTGCTTATCATTAGTGAAGGTAATTAGTTCCCAGAAGTTACCCAGACTTAGATTCTTTCTACCTTTTGCCTATCTTCTCCTCCTTCCTCAACAGTCCCTCACCCTAAACCTACTAACCATGGCCACATTTTTTCTTTATTATTAATCAGTTCTGCTTGTTGACCACTATGATGAAAGGCAAGTACCAGGGTGCAGTTATCAAGCAGGGTGTCCCTTTCTCAGCCATTGAGAACAGGTTAAGGCTGGGGGTGCAGCTCGGTGATAGAATCCATTTTTAATATGAGTGATGCCCTGGGTTCAATCCCAGCACCAAAAAACAAAACAGAACAAACAACAACAAAAACCCTAGAAATGGATTCCAAAGAGAGATCCAAGAAGGCCTTGAATGCTACAGGATAACTAACCGACAAGACCCATGCGTGTCTAAGGGGCTGGAGAGAGGGAAGAAAGACAGTGTGTCCGGGTGGTTTGTTTTGTGGAGCAGAGCTGTGTCTGCTACAACTTTACGTTGCAGAGTTGTGTCAGATACAACTACAGCATGTGGTGTAACTAACCAGGGAAATAAAAAGTAACCACCTACACCTTAATTTTTAATCTAAAAAGTAAAAAAATATAATAATCTGTGCCTTATTTGTGAGGTACGGCGCTTTCCTATGCCCTAAATGAAATAAAATGCTGCCTACTAACCATACATTCCATTTTCCCAATAACTTCCCTGGAATGCTGGGGAGCTGAAATGTTCAAAATGAATGCTCTCAACCTGCTGGATTAAAAAGAACAACTGTTCCAACTTTTCTTACCAGACCAAAAAAAAAAAAAAACATGATTTATACCTGTCTCCTAAACACACTTTGCAGTTCAGACCAGACCTGTGCGTCATGTGCTCTGAGAAAACCTTCAGGGCATAAACGACTCACGTGAACACCACTCAAAGTTTTGATGGGCTTTTCTTCATTTCCTGCATAGTTTATTTTGGTGTTAAAATAACATTAACTTACAAAATAAAGAAAATAGAAGATAATGTCACCACACAGATGATAGCCTGTTATCCACCACACCTACTCAACACTCAAAATCAAAATTTCTTCCTTTCAAATAATGACGGAGATGAGAAAAAACTACTTGTGTATGTAACATACTGCACAGCCATAAATCGACCTGGGTGAACTTTCCACAAGCTCTTTCTCACCATGACCAACCAGAGACATAAAAAATTAATCTGGTATCAATTTCCTAACAATCCTTATGTTCCTCTCTAGGGCTGCTCATTATGTTCTGTTTTGTTTTCAAAATATCATATTACTTGTTGACAAAGACAATACAACAGAAAGTGCCTTAAAAGTTTTTATCTCTTGTTTACTGGGGAGGAAAGTTTAAAAGGAAAACAAAAACAAAAACAAAAAACGACGCTGTCGATTATACATTAATTGCACAGGAAATAAGTCCAGTCACTTGCTCTAGTGCCTTCTAAAGTCGCCTGCCTTTGAAATGAGTTCAGAAAGCAAGACGATAACCTAATACAGCAGATTCAAAGATAGCAATTCACCTAAGTTCTTGTAACTGGAACTATTACAAAAAAAATTATCTTTTTCAAAACACTTTAATTATGAGATCCTTTTCCACAGAGTTAAATAAAAGTTTTAAAAGAATGAGCTTTTCTCCCCCCCGGAGGAGAAAAGGTGTTAAGTTTTCAAGTGATAAGGAAACAGACTTGAAATTCTCACATGAAAAATACTCATGAAGCAGATCCCCGTCCCAAGTTTTGTCACTGTTTTCTTTTTCAAAGAGAGAGAGAGAAAAAAAAAAAAAAACTCAGTTTACTATGGCAGAAAACATGGAAACTGCCCTGCTGAGTCAGAAAGGAGATGTCTCCCCAATTCTGTGCTTACAACAAAAAAGACTCTTCCTGCCAAGCCAAATTCCCCCAGAGATGCCTCTGGGGCCACTCAACCCCAGGCCATTACCACTTTTTCAAATCGCACGTACCGCTCCAAAAGATGAAGAAATAGCATTTTCTCCTCTTACTAATACCAGAGACAGCTTGAAACACAAGGTAGCAGAGAAGAGAACGTCTCACAGTTAGAAACAAGTAATAAAGGCGGAGAATTCAGAGCAGGTTTGGGGGCTTCCTCCCCCCCTCCTTTTTTTCTTTTCTTTCTTCCCCCGCTCAGCTTTCTGGTTGGTGTGTTGTGTAATCGCTTCCACAAGGGCCCGGAGTGTGCAGGGAATCTGCTTCACTGTCAGAACTGGCTCAGCGCTGTACAGGAAATGGGGAGTCAGACAAAGAACCAGCCTGTGCTCCGTGACACCGGCGCTCTTCCAGGCCCCCAAACCCCACCGAAAAACTCTGCGTTGTTCAGGATGATCCTCGCTGAAAACAAAAACTCACTGTAACTTTTCATTCGCCCTCTACATGAAAATCCAAAGCGTTGTCCGGATACACACATGAATACTGTACATGGTGGTATGTTCAAAAATAAGTATGGAGGCCCCTCCCCTTGGCCCCCCTACAAAAAAACACCGACATGTTTAACTTCTACTTGGGTCCTGGAAGTTCCTCCCCTGAAGAAAAATGCCAAAAAGAATCAAAAAGAGAGAAAACAGAAAGAGTTAAAAATGTAAAGAGTTAGTATATTGCGAGCATTAGGCAAAACTTTTTTAACAGTGTGTTTCCCAGGCTGCCTCCCCTCCAGCCCTCTCCACCAGAACCCTCGTGCTCAGGCACAAACAAACTTCGCCTTGAGATGTTCGTAATCAGCACGGGCCTCTCAAAGCACTCCACACTCCCAAGAAAGAGAACGAAATGCTCAGGAAGCAATCAGACGCGAAAAGGAGTGGCCCTTAACAAAGCTCAAGAGCGGTAATTTCTGGAATACCTACCTTCGTAGCACAGAATGCCGATATTGTTGTTCATCTTATCCAAGTACTGGTAGTTCAACAGGTCCATCTTCATAAATAGCATTTATTGGGCTAGCAAAGAAAACCAGCTCCTTGCTTTCGCCGCAAAAGAGAAAGTTTCAAAATTCGCTTGTTGCCGAGTAGCTCCTGGCTCTCCTCTTAAACTTCACAAAGACCGAGGCACAGCCTCGGAGGATCAAAACAATGTATGTAAAAGTGTTTTAAAAAAAAAAAATCAGACTCACAGAAAACCCTTCAAGGGTTTATCGGTAGACAGTCTATGTACTGTATTCTGCTGGAGCATTAAAAAATGGCTTCAGAAGTCTTTACAAGTCTGTCTTGGAGATAGAAAAAGGAGTAAAAAACAAAAACACGCAGCACATTTCCTAAGACAAAGCCACTCTGGCTCCCCTCACAGCCCGCTGCAAGTTGACTGTGCTGACATGCTGGCTATGCTTGGTATGACTCCTATGTGAACCAGCTTCCTCTCCTGGCAGGGGGGTGCCGAGCATGCTCACTGGAGCCCGAGCCTGCTGTCAGGGAGTCTCTGCACAGGATCGGGCTCCAAGCGCACAGAGTGTTTAGAGGAAGGAGAAAGAGGGGGGGGAGGTTACATAGGGTGGCGGCAGCAGAGTGGCTCTTGACAGGAAGCAGCCGGGCCACTGCAAGGCAGTAGGAGGAAAAGAAAATCCAGCGACTTTCTTTTTCAGGGGCTGGACACAAAAATTAAAAAAAAAAAAAAAAAAAAAAAATCTTGGAAGCAAACTTCCATGGAATTTAACTTTTGTGTTGTTTCACTCCAGGGTTTGGGAAACCCAAAGTGTTTTTGCTGTGGTGTACACCTCTCTATATAAGGTTTGTTTCTTTCTAAGATTGTTTCATTATGTCCACTGGCAAGTTAGTTTATTTCAATTTTTAATGCTAAGATTACATATAACTTCTTTCATAATCCTGTAACAACTTGAATGGACGGGGCAGCAATGACATCACCTTTTGACACCAAAAGGAAGTGAGGCTCAGAGTGATTAAATGCCTGACCCACAGCCCCCAAAATAGTTGACCGAACTACTTTGAGAGTGTTTTTCCCCTAACAGAACCTTCATAAAGACACACACACACACACACACACACACACATGCGCGCGCGCGCACACGCACACACACACACTTGCGCGCAACATGTGCAGGGGTAGAGGGTGGGGAAAAGCGATGTTTAAGCAAATAAGAATGATACATCCAAAACCAAAAGCCTACTTGAAATTATGGGGGGCGGGGAGAAGGACAAAATCATTTTCACCAATACAAAGGACAGAGCCCCACCTGCATTATTAGGTAGTAGTATGTTGCTGTGTCATTCCTTACTGGAAGGATATGGGGCTTAAACTGTGCGTTTCCAATGCCTAGCACAAGAAATAGGTGCTCAAGAGTTATTTACTGAACATGAGAGTCAATGAATGGACTTTTTAGCATATAAAGAGCACATTAGCAAAACAGAAAAAAAAATCAGTGTTTATCTTTGCAGATCACAGCCAACTTTTGGAAATACAGACTAGTGTGTCACCATAAGAAATGTTTCCATGTTGATGTTATGCTGTTTAGAAATTTAGAAAATATGCTAAATTGGAGATCAGAAACTGAAATAATAATTTCAAGGCATTACATGTCGAAAACACCCAGTAGTTGTTGCATTTGTGGTAATAGCCACAATTACGGAAAGTTGTCTTAATTCTTATTTGAAGGTTCACATGATGCCCAAATTCTGTTGCCATTGTTGTTGATATTGTAGTGACAAGGTAATAGACGAAGTAAGCAACAAACGAATCAAGACTTCACAAGCCTTTCATTTATAAGGACATTTATTAACACTATATTACATATTCTAGAAAATGAATAAGCTGTATTGTCACATATAGATACCATCAATTGTCATAAAAATACTTGATGGTATTTGGTGGGGAGGGCTGGAGGAAAACCTGTATAACATCTAGTATGCACAAGATTACTGTACCTAACATCTTTCTGTAACAGAATCAAACTCAAATAAAAATTTTAGAGTACTATGACTGTGTTATGTTCTTTTGTATAAATCCTCAATCAGAAAACTTCATGCAGCATTAGCATATCCTGCTCGGGAGAAAGTTGGCTGCATGTGGGCATTAATGGGGGCAATTATTTAAAAATCCCAGTGCTGAGGTTGCTTCCCAAACTAATCTGAGAGGGTAGAACCCAAGTGATTCTAATATGCGACCACGTTGAGATCCAGCACCTTCATAACCTTAAGAGACTTCACTGCATACATTTAGTTTGAGAAGGAGAGTTTAAAAAAAAAAAATGATTTAAGTACATCATTCAAACAATACAGTCAGAAGGATATGAGTAAAATATTTGGCAACTTCCCCTAATGATTCACCATCACTCCTCATAATGGTTCTCAGCTTCCCAATGACAACCATTTCTGTGCACACTGTCCTGCAGGTATACCTTGACTTGTGTATGGAATGATGAATCATAAAATCCCCAACCTCCAGCCACATCCTCCTCATGGATCTGGGATGCTAACCATGGTGCCACTCAAGTGTGGCCCATAAAAAGGTTCATGAACTGGCTGGCACTGGTCCCTGCCAGACAGACACAGAAACCGAGAATGAACACTTAGAAACTTTTATAGCAATTTGACAGGCTAATCTTAAGTCTCTCAAATATTCATTTTAAAAGGAGGAAGGGAGCTTGTGCATCCCAAGTTTGAAAATCAAAAATCCAAACAAAATGTTCTCAAATCTGAAACTTTTTAGGTGTCGACATGATGCCACCACTGGAAAATTCCAGACCATGAAACCTTGTTTCGTGCACAGATTATTTTAAAAATATTTAAACTACCTTCAGGCTATGTATAAAACACAGATGAACTTGATGTTTAGACCTGGGTCCCATCACCAAGGTGTCTCATTGTGTAGATACAAATATTCCAAAGTCTTCAAAACTTGAAAATCTGAAATACTTTGGTTCCAAGCATTTTGGGTAAGAGATACACAAACTGTAAGTTTGCCAACAAATTCTTTTTTTTTTTTTTTTTGGTGGTACTGGGGGTTGAGGGCTGGGATTTAGCTCAGTTGGTAGAGCACTGTGCTGCAGTCTCTGAGATCCCGAGTTCGATTCCCAGCACCGCAAAAATGGGAGAAGGACCTAGCAATCCACTCCCAAGGCAATCCTGAAACAGCCATTGAAAACCCTATGAGGGTCGCTATGAGTCAGATACCGACTTGACCGCACCTAACCACCACCACTAGGGGTGTGCATGCATGCTTTGCAAGTGCTGGACCACTGAGCTGCACCCTCAGCCCATTTTTTACTTTTTGAGACAGGGTCTCGCTAAATTACACAGACTGCCTCTGGTCTCGAACTTGCGATCCTCCTGCCTCCGCCTCCCAAGCCACTGGGATTACAGGCGTGCACCCCTGCGCCCGCTCCAACAAATTCTTAAAGAAACAAACAAAACGCTAGCTTTCCACAGAGAAGGCCAGCGTAGAGGACAGAAGGGTACCACGCCCATCTCTGCAGTGCAGAGAGCAACCTGGGGCCTGACGCAGGCCTCTTCCACCCCAAGCTTCTCCCAACTTCCACCCTGTGCTTCCAGCACGTGGAACCACCTGCAGTCACTGCAAACTTCATTACTGTATCTCACTTCTCAGAGTGTCTGTTCTCACTTTTAGCCTGTCTACTCAGCAAACATCCACTTTCCACCTCATCCTTTGAGGCCTCCCCAGAATGTAACCTCTCATTCCCTCCTTCCCCATTCTGTGCCTTCACGTCATCACAGACATGCTTCACCCCAGCCACGTCTCAGATTCCAGAGCAAGGACCATGCATTCTTCCCCTTTCCAAAGGCAATCTGGCAAAAGCCTGGCACCTGGCAGGTCATCAATAGGTATCTGTTGAATAAACTAAGACTAACAACTCTAAGGGGCAACTTCTCCATTTCCGCTTCCCCTCCACCAGCACCCACTGGATTATCTACCTGGATGACAGGTGTCTGTCAACATCTCTTAAGAACCACAGGTCCTCACCTCACCGTCTAGGTTCTGATTATACTTCAGGGTTGGATTAACTCATCCATTAAATAAAAATAAATATAAAATGCAAATCCCTGAAAATGTCAGTTCTTCTCAAATCCATCCATAGGCTAATTGTTTATAGCTAAAGTAGCAACAGGGATGGATTTTAAAGTGAAATTGGAAAGACAGTTTTAAGTTTTATCCACAGATACAAAAAAATTAGGTAAGAAGAGCTAGATTTTAATGAATAAAAAAAAATTGATGGAGGCTCAGGTGTAGCTCAGTGGTACAGCACATGGCTAGCAAGAGAGAGGCCCTGGCTTCCAGCCACAGCCCAAGGAAGGAAAGAAGGGAAAAAGGGAGGAAGGGAGGAAGGGAGGGAGGGAGGAGGAGGAAGGTGGGTGGGTTGGTTCTATCTGATAGTTAAAACACAAACCAAACAACAATTTGGGGCTGCCATACAGGGTACAGAACAGGTAGCCCTAGACAAATACTAGTGAATTAGAAATCCAATATGGAAGAAGCAGAGTACAAAACAAGCCTTGTTGAGAGAAGAGGCTATGTGGAAAAGAATCCAGATAGGGCTTCACTTTACACTGTACACCAAAATAAATTCCACATGCTTTAAGGATGATTTGCTTGCTTCAGAATTTTTACTGTAAAAACAAAATTCTGAAGATATGCACAGATTATCTGACTTGGAAAAGGGAAACATTTTCTAAGACAAAACTTTTAATCAAAGAAAAAATTCAGAAGAAAATATTGAATAATTTTACTTAATATATAATTTCTAAGATTTTGTATATCTAAAAGCATCAAAACCAAGTTGCTACTGTTGTTAGGTGCCAGCCAGTTGGATCCAACTCATAGTGACTCTAAGTACAGCAGGATGAAATACTATCCAACATTGTGCGATGTACATGATCCTTTTACATTTGAACCCACTGTTGCAGCCACTATGTTTCTTCTCATTTTGATCTGAGTCACATCAACAAAAGGAGGTCCCAGGGGCTTTACTCCATGTCCATCATTAAGGTTGACTCTACTTTGAGAAGGCAACTCTTCCCCAGTCATCTTTTGAATGCCTTCCAGCCTGGGGGGCTCATTTTCCAGCACTATATTTGACAATGGGGCTGGGATTTAGCTCAATTAGAAGAATGCTGCTCTGCATGTTCTGAGGCCCTAGGTTCAATTCCCAGCACCACAAAAAGGGGAGAAGACGCCAGCAGCCCACTCCAGAAACAATCAGCCATTGAAAACCCTATGGATAGCTGAGAGGCACTGACAGTTTTGGGCCTGGCACAGTGTCTAGGAGTGTTTTGTTCTGTTGTACATAGGGTCGCTATGAGTCAGACCTGACTTGACAGCACCTAACAACAACAACATTTGACAGTGCTTCTGTGCTCTTCATAAGGTTTTCAATGTCTTTTGAAAGTGGGCTGCCGGGTCCTTCTCCCTCGTGTGTCTTGGTCTAGAAGCTCAGCTGAAACCTGTCCACTGAGTGACCCTACAGATATCTGAGATACCTGTAGCATAGCTTTCAGCATCACAGCAGCACTTAAGCCCCCACAGCAAGACAAGATGACAGACACATGGGGGTTAAAATCAAGTAGACAGGCAAAACACCAAACAAAAGAATGTATTTATAACATATATTATGGTGGATGAAGGATAAATGTTCTTAGCATATTAAGAACACTGTAAGGGCTGGATAGGTCACTCCATGGTAGAAGACTTGCCTAGCATGCCTGAGGCCCTGGGTTCCACCCCCAAAACCACAAACAAAACAACAATAAAAGCACTTATAAGTAGGAAAAAAAAAACTAGAAAAACTACTTGATCTAAATATTTTCTAAATAAGGAAAGAATATGAAAAAGTCAATAACTCTTTAGAAAACTATTCAACCTCATTAGTAATTAAAGAAATACAAATTTTAAGAAATTAAATGATTTTCCACTTGGCAAAACAAAACCAAAAAAACAAAAATATTTTTCGACTTTATTTATTGCTGGTGAAGCCAGATGTCAGTGGAACTGTTCACTGCTAATAACTAGGAAAACAGAAAATGTCTCTCTACAAAGCAGTCTGGCATACACAGTCAACTATTTGTAATGGGGGGGGAAAAAAAGCTCATGCCCTCTTCCTTGCCTTGGTCTCTACTTCTGGAACACTATCACGTGAAAATAAGATTTAGCTAAAGAGTTGCTAATTACACATGCTTATCACGCCGGTATGTCTCTTTTTCTCCCCCACCCTCTCTCTTTTTTCTTCCTCTTCTGACAGGGTCTCACTCTGCTGTCCAGGCTGGTCTCAAGCGATCCTCCAGCCTCAGTCTCCTGAGGAGCACATGCCACCATGCCTGGCTTAATCTTTTCTTTCTTTGCAGTGCTGTGGATGGAACCCTGGGCCTCAAACATGCTAGGCAAGTACCACTGAGCCACGACCCCCGCTTCATATTGCTATTTATAATAATGAAAAATTAAAATCCTGTAAGTCCAAAATTAAGAAAATGCATTAGAACTGGGATATCAATAACAACATTATGAAGCAGCGACAACATTTACAAAAACATATGCCGTATGAACATGGTGGAGTATATACTAAGTGTTACCTGTACATTTAACTGAAAACAATAAAAACAATACAAAACTAATATAACACTATACACCAATTTTGCTTGTATGAGAATATATACATATACACAAAAAAGTATGGAGCTGCAGTTAGTTCAGTTGGTAGAGTGTTGCTCTGCACTTTTGAGGCCCTGGGTTCGATCCCTAGCACCACAAAAAATGGGGGAAGGATGTGGCAATCCACTCTCGAAACAATCCCGAAACAGTCGGACACTGAAAACCCTATGATGGTCACCGTGAGTTAGACCTGACTCGAGGATACCTAACAACAATCAAAAAAGTGTGTGTGTACATTACCAAAGCTAGAAAGTACAGCAAAATATTAACAACACTTATCTTTGGATAGTGGGCATTTTTAACATTTTTCTATATTTCTAATTCACATAAAAAGAGTATATTCCTTATATAATGAAGGAGGGGAAACATTCTCCACTTTTTAAAGAAGGAGCATAAGAAAATAGTCGGTGGTAAGGTATAAGCAATGGTTCATATATGTTGTAAGTTAAAAATTTTTTTGAGGGGACAGGGTCTTGTTATGTAGCCCAGGCTGACCCTGAACTTGTGTTCTTCCTATCTTAGCATCTACGGTAATGGAACAAGAGGTGCACACCACCACTACTGGTTAGCATAGCACCTTTTGATTTTTGGGTTTAACTACTAAAGACAGTAAGAATTCAAACATTACTTACACCTTTGGAAGACTCCAAGATGTTTAGGTTTGAAGCATCTGTCCTAAAGAGTACAGTCAACAGGGAGAACTCTCAACTTTTGTTTTGGAGTTGTAGACATGTTTGTTTGTTTTTGTCTTCTACTATTTACCACATCTAAATTCACATCCTTTCAAGAGTTTTAGAGGGCTAAAAAATCAGATTCTATTAGAATTGAGTGCAGATTGGATTCATGGTTAATCAGCTCCAACTTGCACCTGATTCTAATCTGTACCTGATTTTGTAGCCCTCTAAAACTGTTGAATGGCTGGGATTTAGCTCAGTTGGTAGAGCACTGCTCTGCAGTCTCTGAGGTCCCTGGTTCAATTCTCAGCACCACAAAACATGGGAGTGGGAGCAGGATGTGACAATCCACTCCCAAGGCAATCCTGAAACAATCAGCCATCGAAAACCCTATGAGGGTCGCTATGAGTCAGACACGACTCAATGGCACCTAACAACAACAACAAAACTCTTGAAAGGGCATGGATTAGATTTGAGAATATATAGAGACTAATGCCATCATGGCCTGCAGCCGTAGCCCTGTGGCATCCCATCCCATCAGATCTCGGAAGCTAAGCAGGGTCAGGCCTGGTTAGTACTTGGGAGACCACCTGGGAACTGGAGATGCTGTAGGCTTGGGAGACAGACCCAGCAACCCACTCCCAAAAATCAGTCCGCCACTGAAAACCCTATGAACAGCAGAGAAGCACTGACAACAGTGTTTTGCCTGTTGTACGTAGGGTCACTATGAGTCAGAAACCGACTTGACGGCACCTAACGATTATGTCATACACTAGTATCAGTTGCCCGATGTAGACCATGATCTTCTGGAGGAGAGCAAAACCAAACCTCAGCTGTTAGAAGAAATCTCCGCCTCAGTGCACAGTACACACTCCACCATGTTAATTAGGGATGCAGCTTGGTGTCTTTGCAGAATGGCGAAATGACCAAAGAAGCAAGCCCAGGTTAATTACTAAATTAAGCTGGTCCACTTGCTAGACATTGGACTACCAAGTTAGAACAGATCGCCAAAAATGGGACCTGTCAGATAAAAGTTAAATGACTGAAATCACTCTCCAGACATTTATTTAATACAAAAATGCTTCCTTTTCAGCACTTGCAGAGAATGGAAGGTTTTCACATTAAGACTAAGAATAATCTCCCAAAGACACTGCGAAAAGTAAAATAACCCTACTGCGCTATTTGGTTCACCCACTGGATTCCAAGTTCTCTTCGCCACAGCATTTTAAGTAAGCCAGATATTTAATGTTTTCCTTTTAAAGAATCTTTTAAAAAAATTTTTTTTCTCCTTACCATATTTTTAAAAAATCACTCTAACCTAGTATCTGAAATCAAATCAGATCTTAGCAAAGGAAAAAAATAAGTTTGACTATAGCTTGATAGAAGAGATCACCTAAAAAGTTCGATGTGTGAGAATGTCCTCTAAGAACATGTTTAGGATCCTCTGGAATTCATGGTTTATAGACACATTTCTCAGGCTGCAATTTAGCTCAGGTGGTAGAGCGCCGTGCTACAGTCTCTGAGGTCCTCAGTTCAATTCCCAGCACCGAAAAAATGGGAGCAGGACCTAGCAATCCACTCAGAAGGCAATCCAGAAACAGTCAGCCATTGAAAACCCTACGAGAGTCACTATGAGTTGGACACGACTCAAGGGCACCTAACAACAACAACAACAGACACATTTCTCAGGATAATGTGAACAATAACGATGATAATATTTGTAAAATACCTCATTGGCCCAGGCATTGTCACTCTTAATCTAATTATCTTAATTACTGAGATAATGCTGTAAAAAAGAAATCAGAGAAGAGGGATTTTTGGTTGTTTATTGGTGCTGGGGCTAGAACCCTGGGCCCTGCTCACATCAGGCAAATGTTCCACCACTGAGCTACATCCCAAGCCCTAGAAAGGGTTTAAATTAAAACCCTGTCTGGAGTGATAAAGAAGACTTAAGAAACCAAACTCTCTCTTTTTTAAAAAGTGTCAAATTTTTCACAAAAGCAAATAGCATTCATTAAACCATATCTCTGATTACTTGTATAATGGTACCATTTGTAAGTTCAAACACAATTTCAATTACATAGCACTAGATCATCTTCTAAAATATAGATGGATTTTAGCACAAGTTTATGCACTTCTTAAAAACTTAAAATGGTTCTTCAAAGCAAAGACTTAAACTTTCGATACAATACTACCCTCTAGAGGCAAATTTTAAATTGCAATATTGAGAAAGCAAACTGCACAAGGTAGGCTATTCTCACCTGATGTACATCGCATTTCAAACACAAAGTCTCTTGTTTCTATTTAATTTTTTTAAGGGCATAGAAAATATCTTTCAACAAACAATTTAGCCCAGTTCAGTGGCTCACGTCTATAATTCCAGTGACTCAGGAGGCAGAAGCAGGAAGATTACAGGTTCAAGGCCAGAGGCAGCCTGTATAATTTAAGATAAAAAAAATAAAAAATAGGCTGGGGATGCAGCCAGGGGTAGAGCACTTCCAAAGTACATACAAATGTGTGAGGTCCTGGACTCAATCCCCAAGTATGGAGGGGGCTGGAAGGCAGAGTTTAGTTCTTATTAAACTTTTCAAAAATTAACATACTGACAAAACCAATTCAATTAATATCACAATTGAATAGGAAGTCTGCTTTAAGATGAATTTAAGATATGAGTAATATTTTAAAGGTATACATTAGGAATGATATTTTAAATACATCAGAATGAATCAGTGCTGGGGTGGGGACAGTTAACCCACATTATCATTCCCAGGAAAAGAGAAATCTCTTGGAAAACACTATACTTGTCTTACAACTACTGCTTTATATGCAAGACTATGCAAGTATATCCTTATAATTAAAAATGATTAGTGATTTTCACTTCTACAACTTAGGCTCATCAAATCCCATTCAAAGAACATTCACCAATAAAACATTACTCTGATATATTCTAAGAAATTATGACTATCCATAGATGTATTCCTAAAAGATTAATTAGAACTTCTCCATTAAAAAAAAAAAAGGAAAAGAAATCTCCTGTAGAAAATGAGCCAACTATGTTTGACATTTGAAGGACTAAGCCCACCGCTACTCCCAATATGCGACCTGACTTCACTTAACAGCTCACTTTGCCTTCTCTATAGTCCTCTGGCCTTCCTGCAGCACTTTCCTGCCTGCAGAACCACCCTTCCAACCAGTCAGGGTCCAGTCCAGAAAGTGAAACACACATGTGCCATTCTAACACAGAAAACTGTAATGCCCTCCTTGGGCTCCCTTCTAGTAACTAACCCCCTCTAAAGTAGCCATCCTAACCTTTAAGAGCACAGATTAGTTTGACTTTATGAACAGAACTATGTGGTAGGCAGGTCTTTTTTATGACTCGATCCTTCATTCTACATTACGCTTATGAGTGTTATTATTATGTTTGAATGTAGCTGCATATCATTCATTTTCATTGCTGCCCAGTACTCCATTCCTGGATATCACACTTCCTTCGTTCTACTGAGGATGGGCATTTAGATGGTTTTTGTTTGAGGCTATTATCCACAGTGCTGCTATGAATATTCCAGTGTGTGCCTCAGGCAGACATGAGTGCATTTTTATTGCACACACACTTAGGAGAAGAAACACTGGGTAGCAGAGTAAGTATATGGTAAGCTTAACTAGATTCTGCCAAGGACTTTTCCAAAGAAGGGATACCAATTTATACTCCTACCTGCAGGGTGTGAGATTTCAAGTTGCTCCACATCATCCTCACCAACACTTTGCCAACTTTTCAATCCTGCTATTCTGGTTTTCGCTTTGCATTTCTCCAACCAACCATAAAAACTGTCTCATACTTGAAAGTGGCAGAGGGGCAGGGCTCACCACACAGAACCAAGGGAGAAGGGTCTAAGCCAGTCACTTTCAACCAGGAACGCTCTGCCTGCCAGGGGACTTTCAGCAATGCCTGTTGGGGGTACTGTCAGCAGATGGTGGAGGGGAAAAGCCTGGGGCACTGCCAATCACCCTATGATGCACAAGCAACTCCTCTCCCCTCCCCCAGGACAAAAAATTATCTAGAGCAAAATGGTCATAGTACCACTGCCAAGAAACTCAGTCTAAGCAAATCACTAGACTTAACAGAATTTCTCGCCTTAGCCAATAATCATTATCTGATACAACTCAAAAGGCCAATTTCCTATTGTCTTGAAATGTTATTTTCACCAAAGCTAAAGGGATATAGGCCTGCAGCCATACCACATGGCGTCCAATCCTGACAGATCTCAGAAGCTAAGCAGGGTTGGCCCTGGTTAGTACTTGGATGGGAGACCACCTGGGAACACCAGGTGCTGCAGGCTTGGGAGAAGGACCTGGCAGCCCACTCCCAAAAAACAATCAACCACTGAAAACCATATGAATAGCACAGAAGCACTGACAATAGTGTTTCATCTGTTGTACATAAGGTCACTATGAGTTGGACACCAATTCAACAGCAACTAAAAACAGATATAAAGACAAAGGTCTTACTATGTGTGGGCACAGTGAATGGCATAGTGCTAGGTTCTTTCACCCATCTTGGTGTTTTTGTTTGTTTATCCGTCTATTTGATTAGTGCTGGGTATGGAATCCAGGGCTTCACACGTTAGGCAAGTACCATACCACTGAGCCACATACCCAGCCCTTTTCTTTTTTAGTTCTCCCAACAGTGCCATGAGGTCCTCTCCCCATTTTTACAGATGAGGAAATAGGTATTAGTTAGGCTCAGTAGCTTGTCCAAACTTACACACAGAAGGCTGAGATCTGCAACTAGAAGCTGTGGTTTTCCATTGTACTCAGGGCCTTACTTTTAACTAAAGAAGAATTTATAAAGTCTATAATGACTGTTTGGAAGAAGGAGCCGGCAACCCAAGCCCAAAAAACAATCAGCCATTGAAAACCCTATGAATAGCAGAGAAGCACTGACAATAGTATTTCACTTGTTGTGTAGGGTCGCTATGAGTCAGATACCAACTCAACAGCACCTAACAACAACATAATGACTCTTAACACACAGGTGTGAATTTCACATTACCAGCTTTGCAAAAAAAATGCAGCCAAATAAAACTAAGTATGAAAAACAGATCATTTGCATTGCTAAGATTAACATGCACCTGTAAAACAAAACCATCTTCCCTCACTACCTGGGATCTTTCTTTTCTGGGGGGTGGAAGTAGTACTGGGGTTTGTACCCAGGGCCTCAAACCTGTCAGGCAAGTGCTCCATTCCTGAGCCATCCTCCTATCCCTTTTATTTGCTATTTTGAGACAAGGTCTTGATAAGTTATATAGGCTGCCTCTGGCCTACAGGCTTCCTCCTGCCTCAGCTTCTCTAGTGGATAGGATTACAGACATGTGCCACCACATCTGGCTTATGATCTCTTTTAAGTAAACCCACATCTTATTATTCTTTGTGTATGCCTCAGTGGGTAGGTATTTAAGTAGGTATTCAAATGCCCTAGCTCAATTACTGATCTGGACCCCCAATAAGGGAAAGCAGTCTTCATAAAGGAAGATTCTGATTCTTTTTAATCATTAAGTCAACTGTATCCAGTAGTATAAAACAAAAGTGTTTCTACTGAAAATAATTAAATCAAATAATGGCCAATACCATCTAATTCTCTTCACAATGCAAATAATTCAATTTTTCCAAGGATGGATTTGCCAACATCGCCTTATCTGTCATCCTTCAGGTGTTTTTTACTGGTGCCTCTGTTTATGAGGACATGAAAAGTAACAGGGCCATCAAAAGTCCATCCACTAAAAGGGTGATCTTCCTGACCATATATTAGAGCCAGTCAGGAGGCTTCATAAGTCATGGATGTCCAGGCCCCATATCTGGAGGATGATCTAGCAGATCTGTGATGGGGGCTGTGGGACCTAGAAAGATAAATTTTGAAACTGGGGTCAGTGGCACATGCCTGTAATCCCAGTGCCTCAGCAGGGAGAGACAGGCGGATTGAGAATCTGAGGCCAGAGTCAGTCTACGCAACTTAACAAGACCCTATTTCAAGGTAAAAAATGAAAAAAGGAGCTGAGGGTGCAGCTCAGTGGTGAAGCACTTGCCTAGTATTTGCGAGGCCCTGGATTCAACACCCCTAGCACTGGATTTAAAAAAAAAAGAAAAGATGAATTTTGAATTTATACTCTGTAAATACCTGTAGCTACACTCTGCAGTACAGTTTGAAAATAGCTCCTCATGTTTCCAAACCTTCAACTGTTTCTCTAAGAACCACCAGCCACTGTGTACAGAGAATGTCTACAGCCCAGTGGCCTGGGTGTCCACCACTTTCTAGAGGAGGCCTGCCGGAAATTCACCACCTTTGTATGAAACAGCTGGAACTCCTTCAGCAGGCCAGCAAAGGGCAAGAGTTACCCACTCCTGACCAAGATAATGGCTGCCACGGCCTGGAGGAGGAACACAGCCTTCTCCAGATGGATCTGAAACACTGCGCAGACAACCCAGCCACAGCCGAATGTTCCCCCTGCTGCAGCCATTCCTGGAACCACACAGGAGCCCACTGAGGGAAAAACAGAATTGTTGACCAGAGCGCTTCCGTTCAGCCTGGAAAAACAAGATCCCGTGGGAAGCTGTCCATCTTGCCAGGTATCTGTCTGTGGCAGAAGAGCCTGGGGAGGACCTGATCCGTGTAGTTGAGGCCTCACGTGCAGAGGATGCCCTTTACCATTTCTGCCAGACCAGCTTGTAGTAACAAATTAATAGATTACATTTGGGGATGTGCATCCAGTGACCCGGAAACAAGCTCCGATTCAGAAGGCAAGGATTGGGATGAGGCAGCCGAGGGTGATGGCTTCAACGGTGATGGCTCATGGTCAGACTCGGACCTTGGACAAGACTCAGAAGGGCTTCACCTTTGGAACTCTTTCTACAGTGTAGATCCTTACGATGCCGAGAACTTTACAGCAGCGATTCAGACAGCTGCCAAAATTGTTCCTGGAGACCCTTCTGATTCAGAGAAGGATCTCTCTGCGAGTCTCACCTAGGCATTTCTCCCCAGACTGGGATCCTTCCTGAGACCCCTGACCGTCATTCTGGGGAGGAAGATGACTGGGAATCTAGTGCAGATGAAGCAGAGAGTCTCAAACTGTGGAACTCTTTCTGTAATTCCGATGACCCCTACGACCTTTTAGATTTTAAGGCTCCTTTTCAAACATCAGGGAAAAATCTGAAAAGTTCTCGTGACTCAAAGAGACCATGTGGGTCCATGGGAGACATTTCTGAGTGTCACACCTTACTTTCTCTCTTAAAAGGTACAACTGTTAAGAGAGCCAGGAAGATGGGCGTCCAGACTTAGTACAGCATGAGGTCCTTTCTGGAGAGAGATACACACATATACCAAGAAAAAGGGTAACCTTTCTTGAAGAAGTTACTGGGTATTACGTAAGTGGTAATGAGGATCACAAAGGACCCTGGCAGGAATTTGCAAGGGATGGATGCAGGTTTCAGAAATGAATTCAAGAAACAGAAGATGCTCCTGGATATTGCTTTACATTTGAGCACAGAGAAGGAATGCTTAATAGGCTACAGGAAACATGCTTCAAAGGGACTACTGTTTTCAAGCCATGTTAAGTTGACAGTCTAGCCCTATCATATACCACCTCTTGAGAAGTTTTAAATACATACATATACATACACACAGGCAGCTGTATTTTGATTTTTTTTTTTTTTAGTAGAAACGTACAGGCTTAAAGCCAGCCCTGATAATGAAGGATCTGCAATTTTTATTCCTCCCTTTTTTGATTTAGTTGGATGTGTTTTTAAGTGTCTTTTGCTTGTTTGGGTTAAAACAGGGGACCTTTTGAGTTGTAATTTTGCACTTTCAAAACCTTTTTCTTTTTTTTGAAATAATACTTATGGAGCTTAAGGCCCATCTTCAGTTCTAAGTTAAATTATGTATACTTGTCTAATAACTTTGGGCTCATTCTTTCCCCACCACCACAATATTAAGAAATTAATGTGTTCTTACGTTTTTCTAATATTTTTTTTTTTATTTCATCGATTTGGCCTGTCTACCTTTAGGCTGGGCTGAGATTTAGCTCAGTTGGTAGAGCACTGCGCTGCAGTCTCTGAGGTCCCGAGTTCGATTCCCAGCACCACAAAATGAGAGAAGGACCTGGCAATCCACTCCCAAGGCAATCCCGAAACAGTCAGCCATTGAAAACCCTATGAGGATCCCTATGAGTCGGATACCGACTCGACGGCACCTAACAAACAACAACAACAACCTTTAGGCTAAAAAATAATCTTATATATCTTATCAACTTAAAGTACACTATTTTATGGCACTTTTTTCCTTTTGAAAATGTCTGGAAGCCAGGCATGGTGGCACATGCCTGTAACCCCAGGCTGAAGCAGAAGGTTTGATGCAAATTCTAGACCAGGCTAGGCTACACAATCAGACTCTGTTTAAAGGGGGAGCAGCGGGGGGCACGCAAACAGACACTGACTCTGGTTGAAAATGTGTGGTGGATTATGTCCTAGATCAAATTCGACTTTAGTACTTCCAAGGACTGCCACAAAACCTATGCATGCAGTACGCTCTATGACTTTGGGAAATCTACATCTGTCTGCCAAATTTTAACATCTAACACATCTGATTTCTGTGCAAACTGTTCTTTGGAGAGGTCTCTGTATGTTGTATGTGGTTCTTTGTAACTTTCAACAGGTAGGAATCATTGAAAAGTAATCATTGCCTCATAGATGTTTATTTTTAAAACTTAAAAGCCTAGAATCTTCCCAGGAGGAAGACAGAAGACATCTCAGAAACCTGGTTTTGTTATGCTCAACAGAAAACCAGTGTTATTAATGTCATCCACTAGCACTGTCACTTTTAAAACCTGTCAGGGTGACACTGTAAACCTGGAACTGGGCAGTTCTGAATTTTCAAGTGTGAAGTGTAAAATATAAACGTCAGTCAAAAAAAAAATAGCTCCTCACATAATTTTCACAAGCACCTCTCTCACTGTACCGAGGACTTAGAAGTGAACTCAGCAGAGCCCCTTGCTGCCTTCCCTACGCAGTACTCCTGAGGAGGACTAGGGGGCGACGTGAGCCAACCTAAGAAACAGTTCCACTTCCTTCCCATTCACATTTAAACCATTCCGGCCTCCCTTTACAGAGAAGGGGAAAATGAATCTCCCCCACCCCATTCTCGGCCTGTCTTCTTAAACTCCATACCTGGGGCAGGACTGACAATTGATGAACCACCAATCCTCTATGCAGCAAGATGGGAAATGTACACAGCAGGCTTTGCTGCTCTCATCCCCCACGTGGAAATGGTAAGGGAGCCTGGAGAGGTGACAGCACTTCTTAGAGGATTTCTAGTTAAGGCTGGTGACAGAGAATTTCCAGTGGCTTCTCTCATGGCACCAGGAACCTCCCTCGGAGGACGCAGGTGGTCGTCACTTTACATTAGTGCCCCTCTGACCAGCGGCCTCCCATTCATACCTCCAGAGTTTGTCCTCACTCCTGTTTCCCCAGCACCAGATCCCATACCTGACAGGCGATCAATAAATGTTTATTAAAAGAACCAATGGAAACAAAGGATTCCAGACTCTAAGCTGGGCAGAGAGGAAAGCAGGAAGGAAATGATGCTCTGAGAATGAGCCAGCTGAGGTTTCTGAGTCTTATGATGTTCTGTGCAGTTACAGAAAGAAGATCAAAGTTATGAGTTCACAGATCACATGATTTATTGCCTTACAAGGAAAAGAAGATGTTTCCCTCAGGTTTACAACGCTTAAAGTCAGGGAGAATAACTTCCGCAACTGTCACACGGACAGATGAGGAACATTAACCATGCATGAAGGTAGGATGGCCCTGGGCCTCTACAAGAGGCAAAGTCCCATGAACACCTACAGTGTATACCTTTCATATAGGGGAGATGGTATCAAAGACAGCAGGGGAAACCAAATGATACTGAGGTCCTCTGGCATCAAAGGGCAGAGCCAGCTGGGTGCGGTGGCGCACGCCTGTAGTCCCAGTGGCTTGAGAGGCGGAGGCAGGAGGATCGCAAGTTCGAGACCAGAGGCAGTGTGCGTAACTTAGCGAGACCCTGTCTCAAAAAAATGGGCTGGGAGTGCAGTTCAGTGGTCCAGCACTTGCAGAGCATGCAGGCGCAAGGCCCTGGGTTCAACCCCCAGTAACACCAAAAAAAAACGGGGGGGGGGGCAGAGCCACCTGGCAGATGCACCAACTGGGAGGCCCTACCCCAGGGCTCATCTCTGGACAGACTGCCTAAGCACAACGTATGGTCTTGGGAGAGGTGGCGGAGGGACAGCCTCAGTTGTCAAAGCCCCAAAGCCCCAAGTGTGTATGTGCTCAGTTGAGGTCGTTAACTTCCATGCAGGGTCTGTCGTGGTCCAGGGATGTTGCATTCTCAAGGGGAGAGGACTTCACTCACACGTGGGGTGTGATAAATGGTCTCAACCTCTAACGGAGCGGAAGCACACTACAAGTCCTTATCACACCACATGTGCTGCTCATGGAGTGAGGCACACACCTGGAGTCATTTCCATGACACAAGAAGGAGGAACAGCTTTATAAAAGGACCAGGCTTCTTGGGGGAGCGGGCGGTACTGGGGATGGAGGCCGGGGCCTTGTGCATGCTGGACAAGTGCTACCATCGAGCTCTATCCCCGACCCCCAAAGCACTAGGCTTCTAACCAGGCCTACAAGACAAGACTGCTAACCTTGCAACTTCTCAGAGAAGCCCAGACTGTGGAGGCCCTAGTAAGCACAGCCCTAGTGAGGCCGCGGGACTCTAGGGAAAGAGCAAAGGACGGAGGCCAGGAGGGAAGGGCTGGAGAACAGGCCCATCTGCAGGGCAGGCTGGGCTGGGGTGGCCCCGGAAGCTGACAGTGTCCTTCTGAGCCTGCTCTTCAAGCTCTGTGCATCATGGCTTCCTAACTAAAAGACTCCAGACACAGAGTCAGAACCACGAAGCTCACAGCCCAACTACGACACGCTTAGCCACGTGCTCTTAAGTAATTCTACCTCTCTGAGCCTTGGTTTCCTTCTCTGCAAAAGGGGAGTGATCAAACCTCCGTGGTCCGCCCATCCTGTATGACTGTCAAGGGCCAAATGAGACCACAGCTGGCACAGTGGGACATAGACTGTAGAGAATGCGACGCAGGGACTCACTGCAGGCAGTCTTCCTGCACACAGTGGGTTCCTCCCTCGCCACAGGAGAAGTGAGTTCTGTCCAGATCACAGGTGCCCTTCCCTCACCCCCAAAGAACTTCAAACAAATAATATCCATAAAAAAGAAATGGGAACAAAGGTCATTCCCATCACCCCTGAGCAGTTGCCTTATACTTACGTGTGGCTTCCTGAGAGTCCAGAAATGCCACTGTCACATAATCACCTCTATCCGTTCCTTCTGAGAAGGGACAAGTAATTGAAAATTGCTGTAACTCTGTGAAGAAATCACTACTTTTTTTTTTGGGGGGGGGGCAGTACTAGGGGTTGAACCCATGGCTTCACACATCCTAGGCAAGTGCTCCACCCTTTTTAAATTTTGAGACAGGGTCTAAATTGTGCAGGCTGCCTCTGGCCTTGAACTTAAGAGGTGTGGGCCACACTGTCTGGATAACATGGTTATTTCTGATGGATTTATAATTGTTTTCTTATTAGGAGGGGCATGCAGAGCAAGTTAGAGCTTTAGGGCCCAGAGGGGTTGGGGTGGGAGAGCGAGAGAAAGAGGGGAAGAAGGAGGTGGAGAGGAGGAGGGGGTGGCGGGGAGAGAGATTGATTTTTCATAATAACAGACACAAAGAATATTGCCTACCTCATTTTCCTCATAGTTTTAATTAACAAAAGCAACAGTAATAGCAAGAAGACTTAAAGTAACCACAAGTTCTATGCTTCTTTCGGGGGGATCCCTGGGGGAAGATATCAGCTACCTAAAAGCAATCTTGCTTTTCTCCTCAATAAAAAATAGATTAAAAAAAAAAAATCCCTGGTTGTCTCTAGGTCTGAGTGAGGCTGGTTACTAGGGGGTTAAGGTGCATAACGAATTCACCTGTAAAAGAGCCAGGTGTAATCCTATTACTTTTGAATGGCCATCCATTCCCCCGGATATTGTCATTATAGAAAGATTACAGATACAGGATACCTATGCTAAGGGACCTTGGAACACACGGCCAAGAAGAAAATATGAACCAAGTACAGTGGCGCCAACTCACACTCCATCCAAGTAGATGCTTCTTCCTGCTCTCTCTCTCTCACCCATTTTCTCAGCAAAACAAGTTTTAAGAGGAGGGAGAGAAACATGAGAAAATACAGCACTGCACCTGCACATTTAGCACCATCTATTCCTCAAAGCAATAACCGAACCACATTTTTTAGGTACAGTTGCTGCCAGAAACCAGGGTTATACATGTCTAGCCTGTTCTGAAACACCAAGGAAAGGTACACCAATGTATTTTTTCTTTTTTTAAAAAAACTTTTAAGCCAGGCGCATTGGCGCACACCTGTAAATCCCAGCGACTCCGGAGGAGGGAAGAGGATCGCAAGTTCAAGACAAGAGGCAGTCCGCATAATTTAGTGAGACCCTGTCTCAAAAAAGAAAAAAAAATTTTTTTTTAGTTTTTATTAGTAATTTTAATATACAACTTAATGGGTCTCATTATGAGATTTTCGTGAATGCATTACATTTTACATTGCTCACGTTAACTCCACCAACGCATTTTCCACAGGAAGGCTGGCACATAAAATACTCTTTCTACTATTTAACCAAATACAAGGCCCAAAAAACTTCCATCATTCTCTTAACAAATCACTGCAATTTGGTTGCTGTTTTAATACTATGAATAATTATAGAACCACCTGCGGGCTGGGTGCTGTAGCACACACCTAGAATCCCCAGCGACTCAGGAGGCTGAGTCAAGAACATTGTGAGCTTGAGGCTAGAGGCAGCCTTCATGACTTAACAAGACCCTGTCTCAAAAAATAAAAAATAAAAAAGGGGCTGGGGGTGCATCTCAGTGGTAGAGTGCTTGCCTAACATATGCAAGGCCCTGGATTCAATCTCCAGTTCCAGGGTTGGGGGAGATGAACCAGAAGCCTTTTTTTTTTTTCCCTCTCAATACTGGGGGGTTGAACCCAGGGCCTTGCACATGCTACACTACTGATGCAGCCCCCTTTTTCATTTTTTATTTTGAGACAGGGTCTCTCTAAATTGTGTAGCCTGCCCTGACTTCAAACTTGCAATCTTCCTGCCTCAGCCTCCCGAGTCCCTGGGATTACAGGAGTGTGCCACAACACCTCGCCCAGATACCACTTATGATGCACCAGGAAGGCCACAGAGAAAAATAACATGGGAATTCATTCTACATCTTTTCTTTTATTTATTCAGCAGGTAGCCCGCTTTCCCTGATCAAAGAGAAAATTCATGCCCTTAATTCTCACTGATAAATGCACATTTAATTAATATTGAACAACAAAAAGGAGTTGGAATAACTTACCTGGTGTGCACTTACAAAATGTTTAATGACCTATAATGAAGGTGAAAATATTCTGAAGAGCCAAAAGGTGCTGTTCAGATATTGATAGAAGACACAGAAAGAAGCACCTAGAATTTTTTCCTATTAAAAGGCAGCTGAGCTGCAGAAGCTGAGAGGTCCAAGAATGGTCCCCACGTACACCTAACTGCTACCTCTAAGCCTTAGGTACAAATTTATCCTTCCCAGGGTCAGCATGTATATAAAAATCTAGAAGCTAAACCGAACATATATACAATTTGCATGCTTCCAAGGACTATGTGCTTGCCTTGGGGACCCCAGACATACAGTAAGCAATGCACCTGACAAACCCAGGGAGTGCCATGTTAATGAAGACACCGTCTCACTCAGGCCAAAGGCTGAGCTCAGTGGCAGACTGCCTGCCTATCATGTGCCAAGGTCCTGGGTTCTATCACCAGTACGGGGTGAGGAAACTCCCACCTCACTGACCTAGACAAGAAAGGGATCCAAACATGAGTAAGTCAAAGCCTCTGATCCCAAGGAGCTTGTGTTTGTGCTACAAACCAACCCCAGAAGGCCGAGGGGAGAGCAATCCTATTTTCTGCAAAGAGGTAGGTTTGAGTTTCATAAATAAAGTGGCATTTGTCTAGGCCCTTGAAAGAACAAAATTTCAAAGCAGCGTTGAGGAGCAAGGGATTCCAGAGTACTTCATTAGACACAAAAAATGAAGTGTTTCCTGTAACTCGTAGGCTATTCAACAAACACACTAAGTGAATTCTAACTGATTACTTAGGAAGAAAATCGCTGAAAATACAAAAACATTTTAAATGCCCAATGCTGGTGACCAAGAATGGTCAGAAGCACGTTTCCCTTTTGGTCTTGCCACAGACTAGCCACGAGAGTTCAGGCAAATCACCTAATACGTCTGATCTAGCTCTCCATCTCTGGAAAATGAGGATAATGATACTGCATGACCTCTCTCCTTTGATGCCACCACTTTATCATGGAATTTAATACAGCCCGTTGTAATTATGCATAGCTTTTCCTCCCCAGTGGGCCAAACCAAGACTCCTAGAGGGCAAAGGACTCTGTTTGCTCTGAAATGCTTACCCGACACAGTGCTGGTACCAGCCAACACCAAATACGTGCCAGGTTCTCTGCTTTCTTTTGGATTTCTATTTACTATGAAGGTTATTTTCCTTTGTACTCCAAATTATGACATATCCCGATTTCAAACTTTTGAATTTTACCTTGCGAGTTTCAGCCTGTCTCTATCCCAACAGGATTTTTTTGTGTGTGTTACTGTCATGAAATTATTTTTCAGTCTCTTTAGGAACTTGAGTATATGGAATGCTACTGGAAAAATAATTTAAATTTATTTCTAAAAGTTAGAAAATCACATTAGGATCCTAAGACTAATAAACGTTTTATTAACTGGACTTTGGTTGTAATAGATGAAGAAAAACACAGAATGCCAAACAGCAACAAAAACAGTCCACTGCGCATCTCATCAGGACGGGTGATCGAACACAACCAACCAGCAATGAACATGTGCACCCTGCTTGTTTATTCCATCACAAAAAGTGAAGAACCTGCGGACCCCGGCTTCATCTGAAGACAGGCAAAATTCCTGCCGCAACTGGAGAGCAAACCTGCTCTGACGACAAGAAGCTACTGGAGAAGTATTCTGCGGCCCCAGCTCAATGCCACAAGAGCTCCCAGTAACAATCCTTCAGTGATCGCTAACCCAGAAGAACAATCGCCAGGTAAAACTGTGTCTTAGTGAGAAAGGGGCCATCACAGAACACTGTCAATAAAGTACAAGGCAAAAGAAAGGAAGGATACGACAAAAGCCAGGAAATTATGCTAGAAAGAATATGAAAGTTATGAATCAACACTTCTCTGGGGCTTTTAAAAACGAGGCACACCCTCTCACACTGAACAATAAGACAACTGGGGAGATGAAAAGATACCTAGCAACGTGTAGGGGAGAAACAGAAAAGCTATTACAGAAAGAGATGTCCCATGAAAAGCAATGAAAGACACACAGTGATGTGAGTTCAGTGAGGAATAAAGATAGAGAGGTTTCAGAAAATCGGAGACTGGTTCGGGGATGAGCACGTGACCTGGAGGCGCGGCTAACACAAAGTCACATTTTGCTTCCTTGGCCAACGCATGTCATGTGTTGCCATCACTGTGGAAGTCACCCCGTGGATGAGACCACTCTGGCAGCCCTCCTCAGTCCCCTCAGTTTCATTTATCCACAGTCAACCACAGACTGAAAATACTAAAGGGAAAATTCAAAAGATTAATAATAATAATAATTCTTAAGTTTTAAATTATACACCAAACCACCTCTCTATCCTGCCCAGGATGTGAATCGTCTCTCTGGCCTGCATATACGCAACCGTACCCAAGAGCGTCCTGGCAGTCACTCAGTCGAGAATGGTGACAGAATCCCACAGCTTGTCTTCAAGAGATACTTATTTTAGGTAGTGGTGGCCCCTACACAAAAGAATAGTCATACCAAGAAGGCTTTAGTGCCCGGACTCTGAAAGCCAGATTGACTCCAGCATTATGTGGCAAGATTGCTGGGCACTCAGGGTCCTGGAGTAGCTGCCCCATGGATAAGTGGGAATCTGAAAATCGCAGAGAAATTAACCCAGGGCCAGATGGGTCAAACTGCACCTGAAGCCCATCCTACCTTCAGACTTTTCAGCTATGTGAACTAAGAAAACTCCATTTTTAAAAATTAATTGGAAGCCAGGCGTGGTAGCGCACGCCTGTAATCCCAGCAACTTGGGAAGAAGAGACAGGAGGATCACAAGTTCGAGACGAGAGGCAGTCTGTGTAATTTACTGAGTTCCTGTCTCAAAAAGTAAAAAAAAAAAATGGGCTGAAGGTGCAACTCAGTGGTCCAGCACTTGCAAAGCCTGCAAGTGTGAGGCCCTGGGTTCAACCCCCAGTACCGCAAAAAAATAAATAAAAATAAAAATTAATTGGAATGGGTTTTCCATCACTTACAATTAAATACTTCTTAATATAAGTGATCTTTAAAAGCCTCAAATGGAGAAAGCAAAATATTCATAAATTTAAAGTAATACACCAGGAAGATATACGAGAAACAATTAAAGATTTCTAAACAATAGCAGAATATAGTAAGGTAGCATGTAATAAAACTAATTTGTCATCTGATATGAAAACAATATTTCATGGGAGGGCTAACTAAAAATACCACCCCAACTCCCTTCTCTGTTATTGCCTCCATGGGAGGGCCTCAGAAAGCTAAGTGTTCTCCATTCCAGAATTTCTTATAACCAGGAGCACCAGGTAATGCAAGTCTGTCTAATTGAGACATAAACAAAAGTCTGTTCTGGGCCTCTGAAGAAACTATTGCTTTTCTTAATAGAAAAGTCCAGACAGGGATCATGATACCTGTTCCCCCCCTTCTCCTGTCTTACCGTCTAGAATGCAAATGTGAACCCTGGCAATAGGCAGCTATTCTGTGACCATGATATGAAAAGTATGAGAAATCTACAAAACAAACTTAACAGTGATTGCCTCTGAAAAACTGGGAACTTGAGACAGGAAGGATTTTCTTCACAGACTGCAATTTCTTTTTTAAAACATACTTTATAACAAAAACTGGTAAATAAACAAAAATAATTATTTTGAAAATACAAAGGAAAGGTTACTAGGCATCACTCAGGGTAGTTAGGAGGTTATGGAGAGAAGAAATGTTGGAAAAGCTAACTAAGCCAGGGGGAAGGTATTTAGGCCATCAAAATAACATGAGCCATGTGTTGCCAAAGGGTTTGGAGAGGCAGAAAATAGCAGAAAAGACAATGGAAAAGATAAAGGGGACAGAGGGTGAAGACCAGGAGTAAGGAGATAGAAATCTGTAAACTAATGTGCAGTAATGGAAGGTCCCTGTTGGGTTTTTTTTTGTTTTTTTTTTTGTTTTTTTTTTGAACAGGGAACAGAGTGTGATACAAAAAAAGCAATGTTTAATGGTCAGTCCAGAATACAGAATAAGAAAGGCAAGAAGCAAAAGAAAAAGGAAGTGAAAATCACAACTAATTCACCCAATGCAGTTCTGAGATTTCGAAATTAAATTAGCAATTGTTGTTGTTAGGTGCCATCGAGTCACAGTGACCCTATGTACAACAGATGAAACACTATTGTGCTTCTCTGCTATTCATAGGGTTTTCAACGGCTGACTGTTTTTTGGGAGTGGGTTGCTGAGTCCTTCTTCCAAGCCTGCAGCACCTGGTATTCCCAGGCGGTCTCCCATTCAAGTACTAATCAGGCCTGACCCTGCTTAGCTTTGGAGATCTGACAGGATCGGAAGCCACAGAGGTACCACTGCAAGCAAATTAGCAATAGTTGATTAAAAAAAAAAAAAGTTTATGCAGTTTCATATGTTGAAGAATCTGGACAGCTCTGTGATCCCACAGTTTTCACACATCCTTATTTCGAACAGAAGCAAAATGACAGGATTCAGCTTCTCTGTGGTGAACTCTAACATAAGAAAACACATTTGCCATTTCTTTTTACATTTCACACTACAAGAATAAATTCCATCCGAATAGCTCCAAAGAAGGACAGAAGCTAGACAGATCAATCCCTAAAAAAAAGGCAAACATAATTCCAGTGACTACTTGTTTACAGAGAGGAAACAGGAACAAACACTCTTCACAAAAGATTAGGAGGGGAGGAGGACAGGAGGTGGCTAGGAACAGTACCGAAACAGATGGAGGAATATGCCTCAATGTCCTTCAGCACAGCAGGGTGACTATAGTTCACAATAATTTACTATGTATTTTATAAAAAGAAGAGTACCAGGCATGAAGGCACACTCCTGTAATTTCAGCACTCGGCAGGCTGAGAAAGGAGGATCATTGAATTCAAGGCCAGCCTGGGCTACACAGTGAAAGTCTGTCTGAAAAAACAAAAAAGAGAAGACAAGTGCCATAGTTTGGATCTGGAGCGTCTCTCAAAGACCCACATGTTGAAGGCTTAGTCCCCAGCCTGTGGTGCTACTGGGAGGTGGCAGAATCTTTAGGAGGCAGAGCCTAAGGGGAGGAAGTTAGGTCATTGGAGGCATGCCCTCGAAGGTGATATGGGTACTCCGGCCCCTTCCTGTCACTCTCTTTGCTTCCTGTCTGCCATAGGGTGAACATGCCTCCTCCACCACAAGCTCCAACTATGATGTATTGTTCTGTCACCGACCCAAAAGTAACCAGGCCAACAGGCCATGAGCCAAAATAAACTTTCCCTCCTTTAACTTAATTTTCTCAGGTGTTTTGTTGCAGCAATGGGAAGCTGACTCATGGAACTAGAAAGTTCTTGACATAAATGATCAATGAAATGAGAATGCTAATTACCTTGACTTGATCATTATAAACTGTACACATGTACCAAATTACACTGTGCCCCATAAAAATGAACAATTATAAGCTAATTTAAAAAACTGTTTTTAGCCGGGCACGGTGACACACACCTGTAATCCCAGCAGCTCAGGAGGTGGAGACAGGAGGATCTCAAGTTCGAGACCAGAGGCAGTCTGCATAATTTGGCAAGACCCTGTCTCAAAAATCTAAACAAAAAATGGGCTGGGGGTGCAGTTCAGTGGTCCAGCATTTGCAAAGCACACAAGCACGAAGCCCTGTGTTCAACCCCTAGTACAGAGAAAAAAAGGTTTTAATTTAATTAATTTATTTATTTATTTTGTGGTACCAGGGATTCGAAACCAGGGCCTCACACATATTTTGCAAGTGCTCTACCACTGGGATGTACCTCCAGTCCATTTTCCACTCCCTTTTCTTGAGACAAGGTCTACACTAATTTACACAGGCTGCCTCTGGCCTCAAATTCACAATCCTCCTGCCTCCACCTCCTGAGTTGCTGGGATTACAGGTGTGAGCCACCATACCCAGCTAAAAACTGCTTTAATTTTTAAAAGACCTTTTCTTTATGAGTCTGGAGACCTGGGCTCCCGTTCCGAGCCCCTCTCTAACTCACCACGTGGCCCCGTGCAGTTCCTCCCTCCTGCAAAAGCCCAGAGTTCTCTCCCATTAAGTAAGGGCGCTGGAACTAAAGCCTGCTGTGATCCTGCTCAATTCTAAAACTGCGAAGACCTTAGTTCAATGCGGGAGCTGGCAGGCACAGCAGCTGAGAGAATAGCACCATGTCTCAGAGTAGAGAGTCAGGGGCAAAGACTACGTGTGTGGGGGAACAGGTCACCAATGAAACCTGGAGCGCATATCAACCGAACAAGTGAAGGACGTCCTACACCTAGGGTCCTCTCCGCCAAACTACTTGATTGCCTAGAATATGGAGACACATAATAGTTTCAGTAGGTGTAAAATATATTAGACGTAAGCTTTTTAAAAAAAAATTTATTTTGCAGTACTGGGAAGCTGAACTGAGGGTCTCATGCATGCTAAGCAAGTGCTCCCCAACTGAGCTGCACCCTCAGCTCCTTCTTCATTTTTTATTTTGAGACAGGGTGTCACTAAATTGCACAGGTTGACTCTGGCCTTGAACTTGCGATCCTCCTCCCTCCATCTCCTGAGTCGCTGGGATTACAGGTATGTGCCATGGCACCCAGCTACATAGGCTTTTAAAAAAATTGTGTTGTGAGTACCTTAATGTGACAAAAATTAAAATCTGCCTAAAAGACTAAGTAAGACCTTATCCAGGTGTGGTGGCGCAAGCCTGTAATCCCAGCAGCTCAGGAGGCGGAGGCAGGAGGATCACAAGTTCGAAACCAGAGGCAGTCCTCATAACTTAGTGAGACCCTGTCTCAAAAAGTAAAAAATGGACTGAGGGTACAGCTCAGTGGCCCGGCACTTCCAGAGCATGCAAGTGCGAGGCCCTGGGTTCAACTCCCAGTCCCGCAAAAAAAAAGAAAAAGACTAAGACCTTAATGCACAGACTGCTTTCCTTTTTCACTGCAGTTCATTCCCTTCTCTTTCCTCAAGTAGAATCTCTTGGGTTGGAGGAGGTTACTCCTAAACCTGGCGTGCAACACATGCTCATGTCACCATGGGCCAGAGCAGGATGCAGCCAACTATGGATACACTCACAACAGAAGTTTCAGGAGAAAGAGGAATCTCTAGAGAAGCCCAAATCCATGTCTTGGATGTGTATTATGCATCTTTGCTGAAACGATTCTCTCTCCTTCCTTTCCCCCCCTCCTTCCCTCCCTAGCTCTCCCTCTATCTCCATGTCCACATGTCACATATGTACTCTTATTCTTTTCTTAAACATCTTTTTTTCCTAAATGTCCATACTTAAATCTGAAGTATAATTACCTGTAATTAATGAACTTTGTTTAAAAAAAAAAGTTTCAGGACAAAAGTATGCACAATCAATTTTAACTTAATGGCAGAAAAGTAAGAGCTTTTCATAGCTGTGCATTTGAGTACAGCACTTCACTGACTAATGGATAAAATCTTAACATTTCAGAGTGGGAAGGGACCCTGATGCTGTCTCAAGGGAATCTCCTCATCAGTTCAAGAAATTCCTCTGCAGAACTCCAGGGAGGCGCCCTCAGCTCTCCCTGGGCAGAGGTCACCATTGTACCTGGGAGCTGAGATTTACATTGCTGGACAGCTCGTGGACAGCTTGTATTATTTGACATTTCTCATTTCCGCTCAGTTGAAATCAACTCCTGCCATTTCTGCGCACAGACCCTAAGCATGTTTCCTGGAGCAACCACGAATAAGTCTAACCCTTCATCTAAAATGAGAACACCTGTTGCTCAGGAGCCGGTTCTGTCTCAACTTTGGGCTTCCTTCCTCAGTGTTAACTATCCCTGGTCTTTCAAGTGTATCTCACACCTTAACCCCACAGCAGTCAGTTTAACTTCCTTCTTTGTGTGGAACTGAGTTTGTTGCTGACCTCTTTTTAAAAAAAAAATGGTACACAACTGCACACACTTTTTCAGAAGAGAACTGTCCAATGTAGTGGCATTATTGCCTCCTGTGATCTGATGCATCTATATGACTGGTTCTTTCTCTTTTCCTTTTTCCTCTCTCCTCCTAATTATGTCTAATTCTTTTGCTTAGATCCCTTGGTTCTTGCTTCCAGGAGAAATGAAATCTACGCAAGAAGGCAAAAACAAAAACAAAACCTCACCTAGCACTGCATACTATTTTCTATGTAAGCTTCAAACTCTAGTTGAGAAAAACACATTTAGAACTAGTAGGACTTGTCTGAACAGAGAAATCACAGGCATCAGAACACAAAGAATAAATTACCTGATAATTGAAATTCTGTTTGCTGTGGAATTCTGCCAAGTAAAACTACAGTAGAATCATGTTGAGAAGTGGACTCCTTAAAAATCAGGATTATTTCATCCAGATAAACATCTTAATTTCTCATCAATATAAATCACCTAAACATCTCAACTCAGTGACACAGGCATACACATAGGCATAACTATCCAGCACAGATTTAAGACATAATTGCTATAAACTCCTATTTATTTCAAGTTTGAAGAAACAGAGAATTAAATGTTCTAATTAGCTGATGGTTCCCGTACATAAATAATTCAGTTTCAAACACTTAGAAGACAATCTTAGAACACTTTAACAAGCAGCCACAGCAAACCGTGTGCAGAAACATAACTAAAGACGATGAACTCAGTCTTCCTGCCATGTCCTTGCAATACACTGGGAGATCAATTCTCTCAGCCCAGGGCTATGTATGAAGGCAGGGGGCTAAGCCAACAGATGCTGACAACTAGTAAGCCTCTATCCCAATTTTCTCAGACAATTCCACCGGCACATACTGCTTCCAATGCATGCAATTCTTTTTTTTTTTTTTTTTTTTTTTTGGCAGTACTGGGGGTTGAACCCAGGGCCTCACGCCTGCATGCTCTGCAAGTGCTGGACCACTGAGCTGCGCCCTCAGCCCATTTTTTTAGTTTATTTGAGATAGGCTCTCACTAAATTACACAGACTGCCTCTGGTCTCGAACTTGCGATCCTCCTGCCTCCGCCTCCCAAGCCGCTGGGATTACAGGCATGCACCACCGCGCCAGGCTCCAACGCATGCAATTCTTTTAAAGTACGGCTGAAGCTGGGAGTGGTGGTTCACGTTTGTAACCCCAGAGACTCGGGAGGCAGAGGCAGGAGGATCACAGGCTGAAGACCAGAGACAGCCTGTGTAACTTAGTGAAACCCTGTCTGAAGATAAAAAATAAAAAATGGGCTGGGGGTGCAGCCTCGTGGTAGAGCACTTGCAAAGTATGTGCAAGGCCCTGGGTTTAATATCCAGGTACCAGGAAAAAAAAAACTAAATATTAAAAAAAAAAAAAGGTACGGATAATTATGACTAGATTTCACCACCTCAGTAATAATATCAATTTAACACATTCTGGGGGAAAACAGTATTTATGTGACTACAGGTCTTAGCATTTAAAGAAAAATGTTCATTACTTCTATCTTGTTGTTGTTGTTACGTGCCATCAGATTGGTACTTCTATCTTATATCTAGCAAATTGGCTTAAAAGGCTCCCTAAAATATCAGACATATATACATATATGTGGGCTGGGATTTAGCTCAGTGGGTAGAGCGCTGCGCTGCAGTCTCTGAGGCCCCGAGTTCAGTTCCCAGCACCACAAAAATGGGAGAAGGGCCTGGCAATCCACTCCCAAGGCAATCCCGAAGCACTCAGCCATTGAAAACCCTATGAGGGTCGCTATGAGTCGGATACCGACTCGACGGCACCTAACAACAACAACAACATACATATATGTATATGTGTGTGTATAATATTTATGATGGCATTGTTTATACTAGAGAAAAACTTAAAAAAAAATCTGAACCAGTGAACTAATAAATTATGACACACCTATAAAACATACTTGGGGCTGTGGTTTAGCTCAGTTGGTAGAGTGCTGCTCTGCAGTCTCTGTGGTCCTAAGTTTGATCCCCAGCACCACAAAAACGGGAGAAGGATGCGGCAATCCACTCCCAAGGCATCCCGAAACAATTAGCCACTGAAAATCCTGTGAGGGTCGCTATGAGTTGGACACGACTCAACAGCACCTAACAACAACATCAACAACATATAATATACATATAATATAC